>CM019716.1:75705283-76087783 GCA_009760885.1 Achatina immaculata
AACTCACAATCCTCGGACCGCGACGTCGCGTCAATATCGATTTGGCCATAACGGCGCCATAGACAGTGGGTGATTTACTTGTGTAAACCTCAGTCCACATAAAACTCACAACATCAACGTCAGACTCCTCACTCACTGTACCCACTGCTGTCTTCAGACAAGTTCCGGCTGTTACTTTCATATACACTACATACATAAATAACTACGTACGTAATTATCTGTCCTAGATTTCAAAATCATGCGCCGAAAAATGAGAATTTCAACAACAAAAAAAAAACAACAAAAAAAATGGCAACGTGATGTAAGAAAGCAGAATTCTATGAGACTTCTAGTCCTGTCTTGTACCTTCCTGGAACTGCAAGCTGTTGTTCTTTGCAGTCAAGGCTGTTAAAGTGCTGAGGCACAGCACCGTCTTGGCTTGGGGAGCGGGTTACGGCGGCTATTTTTTTTCTGTCCCGGAGTGGGGCTAAACAGAAAGAGGCGGGCACTTCTTCGGCGGACTCCATCGGGTACCGTCCGATCTGGCAATCATTAACCCATAGCTAATATGCTAGCGTCACGGTTGGGGTACCACAGCTGAACAAGACCCTGTTCCACCCCTCTGTTGTTAACCACAGTACAAGACTATCCTGATTACTAAAGACGTGACCTGAAGTCCGATGGCTAGTAATGCCCTTATTGCGTAGAGTACTTGCTGAGAGTACAAACAAACACACAAAAAACCAGGATAGATAACGCGAAAAAACGGACGGAGAAAACGTTATAGGATTTATTTAAATGCATGGTGGTTTAACGCAAAATTGTTCAACTGCTGGCACGCGAGGCCTTATTTGCCGCCTGCGAAGTTGCTATGCAAATCTAACTTAGATTAGTATAATGAATATTATTAGTCAAGAAACAGCGAGTTTTAGTGAAACAAAGAATCATCATAGCTCTATCTCACCTTTCCTTCAAAACTGTAACTTTTTTTCTCATCTGTAAATAATTGGGGGAAAAAAAAAGGTTGATTCATGTGATGTAGCCCATGTATACAACAGTACTCCTTGAGTCCTATGAATCTGGGCACCTTTAGTTCAAGAGTTCATTTTCTCCGCTAACACCTGTTATAACTGAAATAAAATATCACAAATATGTACGGTTTGGAGGTTTGTTTTTTGTTGTTTTTTTTTGGGGGGGGGGGGTAGATGGAAGTAGGACACCAGTGGAACTCTCCTCAAAAACCACACAAGTGCCCTACTTTTTCATACAAAGGAGGGTAGATGGCTTTTTACAACTTCCTATATGGTTGTATGAGACATGCGCAGAAACTTTCTAATACAGAAGAAAGTTTCTTACGGCTTATAGTTTACGCTGTTTACCATATGGCTAGACAGATGACTCTCACTGGACAGACTTTACCTTCCCCGAGGTGTTACTAGTTAAGCCTCGAGAAACAACCAGGCTCGGCCTACGTGTGTATTAATCCACTTATCTACGCTGTGGTGGACCCTGCTGAAAACACAGTCTTCTTTCGGTTCCCTTACGAAACAGCCATCTCAGCCGAACCATCACGCTGTTGGACGCTTGTATTACAAAACTGTCACCACCGGGACAACAGCTGCTAACTGTTTATAAATACATAGAATAACAATGACAGGCACATTTTAGAATGCGTTTAACTGGCTCTGCATTCTCTTGTAATGTTACTGTATTATTTATATATTCCTCTCAGTCATCGTCACATCCTTCACTTTTTTGCTAGGTATTCCTGTGAAAGAAAAGACGACGAAGAACAATTTGCTGGGCAAGTCAAAACAACTACAACTGAAAGACTTAAACACAGTGTGAAGATTAATATCTGTTTCATGGTTGGAAAACTCTCGCACACAAAATAATGAGTGACAAGCCACTCTTAAATTAGACATCCGTGATTCACTACTACGTGATGTGATGCGTTATATAAAGCAAAACACGTACCACACATAAAGGTAATGAATATTGCCACAAATTCTATAAAACAACACAGTACAGTAGATAAGAAGAAAAAAGACACCGGGCCAGTATTTTCTAAACAGTCGACACGACCTGATAAATGAACTGGGACAATGGCCGGAAACGGCCACCACCGGGGAATTAGTACACATGTGAAGAGCCTGGTGTGATCAGCAAATTCGGCCCGCCAACCAGTGGCATTAAGTCCTCTATTACACTACTTCCAACCAGGGTGCCCGATGGCACAATGATTTTGGGGATTTGCTAAAAGTGTTCCGAATAGGGGCGAAAGCTGGCTCCTTGAACGCGTCATGAGTTCTCACCATGGAGGTCGTGGGGTCGCGGTAGAAGCAGATATCGGTATGCGATACATCTGTGTTCCGAAAATATCATCCGAAGACGGAGAATATCTGCCAGCAGGGCAAGGCATACAACGCTATTGATGCAATGTTTCTCGACTTCTCAATGACGGCGATGATGACAGCCTGTCACGGTTTGCCTTAGTCGCCATGCCAGGAATCTCATTTAGCTCCAACACGACGGGATCACGCGATTCCTACTCAGGATACGTGACACTATTACCAGAGTGCGATGCTGAGTCGTGAAGCTCAGAATCTTGGCATTAAAACTAGGCACCTTCGAAATATACCAAGACTAACAACTAACTTTAGTACACTACAGCACTGTCAGTGGAAAGGAAACAAGTAAGATATAATAAATATTTTAATACAGAAATGAAAATTTAGTGTGTATGAGAGATCATTAAACTATCACAAACATACAAAATGCTACATAGATTTGCCACTATCAAATATCAAAATACATAGACAAAAAGGCAAGATAGGAAAACGGCTCAAGACGAGGTTCTGACAAGAACTAACGACGACGACGATGATGATGCAAAAATTTTATGAAACGATTTTATTTGTAAAGCCGAACTCTGATTCTCCATGGATCAGAGTCATTTCTAGTACTGTAAGGAAGAGAAGCGTGGCCATCTATACAGAGTTCTCGGCGCCGTAAATTCTCAGATGACCACAGAATCTGGTTGGTTATTTCACTCTCTAGGTTTGTATTATAACGAAAGGCAGCGCCAGACAATCAGAACGTTGCGGAAAAGATCAAGCTATATACAATCAAATGTGTCACTGGTGCCATCACTAAGATGTACGTTAAAAATGAGGTGTACATCAACCTGAGGTGAAAGGCCTAAGTGAAAGGATGTTCCATGTTCCATTTCTAGTGTTCGGTATCAATGATGACCACCTATTTACTTTTGATCATTTCAGTTCTTAAATTAGATGCAGCAGCAGGTTTATTCTGCCGTGCAGAAACCATGCATTATCGTTACTGAAGTTATTAGAAAACATGAAAAATATTAACGTTTCTCAGAACATTCTAGGCTAATGCAATTATACCATATTACAATAAATTTATAATCATTTTGCATTCAGAATTATTTTTTTATAAGCATCACACCTGCCACACATATGATATTTATGATATAATTTTTAGGAAGACTGATTTCATTTGTAAAATATATTCTGTTGATGAAAGGCTAAGAAAACAGAAAGTTGATTAACTTGTTACAGATCTGCATTATCTGTGTGTGTGTGAGAGACACAGATAGACAGACACCACACACACACACTCTCTCTCTCTCTTTCTCTCTCTCTCTCTCTCTCTAGTGAGCAAAGCTTATAAATATATATTCATGATGATCTTTGCATTCACAGTTGGGCTACTGAATCTCCCAGCAACTAACTAGAAAATGAAACTCTTTATGCCCAATGACACTGAAAAGATTTTTGAAACTCAGATGATAACTGACTATGGTGGCTTTTTAAAAAATTTTTGTTTCCCAAAATGATATTAAGTTGTCTTGTTAACAGACTAAATAATCATGTCCTTTGGTCACAATAAGACAGAGCAACTCAAAACTGAAAAGCATCTTGGAGATACAGGACAGGGTCCTGATCAGCGTAGCTTACTGACTGTTACAACAGCGCCTTCCCTCCAGCATTGTCATCTCTACTACCAGTCATAATGATACAGCACCTATAACAGATGGTGATATGTGGAGCAGAATAAAAAGTACTACCTGGTGGGTGTGACAGAAATGACCACAAGTTCACAAAAACCAAAAGTTTTAAAAGGAAATGAGAACACAAACATATTTTACTCTGTGCAATATGGTTAGAGATAGGGGAATACATCATAACCTAATAATACGTACATAAACTTAACACCTAGAAAACTGCACAGTACTGCAACAGCTTGTCTGTGGTACACATTGAAATCATCCACATGACAGTGAGTGTGTTCTGGTAGTTAACACCTCTCACTTAGTCCAGCTACATCATTGTAATAGGAAAACGTGTGAAACTTTTCACCCACATTATGAATGTGGTACAAAAACTTTATTTCTTCTGAAATTTAGAATAAACACAGGCCATGGCAAACTGTTTTCTGTGTTCAGTGCATCAGAACATATGACAAAATAATATAAATAAAGTACAGAACAAGTCACCAAATTTTCAAAAGGCACTTAAGTGTATCCCTTCATTAAGGCAACCCAATAGAGTAAACAACCTAATGCAGCAAGTTGAAAATACTTTGTCATGAATACTGCTTCAGATCCTCTGTAGTGCAATACACAGACATTTACATTCAGATCTTCAATGGCAGTCTATGCCTTCATGTTATTTTTTTAACACTGTTAAGTCACCTTATATTTCCCATTCTCTCTTTGGCTCAGGGTTTCCAGGTGAAGACAGCATACGTAAAAATGATGTAGTCAAAAGAAATCATGCTTTTACACAGATTTCAGTCTTCATTATTTTAGAATTAAAAATTAGCAATTTTTTAATATGCTATTTTATCAGACATCCATTTTCTTCTCATCTCAACTTTACTGTCTCTTTCTTCAATTGTTTTCTATTATGCTATCAAAACCAATGCAGCTTTTCACTGTCAATTAAATATAGAAAATATACTTCCTGTAACTAAATTTCTGCATTAAGTGTTTCAGTTATTAATTCCATGGATTTCTCATGTTTACCAACAGAACAAAGAGATGCTTTTCACTTTTTGCCTAAGTGTATTCAAGTTGTTATACATCCTCATTCTCAACTCATTAATTTTTTAAAAATTCCTATAACCATATTATTTATGAATTTGTTCCACTGTTACAAAAATAAATTTATATTTCATATTTTTCTTTTGGTGGAGCTGAAAATACGAGACAACAAACTGCAGATTATTTAGCAATTAAAAAACAAACACACAAAAAAACTAAAGAATGAGAACCCATATTATCATATGATAGTACAGCTGTGGACCACCTGATAATGCTCTGAGGGCCATTTGTGGTCTGTGTATCACAGGCTGGGAACTACTGGTTTAAAATAAACCTGAAACTCCTAGCTTGGCTAATGTTTTCTTTTTATGATGAAAACATCTTCAACTTTTCTAATGTTGTCATGTGTGGAGTGTACAAGGGGTTTTTTCACTCTTTTTTTCCCCCATGCATATTCTCTTCTTTCTCTTCTTCAGGCTGACTATACTGTGTTATACTTGTAAACTCTCTCTCTCATTCTTTCAGTGCCCAATCCATATGGGAGTGCTTGCACCATGAGACTTCCACTTTTGCCAGTCTTTTTTTCTATCTCCATGGCTGTCTCCAATGTCAGTCCTTTGTTTACCAGCAGACACTTAAAAATATTTCACCCAAAATTGTTTCCAACCCTGAGACCTATCTGTCTACAGTCTAGTCCAGACTTTAGCTCCTTAATGATATCATTCTACTTTCATTCAACAACACTTCTTAGTACCAAGTGTTAAGTTTACTCCAGTTACATTTTATGTGCAAGAAACAGGCAAGAGATTATGCCATACAGATTAATGTGCTAAGGTCACAGAGTAAAGAAAAGGATAAGTTAGTAATGTACAAGTGGAGACAGTGTTAACTGCAATATTGTAAATTAATACCATGCCACTCAAAATACAAACTACTTTAATGAAAATCTTTCAAGTGAACCATTTTTTTTCTTTTAATAAACATGTGAGAAAAATATCCTTTTTATATGCCTTTTCTGATATTACTGATTACTTTTTGATGAAATATTAGTGGGATGTTTTGTATCTTTTACTACTATTTCCATTTATTTTATTCTTGAAAAATTGGAAAACTTCTTTCACAACAACTACTTCTCCACTGTACTGGTTGATACAAGTATCATCATCACACTCATCTTCTTTTTATCAGTTCAATTCTCCTAAAATATCAAAGACATTAACTATCAATTATATTACAGTGAACAAATCTTCCCTGGGCTGACTATCTGAAACTGTACATGGCTGTATATTTGTGGCATATTTTGTAAGTGATTTTAACAGAAAAAAATATCACTGAGAAGCATATAAATAAAATAAAGTAATGTTCTAATTTTAGAAAATATGTGTCACAAAACATGGGAAAATGTATTTTTAATGTATAAATAATGATTAATATAAAATTCCAAATGAACATATTTATAAATGTACTGAAATCATAAATGTCATTTTTTGTTTAAAAACTGGCCGAGCAAATTTCTTTTTTTTTTCACTTTGTAAAATTCTAAATGGCAAAATTTGTAATGCTTGATAAAACATTGGTGGAGGGATTTATTACTGAAACTCTGTCGTGTGAGAGTTTTCATAACAAATATTGATACATTAAATTATGTGACTGAAGACCTAGAATGCAGTATCTTAAAATCACTGACATATCTTATATGTAACACTGACAGTGGATATTATCTATCGTAATGAAGCTCTATAAATTTTTACCTCGCGAATTTACTAGTAGAGGGTAGCAAATGGACTGCGCTCTCTGCACTTTAAACGGACATTACGAATATAAGCACAATCAATTAATTCGCAAGTGATTTTTACATATCACATATACTTCATAATTACAGTGGAATCACAAAACCAAATGAATATATCTGTACGTAACCAAAAGCATGCTTTACCTAAGTCACACAATAAAATACTGAATTTGAAAATTTGAATTTCAAACATGACGCTGTTAATGAAAAAAATTTGAACAAAAATCACTAGATAAGGAAATATCTTACGTTGTGGAGGCCCCTTTCCTGATCCATTTGGGTCTGCGGGTCCCTTTCTTAATAACACATCCCCGTGTCTGCTAAGCCAGATGCTGTGGATTCCATAATCGAACATAATCTGATAACAATCATGACTTTGATTTCCAGACAAGAAATGCGCACACTGATAACACACGGCCCAGGCCTGCTCTTCGTTGATCGGGTTGTTAAACACTTTTAAAATATCCACGAATGGTAAAAGGTCCATTTTGTTTGAAATATTTTGCGATATGGTTAATGTGATATGGTTAAGATGTGATAAAAGCTGCAGCTAAACATAAACTAAACGGCCCTGGTTTGCTCAGGAGAAAGTTTGTGCCAGAAGAACGTGTGAGAGACATGTCGTTTGGTGACAGCGGCAGACGCGAACAGAGGAGGAGGGTAACTCTGCCTGCCCGGAAGTTGGGACCCCGCGTTCATTTCGAGGGGGGAAGCTATTGTTGTAAATCATATTTTGGAAATTTACGGTTGCATTGTCTCCCGTAATTTTGTAAAGTCCAATAATTTTCAAATTTCTGGTCTTGCATTTGCTTACAGCAGACAGTATGATTGCGTAACAATGTTTTTTTTCCAAAAGATGCGCTACAATTAGACTGATCTTGTGTCATAAAACTGACCTGAATACAGGACCTCCGAGAGGAATTTTGGAAGTAGAGGTAAAACTATCCTCCTCCCCCCAACCCCCCTCCCCCCAACATATTGATTAGCCATTCTCCATTGTCCTCCCTTTAAAACAGAAGAAGCCTTGAAGACTATTCTACACCGTAGGCAAGGCAGACAAGGCTAACTAGATGCATCCATAGAAAAACTGGCTCCATCAAAGACTATTACTCAAATTCCATGGGAACTGGGGTGGGGGGGTGGGAAGGGAAAGAATGTCGGAGTTATACCGGGCAGCCATGTTTTCCCACTATTTTCTGTTTTCAGTAGGGACCTGGTAGTAGCTGGCTCCATGGCCGACCAGGTGCTGCCACTGCTTCGCTTTTTATGGGCTGTAGACAGCTGACCTCACAAGGGCTGTGGAGTCGGTACATCAAACCTTGACTCTCGCTCCATCATAAAAGGCAAATGTATAGTATTTAGTAGTCACACATTTCAGTTCAGCTCCCCTCCCCAAATTAGAGTTTAATGAAACCACTGGAGCAGGTGGTAAATGGAGCAGCGCCAGCACCCAGCAGTTATTGCGGGTCATGATCCCCACCCTACGATGATACACACAGGATCTCAACTACGGAGACAACGGCTACGGCCATCGGCGTGTAACACTCACTGCCAAGAAGGAAAGGAATGGCAAACTACCTTCTTACCTAACATGACCAGTCTGTGTTAGAAAAATGAGATACTTCGGCCACATCAAAAGGCATCATATTTTGGAGAGACTGACAGCAGACGGGCATGGTGCCCGGCAGAAGTGAAAACGGACGACCTGGCCGCAGGTGGACTCAGAACATCACGGAAACTCTGAATATGTCATTGTGACATGTCGGTAAACTTGCTCGAGACCACATTGTATTCAGGGAAGCAGTGAGAGGAACAATGTTCTGGATAGGACACGTCAGGTGACAAATGGTAACACAAGACATTACATCATAGTTACATGAATCTCACTCTTCTTGGACTGGAAGAACATAAAATATATTTGGTGATTTCCGTGATTTCCTAACTATTTTACAAAATAAAACACAGCAAACGATATATTTCATAAATCTTTCAAAAATGTTTTTAATAGAAACATAATATAAAGCTTGAAAGTAAGGAATACAATATGTAAACCAATATATGAGAAGTACACTGTGCATTTATATATAAAAAATATTCCAGATTTATATCAAGGGCAGATTCGCCGAAAGCCAGTGTACAAGTTGTTGGCCCCAAGAAGGTGATATCATTTCTCCATTTCTCCCTGTCCAGTCAGACATCTTCCTTCAGGTGATGGTTTTGTTTTCATCAAAACTGTGAGTTTTAATGTAAGAAATGACTTATTTATGTTACTGGGAGACCTTGACTAGGAGTGCGACCGATGATACAACAGTAGTAAACTACGAGGTTTTGGTACGGTAAAGTAAGATAACAAATATTGTAGGATTAAACCTCGAAAAAATCGTAGACAAAGCACATTAGTGAGACGTGAGAGAAAGAAAAATCACAAGAGAATTACCTGGGATTCGAACACGGACTCCGGTAGGACGAGCAGCCGTCTAGCCATGAGAGAACAGCGTACTATCGACTTAGCCAACTAGCACCCCCAAAAAAAGGTGTTTTGTTGACATAGTCTTTAGCAACTGGTCAGCAGACATGAGAGATCGTGACACCCGGAAAGAAACGAGGTCGTGACACACAGAAATTCCGTAGCTTAGATTCATTCTCTCTAGCAGTTCGTTTGTTATTGTTGTTCAAGTTTGCACCAGACATGGCAGGAGACCGTGTGTATGTTTGTCTAGTTGGTACCTGCTAGAGAGAATGAATCTAAGCTACGGAATTTCTGTGTGTCACGACCTCGTTTCTTTCCGGGTGTCACGATCTCTCATGTCTGCTGACCAGTTGCTAAAGACTATGTCAACAAAATACCTTTTTTGGGGGGTGTTAGTTGGCTAAGTCGATAGTACGCTGTTCTCTCGTGGCTAGACGGCTGCTCGTCCTACCGGAGTCCGTGTTCGAATCCCAGGTAATTCTCTTGTGATTTTTCTTTCTCTCACGTCTCACTAATGTGCTTTGTCTACGATTTTTTCGAGGTTTAATCCTACAATATTTGTTATCTTACTTTACAACAGTAGTAGTTTCTTGTTTGTATTTTGGATGATTCGTGCCGGATTTATTAGTCTCGGAGTGGAAACTGGATATTTAAATCCACACCATCAAAATCACATTTAATACTTTCTATTTCCAAACTTTTCCACGGGCACCTTAATAGACCCTTCCACAGACACCTTAATAGGCCCTTCCACGGACATCTTAATAGGCCCTTCCACAGACACCTTAATAGGCCCTTCCACGGACACCTTAATAGGCCCTTCTACGAACACCTTAATAGGCCCTTCCACGGATATCTTAATAGGCCCTTCCACAAACACCTTAATAGGCCCTTCCACAGACACCTTAATAGGCCCTTCCACAGACACCTTAATAGGCCCTTCCACATACACCTTAATAGGCCCTTCCACAGACACCTTAATAGGCCCTTCCACAAACACCTTAATAGGCCCTTCCACAGACACCTTAATAGGCCTTTCCACGAACACCTTAATAGGCCCTTCCACAGACACCTTAATAGTCCCTTCCAGAGAAAGTCATGTCTAAATTCGATTCCAACTGATCATAAACTTTTGATTAAATTTCCCCTAAAGTTCCAGTATTACCACTTAGATCTAGAGCAATTTAATAGTTTCGGAAAAGGGAATAAATATTTATATTCGTGTCCATTTCTGTACGTAGTTACAGCAGGACCATGACACCCTTAGACTTGCTTGAGGATTACAGGTAAAGAAAAAAGGTAACGGTAATCCTGTAATGCCTTAGAGGCACATAGGGATATGGTGTTAGTGTCCTTATTTTCCTTGACCTGTCAGCACACTAGAGGGTGATATGGTCAGTATCACGCATGACTACCTTTCCTTCCCCAACTGCAGAAGAAGTCGGGTACCATTTCTACAGCTGGGCGGCTGGGGTGCCTCCGGCAGGATTCGAACCCCCGATCATTCGCCACGAGAGACCAGTGCACTAACCACTTCGCCACTCAGAAGTGTCTTCCAAAGACCGTTCTTTTAGACTCCGTTATCACAAGTAGTGTAGACGAGGGTAGGGATATTGGAGGGGGGATGACTCTTAATGTCCACACTGAAAATCGTTATCCTTTATCTGAAAGTTCTTCCACTCAAACACATACACTGTGATCAATGATGTTGGTACACAGGCAGTAGTCCAGTACCATTGAACGGACGACGTTTCATTCGGAATACAACTTAGGTGAAAGTTTGTGAAAGCCATCATCATCATCATCACGTGCCATGACTGGAAGCGTTCGGCAACCGTGTCTCTCCACAGTTTCGAACTTTAGGTTTTTCCATCAGTTCTGTTGTGTTTCTCCCACGCCATTCTGTCAAGCCATCTAAGATTTTCCCTTGGTCTGCCTCTTCCTTTCCTGCCTCCAGTTTTCTCTGTTGTCATGACATTTTCGATTCATCCTCTTTATATGGCCAATGATTCAAATGAACCTAGACGGTCTCCTCCATAGTGTATTCATTAAGATTCGTTTCTCACTGGCTTTTCTTGGGTATTCTCCATTTGTTATTTTAGCTGTCCTTGGTAGTCTTAACATTCTTCGTAGGAACCAGATTCCGTTGCCCCTAATGCTCTCGTTGCTATTTATTGTTAATGACCAAGATTCGCTCCCATATAAAAAAATATGTATATATAATTTTTGTACCTCTAATGCTATTTGTATTAGTGTTGACAGCGCATAGTTTGCCTTCCTTTGCCTTCAGCAAAGCCATATTGTTCCTTTGTTATCGCTGCTTTAACTATTTGTCTCATCCTTTTCATTATTCTCAACAGCAATTTGTTGATATGGCCTGATAAACTGATAGTTCAATGTTCTTCACATTATTGTGTGCCTGCTTTCTTTGGCAGGGCTATAAATGTGGATTTCAGCACATCGTTTGGTGTTAGTCCATTGTCTTAAATGTCTTTCAAAAGTTTGGTAATAACTTTCGTGCGAAATGCCCCGAAAGCATTTATTTCTTCAATTGCAATATTGTCTGACCCAGTTGCCTTTCCTTTTTTCATGTGTTCTATAGCGTCTATGATTTCTTCTTTAAGAATCGGTGGATTCCTCTAAGTTTTTGTCTAGTTGTATTTCCGATCCTTCTTCGTCATATAAGTCATCTGTGTATTCTGTCCACCTGTCTAGTATTTCCTCTGTGTCCTTTAATACATTTCCTTGTTTTGACTTTAGACTGCGGGCAGTGTGTCTTCCTTTCTTCCCTGTTAATTCATTTATACGTTTATGCATAGTTTTATTGTCGTTATTTCGATGCTCTTCTATCTACATTCTTCTTTATATTTTTCTAGAGTTTATTTACATTTATGTTTTATTTCTCAGTTTATACTTTTTCGGTATTCTTCTTTGTTGTTTTTTTACTTTGCTTTCTTCTATCCATCATATGTAGTATTTTTTTCTTTATACATTTTTTCTTACCAATTCCTCTCCCCCCCCCCCCCCCTTTAATAGCATTTCTTTTTTTGTTTCGTGGATTGAATCCTGGAGCATTTCCAATTGTTCGCCATTACTCTGCGTCTTAGCAATTGCGTTGTTATCGGTTTTTAAAAAAACCCATAAAAACTCTGCATCTTTCATTTCTTCGTTCTCTGTAATAAGGTCTACATTTAATTTGATGTTTTCCACTTTTCTATTAGTTTTCTTTAGCTTTATTTTGACACCACCACACAGGGGATCATGATCATTGTTACAGTCTGCTTCTAGCCGTGTTTTGGTTGTTGATAATGCATTCTTGTATCTCTTGTTTATAAGGATGCAGTGTGTCTGACTGAAGGTTTCTTGACTGTTCCATATTTCGAGTCTTCGAGGATGTTCATGAAATAATGTATTTCTTATAATCATGTTCTAGCCCATTCTATTACTGTTTTTATCTCTTTCATTTCTTTCTCGTAATCCACATTCGTCAACTAAATCTTTTACTTCTCCTTTACCAACTTTAGCGTTAAAGTCCCCCATAATTATTTTTACATCTTGTGTTTTGCATTGTTTTACAGCTTGTTCCAACTGATTATAGAATTCTTCTATGTCTTCTTCGGACCAGTTCGTAGTTATGCAGTATATTTGTATAACGTTTCTTTTTATCGGTTTCCCTTTCAGCGGAACTACTAAGTAGTATCCTGAATGATATATTCCAGAATCCTTTTATTGCCTTCGAGGTTTCACTACTAAGGATCATACCAACTCTTCTTTTCTCTTTCTCTCCACCTGAACATATAAGTGTGTAACGGTCAGATCTTATTTTTCCCGCTTCTGCCCATCTCACTTCACAGATCACCAACATGATAATGTTCATTCTTGCCGTTTCTTCTTTCATATTCTCTACTGTGCTTGCTTGGTATAAGGATCAGACATTCCATGTTGCTATCCTGCTGTTATTTATTTTGCCAGCAGTCGCTTGTTGACGGTCTGGTCTCACCTGCGGCCTATGAGGTGCCCTATCGAACGAAAGTGTCCCAGTGGGGCGACCATAAACGTCGTTCTCATGTCATCTGAACGTTAAGTGCACAGAGCACATGGGGCTTCCCCAAGGGTTTTCCAAAAATGCCTGTTCTTTGCCTTTTTTTTCCGTTCTTGCCCAGGTGAGCCTTCTGTTGCTCAATATCATCTCTGTTGTTCTTCTCCATGTCTCCTTTCGTCTATCTTTACTTCTGTTCCACTGTGGTGTCCATCCTAGTGCTATTTTTTTGTAGTAAGTTGTCAGTTATTCGGAGCACATATCCGAACCATCGCCAGCGTCTTTCCTCAATAATTGCTGTCAGTGCTTCATCTGCATTTCTACCAACAAGATGTTATGTCTTATGGTGCGTGGCCAAAATATTCTTCTAATTCTTCGTAAACATTTAGCCTGGAAAGAATTCCGTTTGTTTTCTAGGTTGTTTTTTTTGTGTGATTTTTTTCCTGTGTACAGACAGATTATTCTTGCGATCCCCTTGCTTTCTCTCTGCTTGTTTACGGACTCTCCGCTAACTTTTGGACCAATGTCCGAGTGGAAGGCTGCAGTGGCTAGAGGTTATGAGACCTGGTGTTCTTTGCAGCCGACGCTGTAGAGGCGTTGAGGAACAGCATAGCTTCGGCGTGGGAGTGGGTCATGGCAGTTATTGTTTCCCGGAGTACAGCTAAAAAGCAGGCGGTGTGCAATCTTTCTTTACAGACTCCACCACCAGCGGGGCCTATGGCGATCCCTGCCCAGTGAGCCAGGCTATGCCTGTTACTGGGGGTACCAACGGAATGGTGGGACAGGGTCTTGGTCAGTCATGGTTCGCTAACCCTGATGCTAGCATATTTAGCTATGGGTAGCTGACTGCCTCATCGAACAGCGTCTTCACCCCTCTTATGCAGGTTACCATTTGTACAGGGTAAAATGGATTCTAATCTGTTACCCGATCTTGTCACGTGACTTGTCTAACACCAAACCACATTTACTAGTATCTGTAGCACTTATAAAAATCGCGTGTAAAATGTGCATTAATACGTTTTATTTGATTTAAAACGAAATACGTGAGAGAGTTTTGCTGTAGGTAATATTGATCCCACGCAAATCTACTAGTGGATCGCAGCTGAAAATAACACAGTGATAACTCATAAACACTGACTCGTCTAGATTTTAGTATTCGTTATAAGAGAATACACAGTCAAAGGGACTTGACTTTTAAAAGCTTTTGCGCTCGCATGTTTCTTAAACTGTCCCGTTCTTGTTCACTTCCCATGCCCTTTCCCGCTTTCTTTAAAGTGGACTTTCTCATCTGTTCTGTGACACAGAAAATTGAGCACTGCTACTACTATTCTTCCCCGATTTTTTTTTTCCGCTAGCCTCTAACTGACCGTATTTCACTCTTAGCTGACTCTCTAACTCGTCATATTTCTTGGCTGACTCCCTAACTCGTCATATTTCTTGGCTGACTCCCTAACTCGTCATATTTCTTGGCTGACTCTCTAACTCTTCGTATTTCTTGACTGACTCTCTAACTCGTCATATTTCTTGACTGACTCTCTAACTCGTCATATTTCTTGGCTGACTCTAACTCTTCGTATTTCTTGACTGACTCTCTAACTCGTCATATTTCTTCTCTCGCCTGCAGCAGCCACATTCTGCCCAGGTTCCTCACAGAGAGAGAGAGAGAGAGAGAGAGAGAGCGAGGAGCGACAGAGAGAGAGAGAGAGAGAGTAAGAGAGAGAGCGAGCGAGCGAGAGCGAAAGAGAGCGAGCGAGAGATAACGAGAGCGAGAGAGAGAGAGCGGAAAAGGGAGAGCGAGAGAACGCGGAAAAGGGAGAGCGAGAGAGCCAACAAGATGTTAAGAAGAGCGAAAGAGAGCAAGAGAGAGAGAGCGAGAGCGAAAAAAGAGAGAGAGAGCCCGAGAGAGAAAGCCAGAGCGAGAGAGAGAGCGAGAGAAATCGAGAGTGAAGGTAAAAGAGCGAGACAGAGAGCAAAGACAAGAGCGAGAGCGAAAGAGGATTACACGAATGTGAGAGCGAGAGAGCGAGGGAGATAGCGAGAGCGAGAAAGAGAGGATTATACAACTACATGATCCGATACCACGATTTGATTCCGAATAACAAGGAGAGCGAGAGAGCGAGAGAGAACGAAAAAGGGAAAACGAGAGAGCAATAGAGAACGAAAAAGGGAGAGCGAGAGAGAACGAAAAAGGGAGAGCGAGAGAGAGCGAAAAAGGGAAAGCGAGAGAGAGAGAGCGAAAAAGGGAAAGAGAGAGAGTGAGAACGAAAAAGGGAAAGCGAGAGAGAGAGAGAAAAAGGGAAAGAGAGAGAGGGAGTGAACAAGGGAAAGTGAGAGAGAGAGAGCGAAAAAGGGAAAGCGAGAGAGAGAAAGAGAGATAGATTGATTGATTGATCTTTATTAAAAGGGTTAAGAATTGGGCACGCAGGCCCGTCTGACATTCTGCCCTTTATCAAACATCTTTCACTCTATTCCAGACATTCTACAAATATGCTGTTCATATAACAAACATAACTAACATTGAAGCTGAGAGACATAAAATATAACATTTACGTTTCCCTCAAACATTCACTCAGTACAGAAGTAACTACATACATTATAAATGACTATCTCATTCATTCATTCATTCATTCATTCATTGAATGACTATCTACTAAACAAAATTTTCGGGACTATTCAGAAAACAATTAATTGTACTCGGTGTCTGTAAGAGTAGTTTAAGATAACCTTTAAATTTTATAATTCATGGAGGCATGTAGTCGACATTAAATAGATATTGGGAAAGCTTGTAGTTGTAGGAAGGAGTATAATTTATATTTTTTATATATGATGGGAGGGTATTCCAAAGAGAGAGAGAGAGAGCGAAAAAGGATGAGAGAGAGAATGAGAGCGAAAAAGGGAGAGAGAGCGAAAAAGGGAGAGCGAGAGAGAGAGAGCGAAAACGGGAGAGCGAAAAAGGGAGAGAGCGAAAAAGGGAGAGAGAACGAAAAGGGAGAGCGAGAGAGAGAGAGCGAAAAAGGGAGAGCGAGAGAGCGAAAAAGGGAGAGCGAGAGAGAGAGCAAAAAAGTGAGAGCGAGAGAGAGAGAGAGAAAGAGAGCGAAAAAGTGAGAGCGAGAGAGAGAGAGAGAAAGAGAGCGAAAAAGTGAGAGCGAGAGAGAGAGAGAGAAAGAGAGCGAAAAAGTGAGAGCGAGAGAGAGCGAGATAGAGCAAGAGGGAGAGAGAGACAGCGAAAAAGTGAGAGCGAGAGAGAGCGAGAGAGAGGATTACACGAGGGAGAGAGTGAGAGAGCGAGACGAGAGAGGATTACACAACAGCACGATTCGATACCACGATTCGATTCCACGACTTCGATTTCGTGATCCCGGAAACCATTAAGACTTAAATATAACTCATTCAGATTTACTTCTTCCCAACACAGGCACGCACGCACGCACGCATGCACGCACGCGTACACACACACACGCACACACCATCTATCGCATTATAACAGGATAAACAGCCAAAATCTGGCGGAAGTGGAAGAGTCGAGTTAAATGTTAACTTGTATGCTTCCACCGGAACATGTCCACACAAAGAGACAAAGACACACGCACACAAACAGAGAAAGATCTTATCTTATCTTATATCTTATATCCTTCCCGTTCCGTTAAACGTCACACAAGGCTCGCAAAGTAGTTCGCCAAGTTTTACAGAAAGATGGAGGGATTAAATAACTTGTAAAGTACGGAATGGTATTTTTAAAATATAGAAAACAAAAAAGGACAATTTCTACTCCTTGAATTCATTAACAGAAGTTTATTGTATTATTTATTTATTTATTTTTTTTGCACTTTCATATTTTATATTACTCATTGTCTGCTTAAGACATAAAATAGTACAAGTTTCCTGTTATTTATTACAGAAACACATTTAGAAAATTAGAAGAGATACGACAACACATACTGAAGCTATGTTTAGAAGCTTTGTGACATGAAAAACCAGTTTAACATATCTTATCTTATATCTTATATCCTTCCCGTGCCGTTAGACGTCACATAGGGCTCGCAAAGTAGTTCGCCAATTGTTCCTGTCTTCGGCGAGTCTTTCAACCTCAACAAAGGATTTTATGCCTGTTAACTTGGCCTCTCTTAATAATGTTCTCTTCAGAGTTTCACGCGGTCTGTCCCTTTTTCTTCGGCCTGTTTAACATATGCTGCACCTGTAATTAAAAGTCTGAAGAACTCTATGCTAGAGTTCAGATAAAAGGTAAGAAAGAATTGCTACATTTTCCTCAGTATTTTTGCTACTTTACGTCATATCGCCTGAGCTGATCAAATGTTGATGGAATGAGCAGGCTATCAGGGTATTAGAGCGAGATACAGAAGACAAGAAAGAATAGAGTGCAAATGAAGATTGCTGGGAAAGAAGGTCTAGTGTTCCATAAGAAAGTAAAGAGAAAGTCTAAAAACTGCAAATCTAGAGATAATTAAATTGGACGTAATCGATCAGCAACGCCACGTTGTCTCCTTGCCACGAAGGCAGCCATTCATTGCGGGCATTCCAGAACTGTTCGGCGGCATTTGAGGCGCTGTTGGACCAAGGCTTCCGGATGGATCCATAGTCGATGCCATCTGGGAAGGCTCCACCTGTTCCGCCGACAGCGACGTTCATTATCAAATAGAACTGAAACGATGAAAACAAGATGGCGGCAATGGTGACATGAACAACTTTTGCTGCTTTGCAGATAGTGTTTAAAGGTGATCTTAGTACATTATGACAGGGCTTTGACAGTGTATAGTTTGTATGATATGTCTCTGAAAGCATATAGATTCTATGATAGGTCTCTGAAAACAGCATTATTTCAATGGCAGACCCCTGAATGCATATAACCTTTATGACAGGTCTCTGCAAGCAGTATAATTTATATCACAGGTCTCTCAAAGTGCATAATTTTTTTACATGCCTCTGAAAGCAGTATGGTTTCTGTGATAGGTTTCTGAAAGCAGTATGATTTCTTTGATAGGTTTCTGAAAGCAGTATGATTTCTGTGATAGGTCTCCGAAAGCATTATTTATGTGACTTGTCTCTGAAAGCAATATAATCTAATAGGTCTCTGAAAGCTTATGACAAGTCTTTTAAAGCGTGTAATTTCTATGTCGGGTTTCCGAAAACGTTTAATGTTTATGAAGGGACCCTGAAAGCAGTAGAAATTCTATGATAGGCCTTTGATAGCTTTGTGACACAGACCACTTTGCACTTTCATGTGCGAGTTTCTTGGAAATACAGGCCCAAACTGTAATCCCAACATTCTTTCGTGGCATGGAAACGGGGATTTTTACCTCTTTTAAACCACACTTGTGATATCAATATATAATTCAGTGTTTAACGGTCTTCCAACACGAATTATGTTATCGGTTTATGCTGCAGAGCCAGTGTGCTTTGATTACCTGTCTACCTGTTATCCTTTTTTTTCCTCCTTCGCCATCGTCTCTTTCAGCCTTTTTTTTCATGTGATCTTTCTGAGACTGGTATTGTTTTTGTTCGGTATCCTTCACAGATAACATTCAGGAGCTCCTGTCAGATGATTACGCTAAGGTAAATAATTTCCGATGAAGGAATCATCTAAGATGGGAAAAGGCTACGGCCAATGAGTCCTCTAGGGTGTGGAGCGTTGTGAGCATAAATTCTACCTGTGAGTTAAGAGAAAAAAAAAGCCGCGCACGAATCAATAACAAATGTCATCGCTGAGGCAAAAATCTGTGGGCTAAGGATTAAACATGTGTTCGCCAGCTCACGTTAGCGCAGCTTAGAGGGAACATTGAATGTGACATTCTTCCCTACATCTTGGTGTATAAATCAAGCAAAAATCTTCACTATTGCTTTATCAGTTTCATCACATAAGTGTGTATCTTGTACTTGTGTGTGAGCAAAAACGAATGTGCTATTGTGACGTCACCCTTATCAGGGCTAGTGGAACAAAGCTGGTTAAGACTCTATCCCACCTCTCCATTGATGTTTGTAGTAACAGATACAATTTGACTAGTGGGATAGGCTCGCCATTGTCCTTATGGTGGTCTATTACCAGAGAGAGGGGAAAAAAAACCGTGGATGTAGTGTATATCTCTACGCCTCTGGAAACTACCCTACAACATTCCACAAAACAGACATACCGGCTGATCAAACGGGGCCATTTTACCGCCATTTCGCCAGATGTTAGTTCCGGTGAAGCCGCCGTACTGCCAGAACCCTCCGCTGCCTGGGTCCACGTACACCACCTGCTTGTTGTCCAGGGATATCCTATGAAGCATCCATTCATAATCATCAACAAAACTGGTAAGAAATAGTCCAGAAATAGAATAGGGACGCAAAAGAAGCGACAGGATGACTTTGCACAACCTTCAGCAGCTAATAGAGAAGAACAAGCCAAACATATTTTCACTGTTTCGTGGAATTCAGTGCTTTTTGAAGTGAATTTTTTTTTTTAAAGGCAAAAATAACTTTCGTTTAGAAGTGCAAACTGGCATAGTGAAAACAATGGGGAAAAACGGGGGAGGTTGTGGGACTGATCGCAGCACAACTCCAAACTGTTTTACTGTACAAAAATATTGTAAAAGATTTCCAGGAAATTTATACATAAGTATTTATTTTGCCCGCGTTTAACAGACCTAGTTGTTACTGCATCGTTGTTGCTTTTGTTTTATGTCTTTGATTTCCACAACTATTATAATGAGATCTGCAATTTGTTGTCATTACCATAAAACTGGCAATATGATTACCAGATCTGTGTACAGTGGACCCTCCAAAGTCGAACGATTTGAAATCCGAACAAAAAATTGAAAGAAAATCCGGTTTGACGCTCGAAAGTCGAACAAAACAAATTCAGCAACTCGACAACAACAACAACAACAAAATAACAACAACAACAACAACACAACAAAAATCTCGTTGTGATATCTCCCGTCACGCTGGTTCAGTATCTATCAGATTTCTCTGTGTGTGTGCGTGTGTTTTCCACTTTTATTGCCATTTCCTATGATTCTCTTGTTGTCTTTTTCATTTTATCGTTAAAATTGCACATTCATGATGGCACCAGAGAGAGTTAGCAGTGCTGAAAAGCGTAAGAGGAGGGATGCAATGGATATGCTAGAACTGAAAAAATGAACATGTCACTAAATGGAAAGTGGATATGAGATGGCTAAGTCAACAATATCGACCACACTAAAGAACAAGGAAGCCATTAAAGTGGCTAGTGTGGCGACAGGGATACAAATCCTTTGCCAGGAAAAGATCCCCAGCCGTGGAAGAGGTAGAACAACTTTTGATGGTTTGAATAAATGTCAGGTATTGTTATTACTGATAATTTTACTGTATTAATGTATGATCTAATGCGTGTCAGCGTTATTATACAGGTTTAAACAACCAATATTTGCACTTAAAACGCTTTATAAGGGGTACGTTTTGGGGGTATGGAACGGATTAATCCAATTTACATTATTTCTTATGGGGAAACCGAAGTCGAAAGTTGAACAATTTGAAGACCGGATTGCTTCCTAGATGGACTGTGTTCAAGTCCTAAGAGTCCACTATATAGGAGTTGGTCTGGCAGAAATGTAGGCGGGAATTAATTATTTCAAGCTAGGAAAGATATCGATACCTCGTTTTGTGATATGGAGGATTGTAGAAGCTATTAATCATTCACTACTGAAGGTAGAGTTGCAATGGAAATAGTAGTAGTAGTAGTAGTAGTAGTAGTAGTAGTAGTAGTAGTAGTAGTAGTAGTAGTAGTAGTTGCGGCATCAATAACGGTAGAATGCAGATATAGCACAATTAACAGTAATTGAAGTAATTCTAGGAATCATCATATTTCCAACCGCAGTATTATTATTATTATTATTATTATTATTATTATTATTATTATTATTATTATTAGTAGTAGCTGTAGCAGCAGTAGTAGTAGTATTAGTAATATAAGTAGTAGTTCGCTGTTGGCGAGATTCTTCAGCTGCCGTGCGTGGAGCGGTGCACCTCCCGGCCAATGAAGAAAGGTGCAAATGGGGTTGCCGTGCAGCATCACTGCAGAAAAGGTGGTAGAAAGGATAAAGCGAAGCAAACAGTCAAATCACGGCACCTCTGGCCTGGAGGTCGGCCACGTCCTGAGTGCAATCCTATCGGGTGAAAAGCATGAACTGGCTTGTCCCAGAGGTTAAGACACTGCTGGCGAGACTCTTCAAATGCCGCGTGTGGAGCGAAGCTCCTCCCGGTCAAGGAAGAAATGCGGAAAAGAAATAAAGGTTGCTGTGCGGTGCCGATGGGAAAGGTGGTGGAAAGGATAAAGTGAAGTTTAATCGGTATGTCCAGTAGTATCGCTACGATAGCTATACATACCACGGCACCTCTGCTCTAGAGGCCGGCCACGTCTGAGATACACCCACACTGGTGAAATATGCCTAAACCGGCACACATCAGGGGTGGAACCTGATGGCTGGACATGTCATGCCACCTCCTCTCTAGAGGTTGGTCACGCCTGATATACACCCATACTGGTGAATTTTGCCTAAACCGGCTCACACCAGGGGTGAATCTTGAAGGCTATGCATGTCACAGTACCTCTGCTCTATGCATCTCTGTCCCAAACACGCCCATACTGGGATAATATGCCTAAACTGGCTCAACCCAGGGGTGGAAGTCACTAGTGGCGAGGATTCGTCCTCCTGGACAAAAGCTCCATTCTGGTCACAACTAGGAAGGGTAGCGGCCACGACTGCAAAATGCTGAAGTCGGAGACACTGGACCAGGGCAGTCTAGATAGGCAACCACCTCTCACCCGGCGGGGATGTTTGCGTATCCTAATCACGCTGAGGTTTTCCGGTGAGAAAGTCCAACTCTGGACTGGATGGGCAACCACCTCTAACCCGGCGGTGATACACGGGTATCTCAAAACACATCGAGGTTTTCCGGTGAGAAGGTCCAACTCTGGCCTGGGTGGGCTACCGCCTCTCACCCAGCGGGGATGCACTGATATCCTAAACACGTCGAGGTCTTCCGGTGAGAAAGTCCAACCCTAGACTAAACTGGTGCAATGAAAACCACGGTGTCATGCAATCCCGCTTCTGAGACCCACCAAGAATACAGGCTAAAGCCCTGTGATACTCAGAACCGCATGTGGTCCTCTCGTGGATCTCGTGTGATCCTTTCGAGGACCACACAGGAGACCACGGGACCTAACGAGGACCACAGGCGTAAATTCAGTAGGATCACAGTGCGGTTTTGGTGGTAGAAGCGAACGAAGAAGAACAGGAAGATAAGTAGTAGTAGCGGTGGTATGGAAATAGTACAGTTAGTAACTGTCAAAGCAGTGTTTTACTATTGTTAATACTAACAGTATTAGGTGTAGTAGTAGTAGAGTATTAGTAGTAGTAGTAGTAGTAGTAGTAGTGTAGCAGTTGGAGTTAGAGTAGTAGTAGTAGTAGTAGTAGTAGTAGTAGTAGTAGTAGTAGTAGTACTGGTAAAAATACTGCTGGTGGTAGTAGTAGTGGTTGCTGTGGAGGTGTAATAACATAATGTAGTAATATCATTAGTAATTGTAGTAAGAGTACGATTATTACTACTAAGTGTAACAGTAACGGCAGTACTGGTAATAGTAGTAGTGATGGCTGCAGCAGTAGTGGTGGTGTTGGTAGCTTTCATTGTGATTGTTTTAAAATGGTAGTAAAATATGCTGTAATGGTAAGGCCGTGGCAACAGAGCAATGGTATGATGATGATGATGATGATTATGATGATGATGATGATGGAGTTGTAGCAACGATAAATGTTACTGTAGGATGAAATAAAAGGCGGTAACAAACGTGAAATTTACACAATATGATCTGAGGTCCACTCTAGCCTCCAAGTGTGGAATGTGCTGTGCCATTCGGTAGCGTATCTGGAAACAAAAATGGTTTAGTTTCGAACGAATTATATATCTTCTTATATGGTCTGTATGTGTCTGATAATCCACTAATCTGCATATATTTAAAGTAAAATTTATATCGTAAATTAAAGTCTCTTTTGCTAGAATCAGTTTCTCATAAATGTCTCAGAAAAAAAAATATGTACAAAGGGCACATGCAGTTATGAGCACTGACAATAGCTGATGAAACAACTGAAAAGGTTCCATTTTGAGTCTAAAGTAAACTTTGTTAGAAGTCGAACTACATATTTATATGTCTTTGAATGGCACTTTTAGTATCGATCTCCAGTAAGTTGGATGGATGGATGGATGGATGGATGGATGGATAACAGCAATATTTCAAAGATAAGTAAAAGAACAGCAGGAAAAAATGAAGCAGTAGTAAATGTAAATTATATCTGAGTCAAGAATTCTGAAACATGTGAAATGGAACTCATGCACCAGACACAAACAAACAAGACAGAGAGAGAGAGAGAGAGAGAGAGAGAGAGAGAGAGAGAGAGAGAGGGGGGGGGGGACTGATAGATAATACCAGACAAAGTACCCGGGAAAAATTGATTTCTTTCAGGCGTCCGTCATCTCAAAGAAAGCTGCAAATGCGAAAATCAAATAAAATTAGGACGAAGTTTTGGTGTGAGATACCATGTATACCCTGGACGGCAGAAAAAAAACCCCAAACTGATTCGTTCTTCTAGAAGTTATAAAGCATCTGATTGAAACTGTAGGGAGAAAACAATGGCAGTTCCTTTGGCACCCCCCCCCCCCGAGAAACTAACATAACGAGAACTTGATATTCACTGGAAGAAAGAAAATTAGAAAGAATTGTTTGCCTGTCGAAGGAGAAGAGAGAATTATCAGGACAAAGTGACAAAATGAAAACCGCCTTAATAACATGATTAAATGATATTAATAAACGAGTGGTTCTAAACTTTTTTAGTTTCAGGACCCCCTGCAAATAACAGTTCCCCGCAACAACCCTTCTCCCTTCCTCCATAGCCACACAATACTCCCCCCCCTCTCTCTCTCTCTCTCTCTCTCTTCACACATATTAAAAACTGACACATATCAAGCGTCTTACATCATGTACAATGCTACGCAGACAATTTCATGACCCTTCATGAATCCCTAGGGACCAGTGACTCTAGTTTGAGAAACGCTGCCATAGACGATGACATCATAAATCTATAGGGCTGGATTTTTATAAAATACTTGGCCACGCTTCATCATCGTGACCGTGTGCCGTCTTCGGTACAAAGGTTGGCAGTAATGAACCCCCAGTTTCCTTGCTCCTTCTTGCCTAATAGTGCACTCAGCCAATCTTGATCTCATCCACTCTCCTGGTTACGTCTACAAAATTAAATATGGCCTAAACACCCAGGCTCTGAAATCACAAATTACTCATATCTTACACTTCGCCTTTTGTTTTCAGGAATCCGTTCTGGTCTCCAGATGGCCCCCAGTGGATTGTGGTGTAAGCATAGTGAGGTAGGAAATCTGAATAGAAAATAGACAAAATGCTGAATTTGTAAAAAAAAAAAAAAAAGAGGCGACAAGTATATGACGAAAATATGGCGGGGGGGGGGATGTTAAAAGATTATCATCTGGACAAGTCCATAAGCTGTTCAACTCAGGGTGCCAGCACTCCGTAGAATAAGAATGATGATAGATAGGAAAACTGATATAGTTTGTGCCCTATCATCAGTCATAGCTGAAATCAATATATATATATACAAAGATAAGTGTGTATGTGTGTTTATTCAATATATAAATATATATTTCACATAGATAAGTGTATGTATGTGTATTTATGTTTATTGTGTTTTCATGTTTTAAGGACATGCATCTTTCGCGTCGCAGCATATGCCTGTGAGAACTGGACACTTAACAAAACAGCTGAGAAACACATAAATACCCCTGAATGGAAATGGTATAGAAAAGACCTTCAAATGTCATGGACACAAAAATATCAAATATATCCATACTACAAGAATTTAATATCGAAAAAGGTTGGTTAGTAAAGGAGATTAAACAGAGAAAACGTAAGTATTTTGGGCAGATTAAACGTTATGAGAATTTGGAGAAGGGGTATATAATGGGAAAAAGGAAGAAAAAAAAGACGAAGGCGAAGATGGCAACAAGACGCTGTTGATGATCTGCGAATGGATGCATCAGCAGCAGGGCATCTTGCTTACAACCGAGAGGCCTACAGGAGAGCTGTTAGGGAGGCAAAGTTCCGCACAGGACATGCAAATGAATGAATGAATGAAGGAATTTTGTTCTCTCTGTTGTTCTTGTGAATGCCATTTTCGCTGAAATACTGGTTTGTTATTGTTTTTTGATAACCATTTCACTGTTTTTAATCGCCTATTGCCTATTCCTCCCCCCTCCCCATCCCATCTTGATCTAACAGCACACCATAGTACCGATGAAGGAGGACGCAGCTGAGAAGTTAAATTTGGAAGTGTGTACTAAAGTGTGGGAGCTATAGGGTTAATAGTAAAGTTTCGAAGTTGAGAATTAGAAAGCAGAAAATGATTCATTAGTTTATGACTGGATATAATTTTAGGTAGATAGGAATTTCATGTATCCTGATTTGTATCATTCAGTGTACAATAAATGATGATACCAGTTGTCTGTTGGTTTAAGATAATCTGTTATCTTCTTCAACAAAAATTATACAATAACTGATGATACTACTTGTCTGTTGGTTTAAGATCATTTGCTGTCTTCTTAAAGAAAAAAAATAATAACTTAAAATTTGATGCGCTATAAATAATAATGTCCAGGTTAGGTGATGACCTCCAAATAACTGGTGACTGATGGCCTTTATTTTCATAAGAGTGTGATTCTAAATAATGGAAAGTGGAATGTGGATTATTGTGGCTTTATTTAACTCTAGTAATAAAGTCAAAAGCAGTTTCTCGACTTTAACTCTAGAGCCAAAAGCAGTTTCTCGACTTTCTTTAACTCTAGTAGTAGAGTCAAAAGCGGTTTCTCGGCTTTAACTCTAGTAGTAGAGTCAAAAGCAGTTTCTTGACTTTAACTCTAGTAGTAGAGTCAAAAGCAGTTTATCGACTTTAACTCTAGTAGTAGAGCCAAAAGCATGTTTTTCGATTTTTTAAAACTTTAGAAGAACCAAAAGCAGCTTATCGCCATGCCAAGGAATATATCAGTCCTAGACGTCTTTGCTGTTTGAGATATCAGAATGGTTTATTTCCAGGAGCACCAAAGAAGAGGAAGGACAGAATCTTGATATAAAGTGGCTCATTGCTCTGATAATACACGTGCACCTCTTTTGCAATCAACTTCACTTTTTCTGTACAATCAACTTCTCTTCCAGTATCTGCCGTACAGTCAGAATAATAAGTGTATAAGTATACAACTATACACGAGGCACTGCAGTAAAGCTGTGATACAAAAATGCCAAAACTAGGAAAAAAGTAGGAACAGCTTTATTCTGAGAAACATTCTGAGAAATATATATTTATTTAAACTGCTTCTACTTTTTTCCTAGTTCATACATTCTGCTTCGCTATCAGTATCTGCTGTACAATTAACTTTTCTCCCAGTATGTCCTGTACAATCAAATTCTCTTCAAGTATCATCTATACAATCAACTTCACTCCCAGTATATTGTGAACATTTTTTAAAATTTCGTTTCGTGTCGGCTAAACGAAACGTTAGTTCCAGATAAAGTTTTGAATCGTTAGCCGCGGGTAGATTCTCATTCATTCAGGAAATGGCCAGCTATCGTGAGGGCGTTATCGTTTTGTCCACGTGGGTGTGACTGTGAAGTCTTCTGTTCAGTAACTGAGTATTTCTCTACTGTGGTAAGAAACATTGTTATGCAATGATCTCGCCGGAGCCCCACATACGAGGGGTGATTGATAAGTTCTCGGCATAAGGTACAACTGATTATTTGTGAACAACTTTTTTGAGTTATTTCTCAACATAGTCCCCTTGCAAATGTATGCACTTAGTCCAGCCATCCTGGAGCATACGGTTCCCTTCTTTGTAAAAGTCAGCATCTTGTGCCAGCGGAAAGTGGTCTACAGCATGAATGACGTCATCATCTGAAGTAAATCTGCGACCACTGAGCTCCTTTTTGAGTTTGGTAAACAGGTAATAGTCCGAAGGGGCCAAATCTGGGGAATAAGGAGGATGTTAAAGAAGCTGGAAGGCGTATTCATGAATGGCAGCCATTGCTATCGTCGACTTGCAATGTCTTGGTGAAAGATGACTCCTTTCGTCAATTTCCCTCCACGCTTTTCCTTCAGTTTGACCCGCAGTTGCTTCACAAGATTAATATTTCTGCCCTTTTGAAGAAGGTCTACCAACAGCACACCTTCTGAATCCCAAATGATGGAAGCCATCACTTTGCCTGCAGACAGAACCACCCTTGCTTTCTTTGCAGGTGGAGATCCATGATGTTTCCATTGCTTTTACTGTTCTTTGGTTTCTGGTTGAAAATGATGAACCTAAGTCTCATCCATAGTCACAAATTGCTGAAGAAACTTTTCAGGATCTGCAGAAAAATAGCCAAGATTGTCTCTTGACATGTTGAGACGCTGTCGTTTGTGATCAGCTCCAAGAAGTTTTGGGACCCATCGAGCAGAGACCTTTGTCATTTGAAGATCATTGTGAATAATGGCATAAACACGTTCCTGGGGGATGCCCAACTCAGTAGCAATGTACCACTCAGTTAGTCGTCGATCCTCCATTATCATTTCATGGATTCTGCCGGTGGTTTCATCGGTGGTTACCGTTCTTGGTCTTCCTGGACGGGGATCACCTTCCAGACTCTCCTTTTCATGTTTGAATTGAGGTGCCCATTTCTTCACTGTGCTGTAAGAAGGGGCACTCTCTCCTAGAGTCTCTACCATATCCTCATGGATCTCCTTCGATGATAAGCCCTTGATGCAGAGGTAGCGAATGACTGCTCGATGATAAATTTTATTCATTTTCTATATTTCTGTCACCCCTTACCACTTCAGCAGCCTATAAAAAAATTGTTTGCAGTTAGTTTCTTGAAACTTGGTGTTTAATCTTACATTAACCTGATCTACAAATGCACCTAATACCAACTGTGTGTTTCAAGTATTTGTACCTTAGACTTATTAATCACCCCTCGTATATGTAAGTTTTGTATTTATGTAAATGTTGTCTCAAGTGAGAGTTATGTGTTAAGTGTAAAGCTGTTGTAATCATTCAGTTCTTTATATGCAGTTTAAGTCAAGCAGTTGAATTAAATCATTGCACTAAATCATATTTCATAAAATGTTATATTGATGCTTGTCGATACATTACATAATCATATATATATATATATATATCTTGGTATACATATTTAATGCTTAAACTTGACCAGAGCCGTCTATGACATTGTTTGTGCACGTCTTGTCAACAAGTGAGCTGTGGTGAAGTCCGTGCCCAATGTTATGGGCTTGGGTATGGTTTAAATTTGTAACTATAAAGATGTATAAGTATGAAAACCTGGGTTGTGATGATTAACATAAATGATAAAATATTCTCACTAGTACGGCGGTACATAAATTAGAGTCTCTTTTAATATTATATATCCCAAAACAAGCTATCAAGTGGAACACAACAGGCCGAAGAAAAAGGGGCAGACCGCGTGAAACTCTGAAGAGGACATTATTAAGAGAGGCCAAGTTAACAGGCATAAAATCCTTTGATGAGGTTGAAAGACTCGCCGAAGACAGGAAAAATTGGCGAACTACTTTGCGAGCCCTATGTGACGTCTAACGGCACGGGAAGGATATAAGATATAAGATAAGATATATATATTCCCAACCAAATTATCATCCTTTACGCTCTTATGTATGTTAGCTTCGCTCCAAGTATCCTCTGTACAATCAAATTTGCTTCAAGTAACCTCTTTACAATCATGATCGCTTCCAGCATCGTCTGTACAATCAACTTCATTGACAGCAGCCTCTGTAAAATAGTAAAACTTACCGTAGGTAGGATTACATGTGTTTAGAGTTTCCTAGTTTTACGAGGACACATCCAGTGTAAACATTCTTACCGTAAAACTCCATAATGTCGATTTCTCCAGAGCGCGGGGAGGAGCCGTAGATACTATCTCGTGGTAGCATCCAAATAGCTGCAAGAGAGGAGTGACCTGATTACTTTAGGAACGCAATTTATTGACCTGATTTATTTAGGAACGCAATTTATTGACCTGATTTATTTAGGAACGCAATTTATTGACCTGATTTATTTAGGAACGCAATTTATTGACCTGATTTATTTAGGAACGCAATTTATTGACCTGATTACTTTAGGAACGCAATTTATTGACCTGATTTATTTAGGAACGCAATTTATTGACCTGATGTATTTAGGAACGCAATTCATTGACCTGATTTATTTAGGAACGCAAAGGAGAAGAGGTAACAGAAGGAGTAGCAATTTAAAGAAAAGTTTCAAAAAGAGAATAGAAAATGAATTCGACATTTTTGTTGTTGTTGCTACGAGAAAAGTTGCAAATTTTCACCTGGTTTTAGGTGCTGGTGGATTCGTGGATCAGCACTGACCAACCAGGAAGTGATCACAATGACCTAGTCCTAACGACCACAACATAATTTGAAAGGTGGGCTTTGAATGTTTTACGTATGTGATGTTTCAGAGTGTTACGTAACGTAGCAAATTCCGTACACCTGACCGAGCGATGACGCACTGATCATAATTATTAGATAATTTGAATCCACTGTATTCATTTGAGAGAGAGAGGAGAGAGAGAGAGAGAGAGAGAGAAAAGAGGGAGGACAGAGAGAAGAGAGGTAGAGTAGAAAAAAACAGAGAAAGAGAGGACAAAGGAGAAAGAGACAAAGAGGGAGGAGAGAGAGGGAGAGAAGAGAAAGATAGAGGAGAGAGAGCGAGGACAGAGGAGAGAGAGCAGGGGAGAAGACAAAGATAGAGAAGAGAGAGAGAGAGGAGAAAGGGGGAGAAGAGAACGATAAAAAGGGAGGAGAGAGGGAGAGAAGAGAAAGAAGAAAGAGAGGGGGAAGAAGAGAAAGATAAGAGACAGAGGGAGGAGAGAGAGGGGGAGAAGAGAAGAGAGAGGGGAAGAAGAGGAAGAAGAGGAGGAGACGAGAAAGATAGAGAAGAGATAGATGGAGAAGAGAGAGGGGAGAAGAGAACGAAAAAGAGAGAGGGAGGAGAGAAGAGGAGAAGAGATAGAGAAGAGAGAGGGAGAGGGGAAAGAGAAGAGAGAAGGGGAGAAGAGAAAGATAGAAAAGAGAAAGAAAGAGGGGGAGAAGAGAAAGAAAAAAGAGAGGGAGAGACAAGAAAGATACAAAAGAGAAAGAGAGAGAGGGGAGAAGAGAAGGGAAGAAGAGAAAGATAGAGAAGAGAAAGAGAAGAGATAGGGGAGAAGATAAAGAGAAGAGAAAGAGGAGGAGGAAAGGAAGATAGGAAAGAGAAAGAAAGAGGAAGAGAGAGAAAGACAGAGAATAGAAAGAGAAGAGAGAGGGGGAGAAGAGAAAGAGAAGAGAGAGGGAGAGAAGAGAAAGATAGAGAAGAGAAAGAGAGAAGGTGAGAAGAGAAAGATAGAGAAGATAAAGAGAAGAGAGAGAGGGGAGAAGAGAAAGAGGGGGAGAAGGGAAAGATAGAAAAGAGAAAGAGCGAGGGGAAGAGTTAATGATAGAGAACAGAAAGAGAAGAGAGAGGAGAAGGGAAAGAGAAGAGAGAGGGGGGAAAGAGAAAGATAGAGAAGAGAAAGAGAGGCGGAGAAAAGAAAAGGAGGGAAGAGAGAGAGGGAAGATAAGAAAGATAGAGGAGGAGGAGATAGAGAAGAGAAAGGGAGGGAGGAGAGAGAGGAAAGATAAGAAAGATAGAGGAGGAGGAGAGACGGAGGAGAAGAGAAAGATAAAGAAGGAGGGGAGAAAGAGAAGCACTAACCTCAGGCTATATGGTAAAATGTATGAAAGTCTGGAGTGAAACTGAACACACCCAGCACTATCGATGGACGAAGATAAAAACAAATAAGATAGCGCGAACATAACCAACAGTTTATCACAAACACCACCCTTGATCACTCCTGATTTAAGAGAATTTTTAAACCGTACCTGGCCAGAGCCAATTTCCCTTGGGTATTCTTGCACGAACCTCCAGAACTCCGTACTTCATTGTTGGGATACTCATCACCTTTCCGGACATGATTGGAGGCAAAAGTCCATTACGACCGCTCCTTGTGCACCCACTGACCGCTGGCTCAGAGCAGTAGCCGAATAAAGCTAGAATAAAGATTTGTCAAACATCAGTTCATATTCTGTGACTGGCTGCACGGTCTTTGGTTGAGTGTAAGTTTATACAAATCATAGAACTATAGTCTAGAATGAACTACTCGTAGTAATTTTCAGCACTTTACACCAGAAAAATCCATAAGTGCTCTGATCGCCTATTCAGTATAACTTTCAGTGTACAGAGACTGATGATACTATCTGTTCAGTATAACTTTCAGTGTACAGAGACTGATGATACTATCTGTTCAGTATAACTTTCAGTGTACAGAGACTGATGATACTGCCTGTTCAGGATAACTTTCAGTGTAGAGAGACTGATGATACTATCTGTTCAGTATAACTTTCAGTGTAGAGAGACTGATGATACTGTCTGTTCAGTATAACTTTCAGTGTAGAGAGACTGATGATACTATCTGTTCAGTATAACTTTCAGTGTAGAGAGACTGATGATACTGTCTGTTCAGTATAACTTTCAGTGTACAGAGACTGATGATACTGCCTGTTCAGAATAACTTTCAGTGTACAGAGACTGATGATACTATCTGTTCAGTATAACTTTCAGTGTAGAGAGACTGATGATACTGTCTGTTCAGTATAACTTTCAGTGTACAGAGACTGATGATACTGCCTGTTCAGGATAACTTTCAGTGTACAGAGACTGATGATACTGTCTGTTCAGTATAACTTTCAGTGTACAGAGACTGATGATGTTGTCTGTTCGGTATCAGTGTACAAAGACTGATGATACTATCTATTCAGTATAACTTTCAGTGTACAGAGACTGATGATACTGTCTGTTCAGTATAGCTTTCAGTGTACAGAGACTGATGATGTTGTCTGTTCGGTATCAGTGTACAAAGACTGATGATACTGCCTGTTCAGAATAACTTTCAGTGTAGAGAGACTGATGATACTATCTATTCAGTATAACTTTCAGTATACAAAGACTGATGATACTGCCTTTTCAGTATACTTTCAGTATACAAAGACTGATGATACTGCCTTTTCAGTATCAGTGTACAAAGACTGATGATACTGCCTTTTCAGTATACTTTCAGTATACAGAGACTGATGATACTGCCTTTTCAGTATCAGTATACAAAGACTGATGATACTGCCTTTTCAGTATACTTTCAGTATACAGAGACTGATGATACTGCCTTTTCAGTATACTTTCAGTATACAAAGACTGATGATACTGCCTTTTCAGTATACTTTCAGTATACAGAGACTGATGATACTGCCTGTTCAGTATCAGTGTACAAAGACTGATGATACTGCCTGTTCAATATAACTTTCAGTGTACAGAGACTGATGATACTGGTTCTATGAGTGAAGAAGTTGTTGCAAATGTTTGCCTGCCAGGACGAGAACACTTTCATGGGCTCGTGAAGTTTAGAGGCTTAACTTCTGGACAACTCAAACTACCTCGGATTAAGATTGCCGCCTACCTGACTTTTATGGACGGGGTAAAGTGTCAGGTACCTATTATAGCTAGATTCAAGGATATAAGAATTTGGGCTCGAATCCAATCCCACTGTGAAGAATTATCAGTATCTCTCTCTCTCTCTCTACCGTACACCCACCCCTCAGAATCACCACCTATCTTGGGAAGTGTTCTCTTCAACTTCGGACTTCAGAAAGGTTAGAGACGATTGTCCTGATATTTTGTCGGTCTTCATCTTTCTGCTTCGTTTTCCACGATAGATCTGCCAAGAAGATATATTAATAACACTCACAGAGTTAAACTTCAATCACGCGATTCAGTCCAACTATAAAACGATTCTTAAATGATAAATACAAAACAAACTTGCTCCATTCTTCAAGATAAAATCAGGAAACTTTCATTCAGACAATCGCTCTCCTAGATGATTACCGAGAAAAAAAATTGATTAAACGTTGTTATAACCCTCAAGTTGATTATAAGACGCTCTCTCGCTACGCGTTTTCTAAATCACATGCATGTGATTTGTTTTAAGCCTCGCTTTTGTGTTCTAACTCAGATGTAAAAAATGGGTCGCTCCGGCCTGTCACGCACCCCTGACTCCACATGCGAAGTAGGTATCCATATCCAGAGCACATCCTACAGCTCTGCCCCCCACCCCCACCCTACCAAGAAGCCTGAATCCGTTTCTGTGAAGTGGGAGCGACACAGGAGTTCAAACTTTGGGATCCGACGCCTGGCATTCTAAACACTGTAAGTTCATCTGGACAATAAATATCTGAGGGTGAAAGAAGAAGAGGAGGAGGAGAAGAGGAGGAGAAGAGGAGGAGAAGAAGAAGAAGAAGAGGAGGCGAAGAGTAAGAAGAGGAGGAGAAGAAGAAGAAGAAGAAGGGTAAACGGCTGTTTCGGAACAGAGACTGATGATACTATCTGTTCAGTATAACTTTCAGTGTAGAGAGACTGATGATACTGTCTGTTCAGTATAACTTTCAGTGTACAGAGACTGATGATACTGCCTGTTCAGGATAACTTTCAGTGTACAGAGACTGATGATACTGTCTGTTCAGTATAACTTTCAGTGTACAGAGACTGATGATGTTGTCTGTTCGGTATCAGTGTACAAAGACTGATGATACTGTCTGTTCAATATAACTTTCAGTGTACAGAGACTGATGATACTGTCTGTTCAGTATAGCTTTCAGTGTACAGAGACTGATGATGTTGTCTGTTCGGTATCAGTGTACAAAGACTGATGATACTGCCTGTTCAGAATAACTTTCAGTGTAGAGAGACTGATGATACTATCTATTCAGTATAACTTTCAGTATACAAAGACTGATGATACTGCCTTTTCAGTATACTTTCAGTATACAAAGACTGATGATACTGCCTTTTCAGTATCAGTGTACAAAGACTGATGATACTGCCTTTTCAGTATACTTTCAGTATACAGAGACTGATGATACTGCCTTTTCAGTATCAGTATACAAAGACTGATGATACTGCCTTTTCAGTATACTTTCAGTATACAGAGACTGATGATACTGCCTTTTCAGTATACTTTCAGTATACAAAGACTGATGATACTGCCTTTTCAGTATACTTTCAGTATACAGAGACTGATGATACTGCCTGTTCAGTATCAGTGTACAAAGACTGATGATACTGCCTGTTCAATATAACTTTCAGTGTACAGACTGATGATACTGGTTCTATGAGTGAAGAAGTTGTTGCAAATGTTTGCCTGCCAGGACGAGAACACTTTCATGGGCTCGTGAAGTTTAGAGGCTTAACTTCTGGACAACTCAAACTACCTCGGATTAAGATTGCCGCCTACCTGACTTTTATGGACGGGGTAAAGTGTCAGGTACCTATTATAGCTAGATTCAAGGATATAAGAATTTGGGCTCGAATCCAATCCCACTGTGAAGAATTATCAGTATCTCTCTCTCTCTCTACCGTACACCCACCCCTCAGAATCACCACCTATCTTGGGAAGTATTCTCTTCAACTTCGGACTTCAGAAAGGTTAGAGACGATTGTCCTGATATTTTGTTTTTTTGCTTCGTTTTCCCCGATAGATCTGCCAAGAAGATATATTAATAACACTCACAGAGTTAAACTTCAATCACGCGATTCAGTCCAACTATAAAACGATTCTTAAATGATAAATACAAAACAAACTTGCTCCATTCTTCAAGATAAAATCAGGAAACTTTCATTCAGACAATCGCTCTCCTAGATGATTACCGAGAAAAAAAATTGATTAAACGTTGTTATAACCCTCAAGTTGATTATAAGACGCTCTCTCGCTACGCGTTTTCTAAATCACATGCATGTGATTTGTTTTAAGCCTCGCTTTTGTGTTCTAACTCAGATGTAAAAAATGGGTCGCTCCGGCCTGTCACGCACCCCTGACTCCACATGCGAAGTAGGTATCCATATCCAGAGCACATCCTACAGCTCTGCCCCCCACCCCCACCCTACCAAGAAGCCTGAATCCGTTTCTGTGAAGTGGGAGCGACACAGGAGTTCAAACTTTGGGATCCGACGCCTGGCATTCTAAACACTGTAAGTTCATCTGGACAATAAATATCTGAGGGTGAAAGAAGAAGAGGAGGACGAGGAGGAGGAGAAGAGGAGGAGGAGGAGGAGAAGCAGAAGAAGAGGAGGCGAAGAGTAAGAAGAGGAGGAGAAGAAGAAGAAGAAGGGTAAACGGCTGTTTCGGAACGAGGGAAGGAAACTGTGACCAGATCTGACGCTGACCACATCACCTTCTAGTATAGTGACAGGTCAGTATATACATATTTTATATCTTATATATTGGCACCAACACTAACCCACCTGTGCGTCTACGGTACAACAGAGCTCCCCCCTCCCTTTTCATGTACTAACCAGTCACGAACTCTATCGAAGTGATAGAAAATTTCTTATGTTTTACAACAGCGGTACATACACATATTCTGTGAAATCAGACGAAAAGAATGCGAGGTCAGATAATATGAGTTAAAAACAACCGATGAGAAAGTAAATACAACAATGACCTACTTGTCATGTCCATGGTTCCCGTATGTAAAAAATTCTCATCAAATCTTGGATCATCAACGGTTGGTATCTGTATTACACGTCAATCAAGTTTGCCATTTTAATTTAAAATACCCATCTAATTCTGTATCTGCGCAGTGCACTTAATTATCATGAACATTCTTACTGAACAACGACATAACAAACATAACAAACGTCATTAGCAGTCACAAAGACCTTAACGTGTTCTTGTAGGTGGTTCAGAAAAGTGTAGATGCTGGATATCAGAGCTTGTAAGAGGAATTGTGTAAGGGTGCTATCGGCTCGCTTAGCTAGTAGCTGACGTACTATGTTTACATTCAACACAAGCCTCCTTCCCCCCCTCCCCCACCACATACACCCCCTAAATTGCGAAAAGAAGCTCATTTAGACCCCTGGCTTGGAATAGATGTATCGGCTTTCCCCAAGTCTACTTGAGTCTGTTCGGCTGTTACATATAGATGTCAGACGTAATCTCTCTTCAGCTTGTCTGTTATGAAATGAGAATCTGGTTCGTTCTGGCCCACAGATCCCCGCCATCTGATATTTACTACAGCCGAGGGAGTGAAGGAAAAACTTTCATAATTTCACACGATTTGCCAAGCAAACAAGAGTCTGAACATTTTCTGACCAAAGAATAGAGGCCTGCTCGCTCAGAGAAAGCTAAAAGTGCACGAGCCTAAGTACAGCCTGCAGGCGCTGGACATGGATTTGATTTGCTCATACGCTCAGCAGAGAAGAACCATGGCATGAACATCTGAAGGAAGTCGGAAGAGATGCTGAACAAGGACTATGTGATGAATGATCGTGGAGGCCGAGACGTGAGATGCAGTACGCGACATGATAGAATGTCTCCTTGCAGACCGTGCGAAGCAGAGACAACGTTTGCTGCCCTGCGGGGCGCTGCAAGGCATAACGGATTCGATTGCTACCCCGATTAGTGCCCACGAAAATGAATGGATGGGTAGTTAGTTGGCTCGCTGGATAATGGGTGGATGAGTAGTTAGTTGGCTGGCTGGATACTGGATGGATGGATAGTTAGTAGGCTGGCCGGATAATGGATGGATGACTAGTTAGTTGGCTCGCTGGATAATGGGTGGATGAGTAGTTAGTTGGCTGGCCCGATAATGGATGGATCATGTTTAGGATGCACCTAAAGCAGACTCTAAAGAAGGCCAAAAGTTTCTTTCCTGCCGTGGGTCTACTTTATGTGTCTGATACCAGGAAAGCAAATCGTAATATAAACTGTCTACTTTCTATGTCTCACACTAGGAAAGCATATCTTAATATAAACTATCTACTTTCTCACACTAGGAAAGTATATCTTAATATAAACTACTTTCTACGTCTCATACAAGGAAAGCATATCTTAATATAAACAGTCTACTTTCTACGTCTTATACTAAGAAAGCATATCCTAATATAAACGGTCTGCTTTCTACGCCTCATACTAGGAAATCATATCTTAATATAAATTGTCTACTTACATATTACAAAATTAGCTACATCAAACAATGTCATCTACATCAAACAAGGTCATCTACATCAAACAAGGTTAGCTACATCAGACAAGGTTAGCTACATCAGTCAAGATCATCTACATCAAACAAGGTCATCTGCACCAAACAAGGTCATCTACATCACACAAGGTTAGCTACATCAGACAAGGTCTACTTGAGAAAGAACAAATCGGATTTTAAAAAAAGACACTCACCGGATACAGGTAAAGGTTACCATTGCGAGTGAAGACGTTTTTTGGGTCATTGGTGTACACCTGGAACTCTCCATTCTGTAAAACAAGATGGCGTGAGGGTGTTCTAGTGGGTTGTGTATGTGGGTACAGTATATGAGTTATGTGTGTAAGGATAGTTTTAAAATGTATTTTATGTGTTGTTTATTGTCGATTATACTCGGATAGTACACTTGATTGTGTGTGGATTTAAAGCAAGTGTGTGAGTGGATTTGATTGTTAGTATTATGTAAATAAGTGTGTGGAGGGACATTTTATTTAATTCTGTGGGATATGTTAGTACGTGTGTATGGAGGGGTATCTTATTTGATTATGTGGGGTCTATTTGTGTGTGTGGAGGGGTATCTTATTTGATTATGTGGGTTATGTTTGTGTGTGGAGGGGTATCTTATTTGATTATGTGGGCTATGTTTGTGTGCGGATGGGTATCTTATTTGATTATGTGGGCTATGTTTGTGTGTGGAGGGGTATTTTATTTCATTGTATGGGGGTATGTTAGTAAGCATGTGTGGAGGGATGTCTTTTTTTATTGTGTGGGGATATTTTAGTAAGTGTGCGTGGAGGGTTATCTTATTTGACTGTGAGGGGTATGTTAGTAAGTGTGTATGGAGGGTTATCTTATTTGACTGTGAGGGGTATGTTAGTAAGTGTGTATGGAGGGTTATCTTATTTGACTGTGAGGGGTATGTTAGTAAGTGTGTATGGAGGGTTATCTTATTTGACTGTGAGGGGTATGTTAGTAAGTGTGTGTGGGTGTATTTTATTTGATTACTGGGTGTGTAAGTAAGTGGTGTATGTGTGTGTATGTGTGTGTGCGGGGTAGTTTGTTTGATTATGTTTGGTTTTTTTTTTTGATGGTGAGGGCATTTTAACGTAACTTCATCGTTCATTGTGTGGGTATTGTAAAGGACCGAGTGCTGTTTGTATAAGACCAAGTGCTGTTTGTATAAGACCAAGTGCTGTTTGTATAAGACCAAGTGCTGTTTGTATAAGACCGAGTGCTGTTTGTATAAGACAAAGTGCTGTTTGTATAAGACCGAGTGCTGTTTGTATAAGACCAAGTGCTGTTTGTATAAGACAAAGTGCTGTTTGTATAAGACCAAGTGCTGTTTGTATAAGACCGAGTGCTGTTTGTATAAGACAAAGTGCTGTTTGTATAAGACCGAGTGCTGTTTGTATAAGACCAAGTGATGTTTGTATAAGACAAAGTGCTGTTTGTATAAGACAAAGTGCTGTTTGTATAAGACAAAGTGCTGTTTGTATAAGACAAAGTGATGTTTGTATAAGACAAAGTGATGTTTGTATAAGACAAAGTGCTGTTTGTATAAGACAAAGTGATGTTTGTATAAGACAAAGTGCTGTTTGTATAAGACAAAGTGATGTTTGTATAAGACAAAGTGCTGTTTGTATAAGACCGAGTGCTGTTTGTATAAGACCAAGTGCTGTTTGTATAAGACCAAGTGATGTTTGTATAAGACCAAGTGCTGTTTGTATAAGACAAAGTGCTGTTTGTATAAGACCGAGTGCTGTTATGTGATTAAAGCTGGTAATTTACTTTGAGTGTTTGCAGAACTTATATGTCTGCCTGTACGTAGACTGGAACTTTTTTTTTATTGGATTAGAAAGTAATTTGCTCGTATATGGGTCGTGTATTTCTTATTCTGCCATCACAAAACACATTTATGCCTCTGAAATGTATTCTTAAAAATCATTAATAGCTTTTTTTAGAAGCTTATCAAAGGCTTCTAAGAAATAATTCCCTAACATTAAAAAATATTAAATATATAATATTCATTAATAAGGGAAAATGGACAGAATCCTGCTCATACGAAAAAAAGTACGATTTGGCAATCAGCGGCCAACCCAGAACTGAAATACTAACGTCAGTGTTGGCAACCTATAGTTGATTAAAACTCAGTGTTGGCAACCTATAGTTGATTAAACTCTTGTGTTGGAAACCTATAGCTGACTAAAACTCGGTGTTGAGTATCTATAGCTGACTAAAATTCTGTTTTGGCAACCTATAGCTGTCTAAAACTCTGTGTTGGCAACCTATAGCTGTCTGAAACTCTGTATTGGCAACCTACAGCTGACTAAAACTCTGTGTTGGCAACAATATAGCTGTCTGAAACTCTGTACTGGCAACATATAGCTGAATAAAACGCTGTGTTGGCAACCTAAAGCTGACTAAAACTCTGTCCATCCTCTTCCTTGGTGCCCCGCCAGAAACAGGCTCAACCTGGCTAACAGGTGGGATCGCTACAATCCCCGTGTGACGGAAAAAAAAATTCACTGGAAGTCACTCCCTGTTTGATATGATACTGTGTTTTGCGTCTTTACCGCATCAACAGCAAAGAACATACTGCTGGAAGTTTCAGAGAGCTAAAACAACAACAATATACAACAAACAAACATTTCTACCCATCCGCCAAACATAGACACTTCAATATCCCAGTTGGCATTGTTGAAAGAGTTGAAGTCATCTCTAAAGTAGGCAGCTCCTCTCATTCTCCTGGAAGGAAGACGTACAGTTCGCCTGGATTTGTCTGAAGTGAGTGAATGAAAATGTTTGTAACAAGCAGCGGTAGTACTACAGCGGAGATGAAATGTCAAGTGTTGCTACAGGAAAAGAAAAGTAAAAGTATTCCTGTAGTAAAATGTCAAGTATTCATACACTGCAGAATGTCAAGAATTCATACGAAATAAAATGTCAAATATTTATGGAATATGAAATGTCAGGTAATCATACCATATAAAATGTTAAGTATTCATACAATATAAAATTGGCAAGTATTCCTACAGTACAAAATATCAAATATTCCTTAGGTATGAAATGTCAAGTATTCCCACAGTTAAATAAATGGACACATATGTAGATTGTAAATTCAGTGCATGAAAGGAGAAATCACTGAATCAATGGCTGAAATGATTACATTTCATAAATAACTACATACACTATACATATACAACGACATATATAACTTCATGTAGCATGACATAAAACAAGCAAGAGAGGAAAACTGACTGTATGGACCTATTGTCAGCGAACTTCTCCCAGTGGTAAAGACGGCCCGACCCTTGGCATCATACACTACAGCATATGCGTACACAGCATCGGCGCCATCGAGGACAGAATCGTCGCTTCTGTGTTCCCAGCCCTCACCTGGCGGCAAGAACACACAGGTGAAACAGGAAATGTAAATGAATTAACAGGTGGATAAAGGATTATAACCTTTAAAAGTATTAAAATAAGATGGGGGAAAAATTGAAAAAAAAGCTGTTTAGAAAATAGTTTTTTTTAAAAGCATCAATATTTCGGCCACATTCCTTTATCAGTACAAATAAACATGACAAAGCAACAAAGAAAAAGCCTCAGTAAAACACGAAAAATGTGTGCTATTACTGCTAGTAAAATGTATTTCCTATGTGCTGTTTCTTACACTGGCAGCTCGCATGGTCATCTCTTGGCAGTGACCACGTATTTCAGACATTGTCATTCCCTTTTTATTTCTCCTTCGACTTATCCCTGGAAGTTATTCCACGTGCAGTGTTTGAAACTTAATGGTTAGATCGTGATAGGGAGGTCCCGATCAGCCCAACTTTAGACATATATAGACAGTTCCCCTGCAGCTGACTAAGATAAGGCAACCAGGTATGATGCTGACCACATTACCCTGTGTTGTGCCGAGAGGTCGTAGAAAAAAAGGGACATTTAATAACACATTCCCTGTACCCTCATATCCCAGGCACAGAAATAGCTCTTAGATTTATTTATTTATTTATTATATAGTTATTTCGCGAACATCTAAATTTCCGTGCCTTTTTTTCCATTCTTGTGTCAGGGCTCACGTTAAAGAAGTATTATAAAGCTGAATGCCTGAATAGGAAGTGAACTAGTGTATATTGCTGCCGATACTGTTGATGTACATTACTGCTGATACTGTTGATGTACGTTGCTGCTGATACTGTTGATGTATATTACTGCTGATACTGTTGATGTACATTACTGGTGATACTGTTGATGTACATTACTACTGATACTGTTGAAGTACATTGCTATTGATACTGTTGATGTACATTGCTGTTGATGTACATTACTGCTGATACTGTTGATGTACATTACTACTGATACTGTTGACTAGTCTTCTTGTGGAGTACAATTTTCATTATAGAAATTACTTCTTGTTGTTGGTGCTAATAGATCTGAATGTATGATGTAAACAGACAGCCTAATTTCCTCTGCTAAACACTAAGAAAATTCAACAAGAACTCCCAGGCACCCCACTCCATAGAAGAATACTAAGATACAATAACTTGACTAAACCTGGCAGTCTTCCGACAAAAACAAACTTGTCAGACAGTGAGGCTTCCAACAAAGTCAGTAATGTAGATTTACATCAGACAAGACACATTTATTAATGGATAGAATGAAGGGTGAAATTGTGAGGATGAATAAACATCACTGACACAAGGGAGGTAATATAGAATACAATGACAAATAAAACTTCCCGGCGAGAACTAGTTCGCCATGTGGGAACAGAGCCATGTATGACAATAAGGAAAAATGCCAACTCACATGCTTACAGTTCAAATTCACAATGAATACACGTTCACTTCCAAAATTACCACATCATAATTCCTTCAGTGGTGAACATCACTCTTGTAACTATTTCATCATTCTATCTAGAATTCTTAACAAACTTGCAAGTCTGTCATAAAAGGGACAAAATTCCTGAAACTACATAACAAAGCCAAGAAACAACACAAAAAAATGAATAACTCCAACTATTTCCTTAACCTCACTTTACCATAATAAGGATGTTGAAGGTACCATGGACAGCTAATAAAACCAACGAAGAAGTCTTAAGAGAGGCTGGAGTTAAAAAGCAAATTACAGCAAAGATCAGAGGCAGACAAGTGAGATTTGTAGGACATTTTCTGAGAAGATGAAAATTGGAACACACTGTGGCAACTGGAAAAATTGAGGGAAGAAGAGACAGAGAAAGACAGAGAGAGAGAAGTTACTGGATGGGCTGTCAGTGTGGCTAGGAAGAAAGTCACCAGCAGATCTCATAATCAAGTCTAAAGAGAGGGAATTATGGAGAGAAATGATCACGTACGCCACGCGGCACGGCACTTGATTGATTGATTGATTGACTGTATCTCAAAGCAATTCTACCCCCCCCCCAAAAAAAAAAACTGGAGTAAGTCAAACACTGACTATCACATGACTACTAACTTGACTCTGACCTAACTCATGCTCTGACTCGCTCTAACTCATGCTCTGGCTATATCTCATACTCTCAAAAAATCAGTTTTATAATCTCTGCTACCGCCCCAACTATGCCGTGATTCTCATGTTCTCCCCCACGCTATAAACAATTGCACGAATTCCACTACGCATTTTAACCGTGCTCTATTTTCAGTACAGAATCTCGTGGAGCGCCAAGTTCCTCTGGTACACTAAATTACTGAAACCAGAAACTTCTATATCATTTATCACGAGATTTTTTTTTCTAAGTTCATGTAGGCTGTAAACATACACTTGGGGGGGGGGGGGGGGGGGAAGGAAGAGTACTGCAGGTATTGGGACTTTACTTGGTTATGCCCCTTACCCTAATGGATATTCTGCCATAACGTTTCTGTCCATAAAATAGACGATTTAAGCATTCGTAACACTTGTTAGCTCTCTTGTTAAATATGATCTTCCCTGTCTTTTGACTTTAGTGGCCAAAAACACTTGTCTCAGGGAAAGAGTTAAAATTTATTAGATAAGAAAAGAATTTATGCGCTTTCTTTGCTAGTATGTTTCGTGCCTACCTTATTCCTGTGTCTAAAATGTTTTAAATTTGATCTTAATTTCTTATCAAATTACTTTTAATCTTTGTCTATCTGGCACTGATTAAACACAGGTTCAAACACACATACACATTTACACAAAAGTTTTTAAAAAGTTAAAGCAAGTTACATTCTAACTTGCTTAAACAGTGGTGAATATGCTGTCCGATGTGCCATTTCAATGATGTGCTGTCATGCTAGCGTTGGGGCTGGCGAACTATAACTGGCCAAAACCCTATTTTACCTCTTCGTTGGTGTCCCCAGTAATAGGCCTAGCCTGGTTAACAGGACAGGGGTTGTCGTAGTCCCCATTGGGACTGAAAGAATAGCCGCCGTAACCCGTTCCCAATCCGACACATGTGCCTTAACATCGTCACTGCATCCAGCTCACAGTTCCAGGAGATTGAAGAAGAAGAACAAGGAAGAAGAAAGAAAGAAGAAGGAATAATAATAAGAAGAAGAAGAAATAAGGAAGAAGAAGAAGAAGAAAGAAGAAGAAGGAAGAAGAAGAAGAAGGAGAAGAAGAAGAAGGAATAAGAAGGAAGAGGAAAAAGAAGAAGAAAAAGAAGAAGGTACCAGTATAATTAACATGATTAAAGATCATGACTTATAGTTGACTGTTGAAAGTGTTTAATGGTGCTCGTTCAGCAGAAATATTACTTTTTGGTGTGTGTGTGTCTCTCTCCCCCCCCCCCCCCCCCCCCCCATAAATGCATAACTTGAAAATGGTATTTTTATGTAAATTTCATATGAAACTTTGAAATATTACCAAACACTGCTTGCATATAGTTTTCTCCTCCCTTGTACACTTGTTTTGTTATAAGTTTTCTCCTCTCTTATAAAAAGTAGATAGAGGTGTATGGTGTAGTTTTACAAAGTGACAGAGGGAGTGAGTAAAGTCATAAAAAAACGAATAGAAAGTATGAAAATGTATAAATGAAAAACATACAACATCCGATATTTCGGCGTGAGCCTTTTTCGAGGATTACATGCACAAACGAGACAAAAACAAATAACTAAACGAAGAAATTATCTTAATATGGCCTCCTCCAGAAGTAGGAAACAGAGAAATGCGTGTCCACTAGAAGATGCATAGGGTGCATGCGGGGCAACAGAAAGGATAAGCCGATAGAGCCAATCGTAAAGAAGAAGAGGCTTAAATCACGCATCTCTGCTCTGGAGATCGGCCACGTCCGTGCACTCATATCGGGCGAATTGCCTGAACCTGTTTAACCCAGGAGTTAAAGACACTGCTGGCGAGATTCTTCGCGTAGAGTGAAACTCCTCCCGACCAATGAAGGAAATGCGAAAAGCAATTAGGGTTGCCGTGCGGCACCGATGTGAAAAGATGATGGAAAGGATAAAGTGAAGCTTAATTGGTATGTCCAGTAGTCTCGCGATGAGAGCTACTCATACCACAGCATCTCTGCTTTAGAGGCCTGCCACGTCCGATATACACCCATACTGGTGAAATATGACTAAACCTGCTTAAACCAGGGGTGAAACTTGATGGTTACTCATGTCATGGCACCTCCAATCTAAGGTCGGTCACATCCTAAACACGCCCATACTGAGTTAATATGCCTAAACCGGCTCAACCCAGGGGTAAAACTTACTAATGGCGAGGATTCGTCCTCTTGGACAAAAGTTCCATCCTGGTCACAACTAGGAAAGCGAGCGACCACGACCACAAAATGCTGAAGTGGGAGATACTGGACCAGAGCAGTCTAGATAGGCAACCACTTCTCACCCGGTGGGGATATATGCGTATCCTAATCATGCTGAGGTTTTCCGGTGAGAAAGTCCAACGCTGAGCTGGATAGGCAATCACCTCTTACCCTGGGGGATATACTGATATCCAAAACACGTTGAAGTTTTCCGGTGAGAAAGTCCAACTCTAGATTAAACTGGTGCAACGAAAACCACGGTGTCACACATTCCCGCTTCTGAGACCCACCAAGAATACAAGCTCAAGCCGTGCGATACTCTGAACCTCCTGTGGTCCTGTCGGGGATCTCGTGTGGTCCTTTCGGGGACCACAGAGGAACCACGGGACCTATCGATGACCATAGGAGTAAAGTCAGTAGGATCACGGGGAGGTCTTGGTGATAGAAGCGAAAGAAGAAGAAGAAGAAGAAGCTGCATGATCACCTCTTTCAACTGATTCTGCCCACCTTCCACACGGCCCGACTTTGATCACCAGGCACTTCGTATCAAAATGGACTTTGTACCATCAGTCTCTTCTCAGAAGTTGTTCAAAGTGGATCTATTGTCTTCGTGTTTATGCTTTTCTTATTTTTGTGTTTATAATATTTTTATATTTGTGTTTATGATACTTTAATATTTGTAAATATAATTTTTTAAATTTGCGTTTATAATACTTTTATATATGTGTTTATAATATTTTTTATTTGTGTTTATAATACTTCTATATTTGTGTTATATAATAAACTCCAAAATCTGGTAACAAAGATAGCAGAATCCTAAGTTTCTTTCTCAATTTTCAGAAAAGTCTAAAACTAATAAAACTTTCTGTCCTAGGCGCGCCCAGTGCTGACACACCCCACAAACTAGGCTTAACTCGCTGGGATGATACTGGATTTTGTGCCACAGACTTGATCACAGCCCTTAAATTGCCTTCATTCAGATACCAATATTTATCGCCAATCTATACAAGAATGAAAATATTTATCACCCATCTATACAAGAATGAAAATATTTATCACCCATCTATACAAGAATGAAAATATTTATCACCCATCTATACAAGAATGAAAGTATTTTTCCCCTCTATACAAGATTGAAAATATTTCAACTATATTCATTTATATACTATAATTATTATGCAAGAATACTATTCAGTTCAAATGTTATATCCATCCTCATTTATGCATGTGAAAGCTGGAAAACAACTAAACAAAAAGACAATAAATTAGCCTCTTTTGAAAACAAATGCTTAAGGAAAATACTCGGCATCAAGTGGCACAAGTGAAGAACATACCTCCAGCAGCTTTAGGGTACAAACAGGAGTGAAACAGGGATGTGTACTATCACCAACATTCTTTATCTTGGCAGTAGACTGGTTAATGAAGGAGCCAACATCAGACAAACGCAGAGGATTACAATGGACCCTTGACACAGTGCTGGAGGACCTTGACTTTGCGGACGACATTTGTCTATTATCAAGCAGTCACAAAGATATGCAAGATAAAATAAACAAGCTAACTCAGAATGCAAACAACATAGGACTAAAGATCAACGTAGGAAAGACAAAGTTAATGAAGCAAAATGTAAACAACAGAAATGTACTAAGAGTAGATAGCAAGTTAGTGGAGGAGGTAAACGAATTTGTATACCTTGGCAGCAGAGTAGTAGAAAATGGAGACAGCACAGAGGACATCAACAGCAGACTTACTAGAGCAAACCAGGCTTTTGCAATGCTGCAGACTATATGGAAATCAAAAAATACTAAGCATAAATATGAAAATCAGGATATTTAAGAGTAATGTTCTAAGTGTACTACTCTATGGAAGTGAATGCTGGAAAATCACCAAAACCATAGAAAACAAGTTGAATTCTTTCTAGAATAAATGTTTACGAAGAATTAGAAAAATATTTTGGCCAAACACCATAAGAAATAACATCTTATTGGCAGAAATGCAGATGAAGCTACTGATAACAATTATTGAGGGAAGACGCTGGCGATGGTTGGGACATGTGCTTTGAGTGACTGACAACTCACTACCAAAAATAGCACTAAGATGGACACAACAGGCCGAAGAAAAAGAGGTCGACCTCGTTAAACTCCAAAGAGGACACTGTTAAGAGAGGTCAAATCAATAGGCATAAAATCCCTTGATGAAATTGAAAGACTCTCCGAGAACAGGAAAACTTGGCAAACTTCTATGCGAGCATTATGTGACGTTTAACGGCACGGGAGGGATATAAGATACATAAGATAGAAGAATGAAAATATTTATCGCCCTTTTATACAAGAGTGAAATTATTTATCACCCACCTATACATGAACAAAAATATTTATCACCCATCTATGCAAGAATGAAAATAAGACAACTTTATGTTTAGTTTTGTTTATTTAAGTTAAAGCTTATGTTTATTTGTGTCTATGCAGACTTTGCAGTCACTGATATATAACATATATAACATGTTCTTTATTTATGTCAGCGGCCAAAATACAATTTCAAGCCAAAAAAAAAAAAACAAGACAGGATTCCATTTTCTACACACTCACTCCTAGTACAGACATAAGCAGGTATAAGCTGACACAAATATAAGTCTCATTGCAGCTTATCCACATTAAGCCACACTATACAAGAGTTACCCACAAGAGCAGTTCCCCACACACAGGTATAATTACCCGCAAAAGGATCATCCACACACAAGTACAGTTACTCACACAAGTATAGTCATCCACATAAGTAGCTACCCACACAAGAGTCACCCATCCACAAGTACACTTACCCACACGTACTCACACGTCACCCACACATAAGTATAGTTACCCAAACAAAAGTTGTCCACACACACATATAATTACTCACATAAAAGTCATCCACAAACAAGTATAGTTACCTACACATACGTACAATTACCCGTACAAGAGTCATCCATGCACACGTACAGTTACCCACCCACAAATACAGTGACCCACATGAGTCACCCACACACAAGTACAGTTACCCACATGAGTCACCCACATACAAGTATAATGACCCACACAAGAGTCATCAACACACAAGTATAGTGACCTATACACAAGTATAGTGACCCACACAAGAGTCACCCAAACACAAGTATAGTGACCCACACATAAGTATAGTGACCCAAACAAGAGTCCCCCACACATAAGTATAGTTACCCATACACAAGTATAGTTACTCACATGAGTCACCCACACATAAATATAGTCACCCACACATAAGTAACCGAAAACTTGTTACAACATTAACTTCCTACGTTTGTACTTTGTAAATGGCAGTGTGGAGAGAATAGGGGACAGAAAGCAAGTTACGTGGGTTGATGACAGACATAGGACTTCAGGCAGACTAGATGATAAAATTATAAAGATAACCTCAACCGATTACACGAAATATAATAAACACAAATAACACTGACAAAAATAGTACACATTTTTGGTCACGAATGTCAGCCTGGATAAAACACCATACTTGTGTGATGTCTGTGTTTGATGTCTGTCTGATGTTTGATGTCTGTGTCTGATGTTTTGACCTAGTGTTGCAAGACTGCTCAAGACTAGGTCAAGTTTCTACTGTGAAGACCGTCATCTACAACGCAGCCCTGACACCACGCCTCCTGGCTGCCCCTGTGACGTAGAAGGTCGAGTTTTGCCTTTACCAAAGTTAAAATAGTATCTTTGTACCTTCTATGGAAGCATTCATCGAGAAAGTGGGAAAGATAACAGATGTGATTACAACACAAGTAAGTAAGACGGGGCTATATATCAATAACAGATGAGAAAACGAGCTTGGATAGTAGATGAAAGTGAGAAAAAAAATAGTGTTAAGTGCTCCACTCATTTTATTTTAATCCATTTTTTTTCATTCCTATTTTTTTAGATGGCGTTCATGTGAATTTATATTTTTTCTTCTCTCTCTATTTCTTCGTTCTCTGTGTTTTTGTATGATTAAGGCTCACACCGAAACGTCACATTTGTGTACTCATTAAGTAATAAAGCTGTTCCTATTTTTTTCCTAGTTTATACATTTTGATAACATCAAGAGATGGATGGGCAACATTAAATGATGGAGAGACAACATCAAGAAATGAGTGGACAACATTAAGAGATGAGTGGACAACATTAAGAGAAGAATGGACAGCGTTAAGAAATGAGTGGACAAAATTAAGAGATGAATGGACAACATGAATGTAAAATATAACGAGATAGACAGAAATTAGCTTGGATAAGTTTACGATCAAAACAAGAGAGAGAGAGAGAGAGAGAGAGAGGGAGAGGGAGAGAGAGTGCGTGTATGTGTGTATAGATAAATATATTTCTTTTGGTAGACACAACAGCTGAGAAACACACAAATGCCTTTGAACGTAAATGCTACAGAAGAGTTCTTCAAATATCATGGACACAAAAAAGAACAAATATATCCATACTACAAGAACTTAATATTGAAGAAAGCTGGTTAGTAAAGAGGATTAAATAGAGAAAACTTAAATATTTTGGACACATTAAACATCATGATAATCTAAAGAAGACCGTCTTGGAAGGGTACATAATGGGACAAAGAAAGAGAAGAAGACCAAGGCAAAGATGGCTGCAAGACACCTTTGATGATTTGCAAATGGATGCATCAGCAGCATCCCATCTTGATCACAAGAGGCCTACAGGAGAGCTGTTAGGGAGGCAAAGTTCCGCAAGGGACATGCAAATGAATGAATGAGACACAACAGGATGGTGTTAACTAAGGGGAGTCAACGACTGCAGAATTCCTTCCACTCCACCCCCTCCCCGCGCCTCATCCTTCTCCAATTCCCCCCACCCCCACCCCATTCTTCCTCATCTGTGTGTCCTGCTGGTTCTTGTCACCGTTAGCTGTTGCCCAAGATTACCTGTTTTAGTGAGAAAGTTATAACTGTGCGCGAACTAACTTAACAGCTTTGACCTCAGACGATGGCTCAGGGCGTGACTGACGTGTCCTGGTGACAGCCAGTGAGACTTGTGGCTTTGAGCTGAGAAAAGCAGCTCTAGATTCTGTGTCGAGCTGGTGGAAGAGTGGACAAGGTTGCTCTAGCTAGTGGAAGCTGATCAACATTGAAGACCATACGGGGCGTGGATAGATTCTGTCTGTGACAGCAAGGATGACGTCCCTATGTGACAGATTGTATAGTAGGAGCAAAGATGACGTCTCGGTATAACGGACTGTAGAGTGAGAGCAAAGATGACGTCCCTGTGTGACAGATACCGACTTCTTTACTGGAAAAGTACTGCAGTTATCAGGGTAAGAGGAGGTCAAAACCCGCTCCTGCTACGTCTGACTCTCCTTGGGACGGGTTGATGCAATCCACCAGCCAGATTTGATAAAACCCGACCTGGTCATTGTTGCGATGGATTCCACGTAGAAGTCTAATGTCCCACCATGCACCTAAAGTCAGCTGTTTTAACTCCATATCCGAAACATTTCTGTACTTTAAGATATCACAACCTCTGTGTGTGAGAAATACAGAAGAAGAAGAAGAAGACGTCATATGCAGTAGTAAATTGTGTCAATCTATAGAAACCAACCTCAGTGAGACTCATCAATACCGTGAGTGGGGAGTGAGGGTGGGAGCTTGGCCAGTAGCAGGAAGTTAAAGGTAAAGTAAGAGAACATAATTTTGTAGGATTAGACCTCCCAGGTGATTTTTTCTTTTCTCTCACGTCTCACTAAAGTGCTTTGTCTACGATTTTTTCAAGGTCTAATCCTACAAAACTGTGTTCTTTTACTTTACCACACGAAAGCCTCGTCTGAAGTTAAAGATACAGATGCAACAGATGTGAAATCTCTCACAGGCTGTCACCGCAGGTCTGCTGATGTTGCTGGTCCTCGTGTTATCAGGCCTGCCAGAATCTAGCAGATAAATTGTTTGATATCTGCGTTTGGGATTGATCTACTGTGCACAAATCAGTTGTACTTTTAAGACTTAAGAGCCATATTTGTGATGGAAAAGCTATTATCATTCATCAAGATGTCCATGCAAGGCCGAGCATTTTTTTCTCCCGGGTAAGTAAACCAGATTTAACACAAATCATCAGCCAAATCTCGGCAAACGTAAGATATCGTTACAGTATAGTGGCGCTCCTGGCCGTTTGCTAGTTCGAGGTTACTAGTTTGTTCGTGATCTGGAGATTCTTAATGTTTCGTTTCTCTTCTACTGACATTCCAACATGTGCATGCAGGAAACTCTCTACCGTAGAGAGCGGAACAACAACACAACTCTTTCAGATCATCAGAGGAAGTACCCCCCCCCCCTCCCAGACAAGTGTTTCGGCCCTATTAAACTCCTGACACTCTAAGGGGGGTGGGCCCCTCTGGGTCATGACTCCCAGAGGTCTTGTGAGTTGTTGCTTTTTTTTCCCGGTCCCGGGATTGAACCCGTGATCTTTCAGTTTTGAAGTGAGTCTTTAGCGATTTAGCTACGGAGGACTGGTATTGGTTGTGGCAAATGAAATTACTTATGTTCCCAGTGCTTATTTCGCATACTCCACAGCCAGCATGAGGCCCTTTCTGCTGTTTCTGAAAGGCTTCTCAATGCCCTTGCTCTTGCTTGTCCCTTTATGCCCAGTTGCTTACATAGGTCATATAACCAACAACAAGAACAAAGTTTTTTGTGTCAGGAGAAGACAAACAAAGTTGACACTTTATTAAACAAAATAAAAACAAAGTAAAAAAAAAAACCGCAGATTTGTCATGATTTTTTTTGTCTGCCAGATTTCTTAACATTTTACTTTAAAGATAGTTTTCTATTTCTCCATTTGGATTGATTCAACAAAGTTTTTTTTTCCTCTCTACAAACTTATAAACAATTCGTTGTTTTTGTTTCTTATTTTGATTACTGATGTACACAATGGTTTTTTTTCTCTGTCTCTCGTCCTGTAGGCCCTTAATTAACGTGTGCAGATTTAGCACTAATTAATGTGTACGGATTTAACTCTAATTAATGTGTACAGATTTAGCAATGTGTTGCTGAGACTTTATCTCCACAATTTCTGACTCTGCACCTGACACTGTGGCAGTGTTGTTTCATTATTCTGTTATATCCTAATGTTTTTTTTTAAAAAATTAAATTGTGAAGAAAGAAAAAAAAATTCTTGAAATATTTTATTCCAGTAATTGATTACGTGTAACCTAAACATCCATGTACAGCGAATGTACCTCACCTGAATATACACGGACAGGTAAGTGCTAATGTACAGTTATATACCAGGCGTGTGTGCGTGTGTGTGTGTGCGTGCGTGCGTGTGTGTGTGTGTTTGTGTGTGTGTGTGTGTTTTTGTGTGTGTGTGTGGGGGGGGGGGACGTAGTGTTCAGAAATCTGAATTTTGAAGGCGAAATAACTACTTTAGCCGGCTACAGGTCGTCTGTCATTCTATCTCTTGTTAAAGTCTAACCTAGATTTTGTGACAGTCTAATCTAGGCTGGCTGACTGCACAGCCATCAAATCTGTGTTCTGATTCGTTTAATTACTTTCCTACCGTCACTTACTTGTTTGGATGGCAAGTCTTTCGTATTCCACATTTCCAACGGTGTAATGGAAGGCCACATGTCCGAGTCTACTCTTGGTCGCTGATACAACATAAAGAATATGCAAATAGTTTGATCAATATCTTCGGTGTTAAACATAAGAAAATTGTAACTCAAGTTTCTGGTCTTGGTAAACGCCTGTATGTCTGCATGTTTTTGTTTCTTGGTCAGTTACTCCACATTTAGGTCAGTGAAGGGTCTATCCTGTCTCACGGTCTGTCGTCAGTTGTCCATGGCAGTTCACGTCTTGGCCACTGTCTTATCTGGTTTATTATTCTCAATCTAAACATTTCTTCGTAGTCTAATATTATTTACGATAAAAAGTATTATTTACGAGTCAAAAAAGAACAAGCAAAAGACACATAAACTCTCTACATTCTGAAGTATTCATATCGTACTAAAGTATTCATCATTATGTGCCTCTAAGGCATGATAAGATTAACTTTACCTTTTTACTAAAGTATTCATGTTGTAGTAAAGTATTCAAGCCGTACTAAAGTATTCATGTCGTAATAAAGTATTCATGTCGTACTAAAGTATTCATGCTGTACTAAAGAATTCATGTCGCACTAATGTATTCATGTCGTACTAAAGATTCATATCGTACTAAAGTATTCATATTATACTAAAGTATTCATGCTGTACGAAAGTATTCATGTCTTACTAAAGTATTCATGTCGTACCGAGCTTGTAGTAAAGTGCATAAAGTAATGGGCGAGAACATGAACATCTTTCGTATGCAATATGCCATTCATTCATTCATTTGCATGTCCCTTGCGGAACTTTGCCTCCCAAACAGCACTCCTGTAGGCCTCTCGGTTGTGATTAAGATGGCCTGCTGCTGATGCATCCATTTGCAGATCGTCAACGATGTCTTGTAGCCATCTTCGTTTTGGTCTTCCTCTTTTCTTTTTCCCATTATGTATCCTTCCAATACGGTCTGCTCTAAATTATCATGACGTTTAATGTGTCCAAAGTATTTAAGTTTTTTTTTCTTTAATCCTCTTTACTAGACAGCCTTCTTCAATATTAAGCTCTTGTAGTATAGATATATTTGTTCTTTTTTGTGTCCACGATATTTGGAGAACTTTTCTGTATGCAATATGTCAGTGGTCATAATATAACAGTATGATGTCTCATGTATAACAATGTGATTTCTCATATAAAACAATGTGATTTCTCATATATGACAGTGTGATTTCTCATATATATATATATATATATATATATATATATATAAATATATAACAATGTGATTTCTTATATATAACACTGTGATTTCTCATATATAACACTGTGATTTCTCATATATAGCAATGTGATTTCTGACAGTGTGATTTCTCACATATAACAATGTGATTTCTGACAGTGTGATTTCTCATATATAACAATGTGATTTCTGACAGTGTGATTTCTCACATATAACAATGTGATTTCTGACAGTGTGATTTCTCATATATAACAATGTGATTTCTGACAGTGTGATTTCTCATATATGACAGCGTCAGTTAATAGACCCAGTACAGGCCTCAGATACTGTAAAGAACGGAACAACAACCCAACTCCCTACATCATCAGAGGATGTACCCCCACACCTTTCCTCAGACAAGTATGTCGGCCCTGACACTCTAGGGCCAGGAGGGGCGGGGGTAACCCCCCCCCCCCAGGTCATGACTCTCAGGTGTCTGTGAGTTGTTTTCATCTTTCTACTTTGTCCCGTCCCGGAATCGAACCACGGTCTTCCCTGTATCTTGGCGTGCATCTTAGCCACTCTGCCACGGGGGGGGGGGGACCGGTATTAGCCCGAGACTGGGCTTACATCACGTGGTACACACACATTTGGCTCAAGCTGACAGGTAATACAGGTAAAAACTTAAGTTGTAAGGTTCTCAGACTGATCAGGCAAAACTTCAGCGACGTCCTGGTTACAGAAAATATAAACTGCGCTTTTGACATAACCTCTCGCTGCCGTTGATGGCTTCCCGGCACGATGATCTGTCAAGGGTTATCGTCTAAACAGTTTGGAGAAGAAGGTAAACAAACGTAGGACTAACGACAGAAAGAATTCCTGGCTTAAAAAATTATCACAATATTGAGATATAGCAAACACAAAAGAGAATATTTTTAAAAATACTGAAACAACGACAGACTAAAAATTAAAAAAAATAATTAAAAAGTCCCTTTCTCGTGTCTGTCGGCGTTTTGCTTTCCGGTCTCTTTTTTCTTTTCCCCGATAAAAATTAGTCCCGTAGCGGATGAATTTTGTTGTAGATCCAAATGTAGATTTTACGTTCTTAACCACATAACCCAGGGAGGTTTGAACTTCCTACTGCTAAATTCCTGCATAAATAATGTTAATTACCTGAAGTATCAGACGCGCTGAAGTTACTATTTAATAAAGGAACTACATAACAGCACTTTCATAAGACACTGCAGACGACGATAAACCAGGTACGGAAAGATGATATTGTATTAATAATGGAGGATTTTAATGCAAAGATTGGTACAGAAAGAGCTGAAGGTGAAGGGCATGTTGTAGGGAAATTTAGCATAGGACATAGAAATGAGGCAGGTGACAATCTAATGGCGTTTTGTATGGAAAATGAGCTAATGATTGCTAACACACTTTTTAAACAACATCCAAGAAGACTTTACACATGGACATCAAATCAAATAGATTACATTTTAGTGCAAAGAAGGTGGAGATCAAGTATAACATCAGAAAAACTTTACCAGGTGCTGATTGTGACACGGACCATGAGATATTAATAGAAGACATGAAGATAAAGATACAAAAGACAGTTACGGGATCAAGAACACTCCGCTTTGATCTTATAAAAATATCAGCCAGCCATTTGCGGAACTTTGCCTCCCTAACAGCTCTCCTGTAGGCCTCTCGGTTACAAGCAAGAAACCCTGCTACTGAATAATCCATTTGCAGATTATCAACGATCTCTTGCAGCCATCTTCGCATTGGTCTTCCTCTCTTTATTTTTCCAATTCCAAAACGGTGTTCTTTAAATTATCATGACGTTTAAAGTGTCCAAAATATTTGTTTTCTCTGTTTAATCTGCTTTACTAGCCAGCCTTCTTCAATATTAAGTTATTGTAGTATGGATATAATTGTTCTTTTTTGTGTCCATGATATTTAAATGACTCTTCTGTAGCACTTACATTCAAGGGCATTTATGTGTTTCTCAGCTGTTTTGTTAAGTGTCCAGGTCTCACAGGCATATGTTGCGATGGTAAAGATGCATGCCATTCATTCATTCATTCATTTGCATGTCCCTTGTGGAACTTTGCCTCCTTAACAGCACTCCTGTAGGCCTGTCGGTATATATATACCAGAACAATACGATATAGAAATGAAGAACCGCTTCGAAATCCTGATGGCTGTACAGGAGGAGATGACACCAGATAATTTGGCTACGCAGGCCAGGAATTTCTTAATAACAACAACTAAAGACATGGTTCCAGTAAAGAAAAAACAAAAGAATGGATGGATTACAGCAGGTACACTAGAACTGACAAAACAACGTAGAGAAATGAAGACGCAATGGAAAGTGACAAACAACAACAAAGAGAAATTTAAAACTTTAACAAAAGAAGTACGAAGAATCATAAGAAAAGACAAAAAAAAAACAATACATACAAGATTCTTGTGAAAGAATAGAAGGACATCAGAAGTGTAGACGAGATAGTGAAATGTTTAAAGAAATGAAGACATTGACGAGAAATGTCACAGCTAAGCTAAATGTAATTTGTGACGAAATGGGGAATACCTTGACAGAGACAGAGGAAATTCTAGAAAGATGTATGGAATATTGCAGAGGAATGCATGAAACAACGGACTGTAAAAGCATAAATCAGCAGTGTGAATTATTATTGGAGGATAAAGAACCCGAACCGACAACTGAAGAAGTTTTATGGGCAATAAAGAATCTGCAAAAATGGTAAATCAACATGATGTGATGAGGTAACTGCTGAATTTATTAAAGCAGGAGGAAAGAAATTTGCATCAGTCTATCACGCACTACGTAAAAAGATATGGCATTCAGGTATTTGGCCAAAAGAATGGAAAAGAACTGTATTCATACCACTGCCATAAAAAAGAGTAACCTGAAATTATGCACAAACTACAAATCTGTTGCCCTAATTAGACATGGCAGTAAAATTCTGTTAAAAATCATAATGGATAGACTTCGTAAGAAAATAGAAGAAGTCAATATGATCCAAGCTGGTTTCAGGCAAGGAAGAGGATCAAGAGATCATATATTCAATATAAAATTAATAATAGAGAAATGCAGAGAGTTTAATGTGAATCTATATTTATCCTTTATAAACTACGCAAAGGCATTTGACTGTGTACAACATCAGAAACTTTGGGAAATAATGGAAAAAAATGATATTTCCAACACATTTGATACAATTAACATCATTGCTGTATCTAGACCAACAGGCAGCAGTAAGAATAAATGGTGAAACAACAACTTGGTTTGACAAACAAGGGGTCCGTCAGGGGTGCCTATTGTCGCCTTATTTATTTAACTTGTATACTGAAAATATAATGAGGAATGTTAGAGAAGATGTAGAATATTACGATGTCTTAACAATTGGAGGTTATGAAATACCAGATATTAAATATGCTGATGACACAGTATTACTGTCCAACACAAAAAAGGAATGCAAAAACTAATTATGTCAGTCCGTAAGAACAGCGAAGAGCAAAACCTCTATCTTGATGCGAAGAAAACTAAATTGATGACATCTGACAAAACAAACAAGGCAGCTGAAATATGTATCCGTGAGGAAAAACTGGAAGAAGTGGAGAGTTTTGAATATCTTGGATCACTACTAACTAATAATGGAGGTACAATGAGGGAAATTAAAAGGAGGACATCTATCGCTCTTCAGAAAGTAAAACAAGTAAAGAAGCTGTTGAGAGGACCAGACAGAACCACAAAAATAAGATTTTTAAAAGCATGCATCTTTCCCATCGCAACATATGCCTGTGAGACCTGGACACTTAACAAAACAGCTGAGAAACACATAAATGCCTTTGAAATGTAAATGCTACAGAATAATTCTTCAAATATCATTGACATAAAAAAGAACAAATATATCTATACTACAAGAAATTAATATTGAAGAAGGCTGGCTAGTAAAGAGGATTAAAGAGAGCAAACTCAAATATTTTGGACACTTTAAACATTATGATAATTTAGAGAAGACCATCTTGGAAGGGTACATAATGGGAAAAAGAAAGAGAGAAAGACCAATGCGAAGATGGCTGCAAGACATCGTTGATGATCTGCAAATGGATGCATCAGCAGCAGGCCATCTTGCTCACAACCGAGAGGCCTATACGAGTGCTGTTAGGGAGGCAAAGTTCCGCAAGGGACATGCAAATGAATGAATGAGTGAATGAATAAATGAGGGAACATAACAGGAGGGAGTTCATAAACTTAATCTGCGAACATACGTTTCGAGAATATCCATAGTCACAACCGGCCACGAGGGGAGGGGGGAGGAGGAAGGAGGGGGGGGGGGGAGGCCACAGGCGGAGGAAACGGGGAGGGGGAGGGGAAGAGATATAGATCTGGAACGGTAAAGGCGCCAAAAACTTTGAGGAAAAACTGTGAACTACATCCTGACAACGGGGCTCCAGGTCTTGTGTGACCAACACCTTTGCGGAAGAAGTTACAGTTAGACAGGGGTACTGAATTGTTACGGGTAGGGACTGTTGTTACTTCAGTTTAAACTCTTGCAAACAACAACTACAACAACAACAACAACAACAACAAAACTGCACATGAACAGTTCAAATAACTTATAAACCAGACGTACTCACTTTTAAGTGCGAATATTAAGTCAGGTGGATCGTGCTTAATGGTGACCTTCACTGCACAGGCCATCTGGATAACCAGAAAGGCAACGAGTAGAGCCCGCACCATTGTAAAACTGGCAACGAAGGGAAACAACTGAGTTCAAGGGTCACCATTATTTTTTGAAGAGTTTATTAAGTGATCTGGAAAGACGAAGCTTAAGATAAACTTAAAGAACAGGTAAATAACTTATAGAAACCGAACCTAAGTAAACTGATGAACTAGATATCTAACGAATCTTTTTTAGATCACACACGTTAATGACCAATATAATATGTTAGATCAACGCAGTTAATTAAATCCACTACCACAAGAAGCTGTTAAATCATTGTTTTTGTTCTCAAGCACTATAGTGCATGTGATGTAAAGAAAGTATAATCTTTCTGGCAGCTGCTTGCTATAAGCTGATACGAGTAAGCTGATTAGTCGTGTACTATTCTAACTCAGCACGTACCAGTACTAACATTTTTCTTCTATGAAAGCACCGGAACCTGGGAAGTCATACCTTGTTGAACAGCCGTATACAGAATGAAGTAGGAGGCAGTAGAGTTCCTGATCTGGACACGAATTTGGCAGATTAATATTTCAACCAACGAAGCAGAAGATACGGCAAAAGTACTTTCCGGGGCTTATCTCTTAACATTGGATGACCTTGATGTTTATCAATCATAGATAAAAGTCTAAAGTTCTGTATTAAATATGTCAAAATTAATAGACTATTTTTTTAACGCTATTCGGAAAAGTTTTCTTAAAAATAAACAAGAAAAAAAAGAACAAAACTGCTGAAGTTCACGAAATGAGAAAGTGCAAGTAATAAACAAACAAGTAAGCACAAGCTACTATGGGGGCAGTGGAGAGAGTAATCGAGCCAGAGAGAGTATATAGTATAAGATTTGTACAGTTTTATTTACCGTTAGTGTTGAACAAGTGTACACAGAACAATTCCATTAGATCTCTCAACTCTTTGGGAAGACTAGAAAGGGATAACGTCTTACACTGATCAATATTGTCTCATCTGTGGCGTTCCGAACAGTGTTTCTCCTAGCATTATCAGATGGCCAGTGACTGCGTTATCGATTTGGTATTAATTGTCGCCTGATCAGCAAAACCAATTAAAGATTAATGGTATTGCCATATAACATCTTGTCTTGTCTTGTGCTATTACCCTGTAACTGCGAGCTGGTGTTATATGCAGCCGATGCTGTGAAAGTGTTGAGGCACAACATCGTATCGCCGTGGGAGCGGGTTATAGCAGCTATTTTTTCAATCCTGGAGTACAACTAAAAAGCAGAGGGTGCGCAATGCTTCTTTAGCAGACTCCATCACCATGGGGACTATGGCGATCCCTGTCCCGTTAGCCAGGCTAGGCCTGTTACTAGGGGTACCAACGGAGAGGTGGGGCAGGGTCTTGGTCAGCTATGGTTCGCTAACACTGACGCTAGCATATCAGCTATGGTTCGCTAACCCTGACGCTAGCATATGAGCTATGGTTCGCTAACCCTGACGCTAGCATATGAGCTATGGGTCGCTGATTGCCTAATCGGCCAGCCGTCTTTACCCCCTGCGATATAGCACATAAAGTGGTTGTCAGGAACTTAGATGTAGTTGGAAAAGTGGTTCTTGTATGTAAAAATGTTGGGAACCACTGATCTAGAGAATGCCCCAGCCTCACCTTTGTTAGTGGGGCACATCACAGGAAGTAGCTTCTACTGGTAGGTCACAGAAAGTGTGGAATTTTTATTTGGAAGTTCTGGCAGAGTTCAAGAATCACGAGACGAAGTACATGGAAATAGCTGTGAGTAGCGGCGAGGGTGGAGGGCAAGCTTTGTATTATACTCCTGCCTTCTCCACTTCCAAGAAGCTGGGATATTCTTTTTATTTCACGTGCATGTGCAGCCTACGACACCACGTGATAACAGGGAGGATAGAGGGGAATAGGGACCGGGGTAGATCAAGAGAGAAGATCCTGGAGGGACTGCCAAGATGGCTGGCAAAAGAGGACATCAGAACAACAGGACGGAGAGCTGCGGGGAGTTCATGATTGCCATCGCCAGTAGGCACGACACTTGATTGACAGATGCATTCTTTATGACCTGTACTGAGTGTAGGCTCCCCTCCACGGCTCCCTTCTTTCAGCCGACCATCCTAGAAGCAAATACTTACTTATATGAGACAGTACAGGACAAAGAACAAAACAATTATCAACTGTCTAGATCTGCATAAAGAAGAAAATGCAAGTTATTAATGAAACGAAAACAAAAATAATCAATCACAACATAACTATACAATAATATATTGTCCTGGACGCAGAAAAGAGATGAAAAGAGCACGCATGCGCGCGCACACACGCACAATGCAGTACAACCTGAACTAGTTAGATCTCCGCCTCAACAACCCCTGCACTTTGTAGGACCCTGATCTTTCAGAGCATAAAATAATTATAAAGATGAACAACAAATACGCAAAATAAAAGAGTGAAGACTTGGGCTTGTGAATGTTATAATATATTCACTTTTTTTTATTTGTGTTAGGCAAAGGGACCGCAAGAAATATATGGTAGGGTCCAGCACGTTCTAGACATGGTCAGGACAAAAACATAATATTTCGTTAGAGGAGAGCTTATCGCTGAAAGTGTAGGATGAAGATGGACAATGAATGTAGCAATACTGCGAGTGACGAAGAATGCTGTGAAAATCAGATGCCTTTAATAAGCTACAGGAAGTAAGCTTTCGTAAAATAACAAGTTCATACTATTCAACAATGAATGGGCTCCAGGATGAAAATCTTTGGGGACAGAGCTGTTTTTGTTTTTGTAAGTGTAAAAAAAAATAAGAATATTTTGAAAACCTACTAAACTGTGAAGAGCCCATAAGCACATTATCATACAAAGAAATACAGACTTGTGAACCTGAAATAGAGGAACCAGACTTAGAAGAAGTCATCTATAGTATCATGTTTCTAGGAAACAACAAAGCAACTGGTTCAGATGGAATTGCTGCAGAACTGATTAAGGAAGGAGGTCTAAATCTACATGAACAGACATGCACACTAATACAACAAATATGGAGAGAAGAAAATCCCCTAAGTGAATAGAAACAATCATTACTGATCCCATTATTCGAAAAAAGGCGATAAGAGCAAGTGTTAAAACTACAGAGGAATATCATTAATACAAAAAAGCTACAAAATACTATCTATTATACTTATAAATAGATTAAAACCATACTGCGAGGACATACTGGGAGACTATCAAGCAGGTTTTAGGAAGAATAAATCAACCACAGACCAAATATTTTATCTACGTCAAAAAGCGGAAAAGTACTGGGAATATGGAAAAGAAGTACATAATATCTTCATTGACTTCAAGAAAGCCTATAACAGCATAGATAGGAGCAGATTATGGAAAATTATGAAAGAGTTTGAAACACCTAATAAATGAATCAATCTGACCAGAATATGTATGGAGGATGCACAAAATATAGTAATATATAAATTAAGAAATTCAGAACCCTTCTATATAAGAACTGGTTTAAAACACGGTGATACATTATCTCCATTACTATTCAATCTAGTACTAGAAAAGGTAATCAGAAAAGATTTGCAATATAGAAGAACATGCTAAAATACTAGGATGGCATCGACCGGGTGGGGGAAACTATGTAAGAAGTCATCAATACCTGCATACACATGAGAGATGTGGCATTAAAAGTGGGCTTGACCGTTAACCAAGATAAGACAGAGTATATGAAGATGTCAAGAGACCAGGGGCAGAATGATCCAGATTACATAAATGTTGGACATATGAAAGCAGAAACATACAAAAAACCTAAGCAGAACCTTCAACAGAAAGAACACGATAAGCGAAGAAATTAAAATCAGAGTGCAGATAGGTAATAAAATATACTCTGCCCTGCAACACCTGTTAAAATCCAAAATCCAGTCCCAAAACACTAAAATAACAATCTACAAAACTATAATAAGACCAGCCGTCATGTATAGATCAGAAACCTGCAGTACAACAAATAAATATGAATAACAATTGCAGACATTTGAGAGTAAGATCCTAACAAGAATCTTTGGGCCCATAAAGGATACCAATAGTTTAGAATGGAGAGCTAGAAAGAACACTGAACAGGTTATTTAAATCCCAACGAATGATAAATGTTTTAAAACTGAACAGACTACGCTGGAGACCACTTAGAAAGAATGGAAGAGAACAGAAACGAAAATCTTGTATGCACAAGATTTGAAGGACACAAGACCAAGGGGTAAACCAAGGCAGAGATGGAAAAACAACATAGAAGAGGATATAAAAGAATTTTGTGTCACCAAATGGGAGGAGAAGATTAGGAATAGAGAGGAATGGAGGCGAACTTTATCTGCAGCGATGAACCTTAGTGGCTTGGAAAGCTGAAGATGAAGAAGAATAAATTTATTGGGCACAGGTGGGCCTTTATTAAACATTCTTTTGTCAAGCTTAAAACCTTATAGGCGCTGGACAAGGGAAAACGTGGAGAAGTACATCGATCTAAAACTGATAGACACCATTTAATTGAATGTTTAAAATTAGTTGCTGCTTGCTGGTTTATCTCAGTGTTTTACACAAGGCTCGACTGTACGTAACAGCAGTCTTGAATGCTGGAGGTTGGCCAACTGAAACATTTGTTTTAAGCACATACTTAGAGGTATATTTTTCCGCTTAGTAAACTGAAATATTTGTATGTTAACACTAGGAATCTTTTATACTGTTTTCTGGAAGGAAACACAAGGACTTTGTATGGTTATTTACTTTCAACCACATACATTTTTCACCAGTGTTCCAAATTAATAAATTAATTACATACTTTGAGGCGGAACTAATCTATTACACTGCGTTAGAGACAGAACTAATTTATTACACTGCGTCAGAGGCAGAACTAATTTATTACACTGCGTCAGAGGCAGAACTAATTTATTACACTGCGTCAGAGGCAGAACTAATTTATTACACTGCGTCAGAGGCAGAACTAATTATTACACTGCGTCAGAGGCAGAACTAATTTATTACACTGCATCAGAGGCAGAACTAATTTATTACACTGCGTCAGAGGCAGAACTAATTTATTACACTGAGCTGCTGTTACATTTCTAGTTTCAAGATACAACAAAGTGTCTTCAACCATTCAAAGTTTTAACGTGATCTGTCCACTCTTCCTAACTTCCTGCATTCTCTTCATGTCTGTTGTACACTGCTGACCCTCAACAATCATACGCCTCTTCTGTTTCATTAAAATCTGCTAAAGTCTGTCATAATGAATTGTACGTATATATTTCCTGTTTGTTACAGGCTTTATCAATTGTGGAAAATATTTGTTTATCTCCCCTGCCGTAGTCAACTGAGACAAATTCTTAAAATATTTGTTTAAACAAAGGTTAAAAATGTATCTTTTATGACGACACACAGGTTCACTAACTTAGGTAGGCAGGGGGGTCGTTAAATTTGATTTGTAATGTGCGATCTCTAGACAGCTCCGCTAATTCTTGTACAGGACCGGTTAATTCAGAGAATGCACACTGAAAAGGATTACGAATATAATCGTACGCTTTAATGTCTTCGGGCGTGAAGTATTTGTCAAAATATTCAGCAAGAGATGTCAGATGCCCTTTTATTTCACCAGTGACTCCTTCCAGAATCTTGCCATTAACTTCTTTGCTCTCTATAAATTCACAGAACAAGTGAAACATGTCTTGTGATTTATTCTCGAGTCGCGTGCGCCAAAGTTGTAGTTTCTTCTTAAAGGCCGCAACTTTGTCATATGTCTTGAGTATACTGGCATCTTTACCCTGCAGTGATATGTTCAAACTGTTCAAAAGGCTAAAAATTTCAACAAGATATGCCAGCATGGCAAGCCACTCAATATCAGCGACCTCACCTGCCAGGTCGAGAAGGTGCTCTGTCAAAAAATGCAACAATTCTAAACGAAACTCAAGCATCCTTGCAAGAGATTTTCATCTGGACAGTCTGCATCTGACTCAATACAAAGCTGAGCAAATAATCGACTGTTCACTGTTCTAGTTTTTATGAAGTTTACAATCCGAACAAAGTCTTCGAGTACAGATCCAAGATTTTCATTTAACTTCTTTGAAACGAGTGTCTCACGATAGATCATGCAATGGATGCCTACAATCTCGGGTGACACTTGCTTTATGCGAGTTACAACATCACTGTTGCGGCCAGTCATTGTGGCAGCACCGTCGGTACAAACACCGATGCAACTCGTCCACTGCAGTCCAAAAGTTGTGAAAAAAATCGTTTAAAAAACGAAATATTTCATCGGCAGTCGTTCTCGCTGGCAGTGACTTGCAGAAAAGAAATTCCTCTTGCACACTATTTTGCCAACAATAGCGAACATAAACAAGCAGCTGTGACTTGCCGGCGATGTCAGTTGACTCATCTAACTGAATAGCAAACTTAGTAGATTGTAATCGCCCAGTTAGATGCACGACAATATCATCGGACATTTCAGATATTCTTCTGCGGCTGGCATGATAAGATCTCCAATCGTGTGCAGTTTCTTTGATTTTGCGATTATCTGGGCAATCAGGTAGGATGCTTTAAGAGCATTTTCATTCAGAGTGGCTCTTGTGTTTAACACTGTCTTCTATTTACTATATTCCTCGGCTTTACTTTCGAAAAATTCTTTAGTTTTATTCTGTAGATCTGGCTGTCTTGTAGTTAGATGATGACGCAATTTCGTCGGCTTAATTGCTTTATTAGAGAGGATGTGCAAATAAATAGCACATTGTGGCAGATTTTGATCATTTGTTGATGGAACGAAACCGTACTTAATATACTCCACATCATATTTTCGAGCGTATTTAGTTCTCTTACGAGTATTAACGTTAACGTCGTCTCGATAATAGTGACTTTCACTGCCACTACCATCAATTTCTTTGCGCGAAGTCGAAGGCTTACGTTTCACAAATCGATCAATTTTAGCGCCTAAAGTTTTAAAGTTTAAACAATAAAAAAGACTATCATAAAAGTCTCCACGATCACTACGTGGGTTGCTGGAATCCGTTGATTAATCCAGTACGAATTACACACAGCACCAAGACCGAGTAGCGGCTCTCAAACCAACAAAATATGATTTTGAAACTAAAACACACTTGCTGAGAACTATATTTCAGTTCTGCTTTCTCGCAGAATCAGTATCCATAGATCACTGTACAATATCCATAGAGCACTGTACAGTATCCATAGAGCACTGTACAGTATCCATAGAGCACTGTATAGTATCCATAGAGCACTGTACATTATCCATAGAGCACTGTACAGTATCCATAGGTTCCCCCCCCCCCCAAAAAAAAAAGTTGATTACTACTATCAACACTGTTAGCTTTTTTATCATTCTCAATAATGTTGATTAATCTGTTAATCAACATGCAATATGAAATGCTTAAGAAAAATGGTAAACAAGGCAAGAAGAGATCACATGCGAAATGAAACAATCCGACAAGTGGTGGGAACAACATCTGTCAAAGACTGCATCGAAAGTCAGAGAACTGAGTGGTTCGGGCATTTGATGCGCGTGAATCCAGGACAACCAGATGCACGTGCATGCAGCCAGAAGACATCTGGGTACAGGGTGCGAGGACGACCAAGGAGATGGTGGATAGGTGGGTTGAAAGACACACCGAGGAAACATAACATGACACCTACCCAGGCCTCTAACTTTGCTCTGGACCGATGTCTGAAACTCCCTGCGACGCTAATGGCATAAGCAGACTGAGATGAGGAAATAGAAGAAGAAGAAGAAGAAGAAGAGGAAAGATCTGCTAATACAGTTTTGATATCTTCTACGTGTTGCTATGGCTATTCACACATTTATAGGAGAGATAAAACTACAAAGGAAGGAATGAAGTATGAGATGATATCAAAAGGTTTCCCGTTTGTTAAAAAAGGAAAGAACGATGAAGAAGAAACTATATACATGTCTTAAGAAATATGGGAAAGAGGTGGAGGGAAGGGGGAAAGGGGGCATAATGCTTGTACTCCTGGAGCCTGCACTTTTTTGAGAGGAGGGGAGAGGGGAACCAATGGCGTTGCTTTTTTTCCGATTAGAAATAAAATTGACAAAAATATTGTAATTTGCTGCCCACAGAATCTTCTGGATTCACGAGAATTAATTTTTATGTTTCGACAGGAGTCCATGATAACGGGTCTCAGGGCTCGATCTGGCTTTCCAAGGCCCTGGCTACGCACAGCATATTAACACCGTTTGCTGAGCTTCTGTTAAAAGTGTCGTTTATTCAGCATTCTCTGAGCTATGTTTATGTTCTGATTTATTGTTTTTACTTCCGTATCTGCTTTATAAACAACAATTTACTTGAATTTACTGTGTTTATACCCCTATCTATTTTCTAAACAACAAAAATGTTATGTGAATAAAAAAATATGAAAGTTTTATCATTAACATTTTCTCTTCCAGTTTCATTAAGAACAGATTCAATGTTTCGTATTCTGTTTCTGGTTATTGTGTCCATGTACACAACGCATGCGCAGAACTCACGGGTTCCGATCGGTTACACCTACCCTCGGCTAAACCTTTTGCTGCCTGGTAAGTTAAAACAGTGAGAGATAAGATATGTTGGGTGGGGGTAAACCTGGTCCATTAATAAAGTAAATAGAGGTGTATGCACTTCTCTGTACGGTTAAATTAAATGCAAATGTTAAACGAAGGGATATAACTGTTGTTAACAAGTTGGTCTTGCAGAAGTATTTTAACCCATGAGTGAATTATCTCCCTGTAATTGCTGAATTCATTTCTTTTCATTGTAAAATATACTTCTTTGCAAGGTCCACCGCCATAGAGAAAATTGCTTTCATAGCCCAGATTTTACTTATTAACAGTAAAATTGGTTTGGAAGCATGAAAGGGTTTGTTATCGCCCTAGCAACATATAAATGCAACTACAATCATTTTCATGAAGTTGCTTTTCATGGCTGTATCTGTTGTCAGTCTTCTCTTGCCATTTGAAAATATCTTGACTGTTTTGTTTTTGTTTTGTTTTTGTTTTGTTTTTTCTGTCCAGAGCAAGACAAAGCAATTACAAACGTGCAGTTTCGTTACGGTGTTGCTAGTTTGTCCAATACAGTAAAGGATGTGCGAACGGGTAGGCATATCCATCCATCCATCCATCCATCCATCCATCCATTGATCCATCCATCCTTCCTTCCTTTCTTATTCTCGACCATCCTTTCTTGTCTTATATTCTCTCGCGTTCTCGTGCCAAGCACAAACATAAAAGGTTCTTGATTATCACCCGACATCATTAATGTGAAGTATAAAGTGCTATATTTAACAAATAATCTACTGTAAAGTAGAAAGTGCTGTATTTAGCAAATAATTTTATGTGAAGTAGAAAGTACTATATTTAACAAATAATTTATGTGAAGTAGAAAGTGCTATATTTAACAAATAATCTTATGTGAAGTATAAAATGCTATAGGTAAAGGTAATCCTGTCATGCCTTAGAGGCACATTGGGATATGGTGTTAGTGCTCATATTTTCCTTGACCTGTCAGCACGCTAGAGGATGATATTGCCAGTATCACGCCTGGCTGCCTTTCCTTCCCCAACTCCAGAAGAAGTCGGGTACCCATTTCTACAGCTGGGTGACTGGGGTGCCTACGGTCAGATTATAATCCCCGACCTTCGCCATGAGAGACCATTGCACTAACCACTTCGCCACTATAAAGTGCTATAGTTAACAAATAATCTTAAGTGAAGTAGAAAGTGCTTTATTTAAGCTGTGTCCTGTAGCTCTTTGATTGAAGGCCCACGTGGCTGGCTGTGAGTGTATCATTCTCATTAAACGGCTGAACCACATTGATTATTTGGTTTCTCTGTGTGTCGTAGAGATGACGTAGTTCCTACCATCTGTCTTATGGTGTCATTTCTTAGCTTGTCGAACCTGGTGACCTTTGCTGCTTGTCTGAGACAAGCATTTCACATGTGGTTATTTTATTATGTTCCTTAATAAGTGGCCATGTCTGGCATTGGTAGCACAGCGTTGGCATGAATTAATTAGTTTAATTAGTTTTTCCCTTAATTTCAAGTGGGACGTTGGGTTGTGTGAGTAGTGGGGTTTGCTTTTAGTAAATTCAGTAAATGCTTGAAATGAAAATGAATAACTTGAAATAACTATGAAGTTTACAAACTTTGTTTTACCTGCTTGCCAATGACGTTATACTCTCTGTTTCTGCCCTACACGTTTTTTTTTAACGCGTAATTCCAATTTGGATTCATCTGGTTTTTCCTGTTTAAGATTGATATTATTCTGTGATAATAATATCACTTTCACTATCCACAATTATAATTTTAGATATAAAAGAGATGACAACTGCGGTAAAACTGGTTCTGGTAATGAAAATAGATGGGAGTATGGTATTACAAAAAACGATAGAAAGAGTGAGAAAAGTGGGCAGAAACAAGAAAGACAGAAAGTAAGATGAGTACATACAAATGAAGAACAAAGAACAATCTAATATTTCGGCAAAGGCCTTTTTCAAAGATCACGTACAAAGACAACACAACAGATAAAAACACGAAAAATAGATGCAATATATATATATATATATATACAGCTTTTTGGCCTATTCCTTGTAAGAAAAATGTGCCCGACTGTCTTACTAGAAGGAGACCAAAAAGCGAAGTATATATATATATATATCATGCACTTTCTCTCATATCTCTCTCTCTCTCTCATGCACACTTTCTCTATCTCTCTCATACACACTGTCTTTCACATCTCTCTCTCTCTCATGCGTATTTTCTCTCATATCTCTACCTCTCATGCATACTTTCTCTCATCTCTCTCTCATGCATTTTATCTCATCTCTCTGTTTCTCTCATGCAAACTTTCTCTCACATTTTGCTCTCTCTCATGCATATATATATATATATATATATATATATATATATATATATATATCATTCATTCCTTTGCTTGTCCCTTGCGGAACTTTGCCTCCCAAACAGCACTCCTGTAGGCCTCTCGGTTGTGAGCAAGATGGCCTGCTGCTGCTGCATCCATTTCCAGATCATCAACGATGTCTTGCAGCCATCTTCGTTTCGGTCTTCCTCTTTTTCTTTTTCCCATTATGTATCCTTCCAATACGGTCTTCTCTAAAGTATCATGACGTTTAATGTGGCCAAAATATTTAAGTTTTCTCTCTTTAATCCTCTTTACTAGCCAGCCTTCTTCAATATTAAGCTCTTGTAGTATAGATATATTTGTTCTTTTTTGTGTCCACGATATTTGGAGAACTCTTCTATAGCATTTACATTCAAAGGCATTTATGTGCTTTTGAATATATATATATATATATATATATATATATATATATATATATATATCATACACATTTTCTTTCATATCTCTCTCTCTCTCTCATGCACACTTTCTCTTATATATCTCCCTCATGCACACGTTGTTTCATATATCTCTCTCTCATGCACATTTTCTCTTATATATATATATATCATGCACACTTTCTCTCATCTCTTTCACTCTCTCTCTCTCTCTCATGCACACGTTCTCTTATATATATCTTTCATTCATACTTTCTCTCATCTCTCTCACTCTCTCTCTCTCTCCATAATGCAATGGTAGTATTTTGATTTAAAACATCTACGGGAAGATCTGTTCACAAAGCTAGTGTAGTACAGCGATTAACGAACTGCCTTCACGCTGTCAGTCAAATGTGCTCTGACCTAGCTCCGGCGCAGTCAGCGAGAGATGATATTTTAACAAATACATATACACGGTAAGAAGTACCACAAGAAATATACTATCTTTTACTCAAACTATCACTGACATTATTATTGAATAGAGATACTAGTATCTCCAGCTTCTAGATGCCACTAATGTACAAGAAGCTGTCGTTATAATGATTTTTATAGCAGTGATCCCTGAGACCTGTACATTATATTAATAATTCTTCCGTGCCTGGAAAGAAAATGTTTACTTGATTAAAGGTTTTCCTTCTTCGCTTGTTTTGTTGCCTGTTCTCCAGGAACGTTCGGAAAGTGCGCGAGGGGCAGTAATTCCGGTTGCGAACAAGAGAGCAGGAAAAATATTCTATCCCCAGGCAAGTCTGGAAAGATTTTCAGAACTGTGGAAGTCAGGGCTAAGATACCCAAGGGCGACTGGCTGTGGCCAGGTGTGTCGATGGTTTTAAGTTTCTATAGTTTCTTCAAGCTACATTTTTAAAAGGGAAGATAAATGTGTTAAAGTGGTGATGTAGCTATCAGAGATAGAGTGTGGCTGTCAGAGATAGAGTGTGGCTGTCAGAGATAGAGCGTAGCTGTCAGAGATAGAGTGTGGCTGTCAGAGATCGAGACCTACTGCTCATCAGTTTCCTGTCTTACCTCCCCTGTTGTGCATCTGGAAAAAGATTGCTGTTTTGCTTCAGTTTGAGCAGCAGCAGGCTGATGATTGCCGCTTTCAGCATGGCAGTCAAGCCTTTACCTTTAACTGTAGAAAAGCCAGTTTGTTTAAAGGAGGCAGTTCTTGAAAGCCAATTCCTATTCAGTTTTGAATATCTCTTTAAAATTATTTTTACGACGGTGTCAGTTACAGAAATAAAAAAAATACCCAGTTTCGTTAGCACACAATAATCAATCTTGTGTCATGAAAAAGAAACTATCTAATGTGACATATTCTGAGGATGTAAGCTGAATCAAGTTTAGCTATTTACATGTAAATATACCGAATGGGGTTAACTAGATAAATGGAATCCAGCACTTTGCTGTGTTTCTATACTGCAGCAGTTTTTACAAACTTTCAACAGCCATTTGGATGCTTCCCAAAAGAAACATTTAAGGAGTTTGGCCCAGATCAGGAGAGACTGACATTATGGAGTCTAGAGGTAGGTGGCTTTCCTACTTTTGTTTGATTCTAAGAATTTCTGAAGCAGTGTGAATTATGTATTAATATTTCATGTTCTTGTTTAGCCGATCAAGAGCCAGAAAAGCTGGCAAAGTTTGAGCTCAACAAAGAGACCCTACCATAAATTATGGAAGACTGAAATCGGTAGTCCTCGTGATTTCTGGTTCCGTTCTAAACTGTCTCGAACTGCCAACTCTTGTTCATTGCAGGAGGTGATGACAAGGCAAGATGAAGATTTATGAAAGAACCACAACTATATAAAGTTTAGTGCTGACTATTCAAAGACGAAGATTTATGAAAGAACCATAACTATAGAAAGCTTAGTGCTGACTATTTAAGATGAAGACTTATGAAAGCATAACAACAATATAAAAAAACTGACTATTTAAGATGGCGATTCGTGAAAGCATGACAACCATATAAAGCAAAATCCTGACTATTTAAGACGACGATTAATGAAAGCATGACAACAATATAACAGTTATGATATTCTGAACAGGCAACAGAGGTCCACTTGGTGTGCGTCATGATAGCAGCACTCTACAGTGGGGGCCGTCTGCGACTGAGAGGAGATTCAGACTAACCCGGACAGAAAAGTAGGTTATCGGTTTAAATTACCATGTGGTATTTCATGCCACATTAGCAGCTTCACATGCCACCTGGCCAGTCTGTTCAGATGTTTTTTTCCTCTCAATCTCCTTCCCTTTCTTTTTCCATTAAGTTTTCCAGTGAATGCCATCTTCTTTTACATCAGTGTCACGCGGTATGTCAGAAGAATTCTGATTGTCGTGTGATTAGTCTCAGTAAATATGCAACTGCTCTGAACACTCCTTTACTTCGTTGTTTAAACGAATGAATTTCTCTGAATAAATTTATTCATGTGAGGTTTTGAAACGTTTTCTGAAAAATTTGATGATTTAGTTTCACCAATGACTGGCATAACGACTTCCATACATAGAGGATGGAGTGGTCGCAAAACATCAGGGCAGTGTACGTTATTAGAGCTCTCTCTTTTTCCATGCTGTCACCGTTATTTTTGTCTCAGTCACGATATTACATTCGTGAACAGGCTGTTCTAAAGATGGTGCTGATCACAAACATTTAACAGTGCTTTGTTATGGAAGAAGAAAGTGTATTAATCTCTCACTAAGGCTATAGATAGTGAAGGTGGATTGGCCACATTCTGAGGAAACCAGACACCAGCATAGCAAGACAGGCACTGACATGGAATCCTCAAGGAAATAGAAAACGAGGAAGACCTTGACTTGGAGAAGAGAAGTTATGACAGTGCTCAGAGACAAGGGATTCACATGGAAGAAGCAGAGAATAATTCCAAGAACAGGGATGACTGGAGAGCCTTTATCCGTGGCCTTTGCTCTGAAGGGAGTGAAAGGCGATGATGATGATGATGATGAAGGCTATAGATGGGCAAATTACTACTGGAGGCACAACAGTGAACCCAGTTGTAAAGATGACTACCTGGCACCTACTGGAGATAGAAAAGCAGCAAACAAGTATGATGTTGATCATATTACCCTATAGTTTGATAATATCAGGTAAGATAAAGATTGGGTTGTCATGATACACAGGTACCTAGGGGATATGATATCAGTGCCCATATTTTCCTTGACCTGACTGCACCTTTTAGGATGACGTAAACAGCAATCACCACAGGCCGTCTCTCTCCCCTGTTCCTGAAATACCAGGTACCTGTTTCAACAGCCAGGTTTCCCTTGGTGCCTCTGGCCGGATTCTAAATACCGATCTTCCCTGTGGGAGACAAGTAGACTTGTCGGTACTTAGACTTGTCGGTGCTTAGACTTGTCGGTGCTTAGACTTGCCATTACTTAGACTTGTAGGTACTTACACTTAGTGCTTAGACTTGTCGGTACTTAATTTATAGGTAATTAAACTTGTCGGTGCTTAGACTTGCGGTTACTTACACTTGTAGGTACTTAAACTTGCCGGTACTTAGACTTTTCGTTACTTAGACTTGTCGTTACTTAAACTTGTCGGTACAGTCAGATCTGTTCACATTTGGCTGGGCACGCTTGACATTCTTGCTATTTAAGTTTATAGGTGAATGATGTCTGAATTTTGGGACTTGTTAGAAATGAATATACGTCCCACATCAATATTTAAAATGTGTTAATTTTTCAAGGAATGCATTATCCATATCAGAACCTCCGTATCAAGTAATCTGAACATTGAAGATGGTTTCAGGCAGAAAGCTGGCTTCTCTGGTGGTGACATCTGGGCAGGTGTTAGCAACATGGCTTCTTTCGACCAAGACGTAGGCAGCTTTCATTCCAACTTTTGAAGTTACTACTGTTTAGTTGTAATGTAAAGCTACCTGGGATTATGAAGAAAAGCTGTCTGAGATTATAAAGAAAAGCTATCTGAGGTTATAAAGAAAAGCAATATGAGATTATAAAGAAAAGGAATCTTGAGTTTATAAAGAAAGGGGATCTGAGATGTAGAAGAAACCACTGTAGAAAAGTTATTAGAATGTTCAGGACGAGTGGGTATAATAAATGATGCAGGAACTCCGACATGTATAAAATACTTTGGAAGAAATATATATGTTGTCAATTATGAAGAAGGTGATATAGATAGATAGATAGATAGATAGACAGACAGACAGACAGACAGACAGACAGACAGACAGACAGACAGATAGATAGATAGATAGATAGATAGATAGATAGATAGATAGATAGATAGATAGATAGATAGAACAAAGAGTAGACCGCAAAACATCCAGAACATGAATTTATTACAGAGATTTTTTTGTAAATGTTCCTCCAGAAAGTAAGTCCAGATTTCAGTACATATGCTCGGGGACGTCGTAACATCTTCAGACATAAGAAAGCAGTTTAGCTCTCGCATTATCTGAGACAGATGCTTTTGGACTAATGTAAAAGTTGGGTGAATATATACCACTGCATTAGCAATAATAACCAACAATGCATAAAAGCAGTTAAGAAAATAAAAACAAGACAAAAGTATAACAAACTTATCTTGCATCTGCATGAACAATAACAAATCCAAGTTCTCACACATTAGCTAGAAATTAGTATGATAATTTTATAACCTGATAACATCAACAATTTTCTTAAATGTTTTCAGTTGAACCTGATTCTGAACAGTGCCGTAGGTCGCAGTAACGGGTACCTCCCGGATAAGGTCAGGAAACCTTGGTCCAACAACTCGCCACGGACGGCCGCCGATTTCTGGAACGATCGCTCCGACAGGTTGCCAACACGTCAGGGAGAAAACAGTGCCCTCATCGTCGACTATGTGGAGACATTAAATTAAGCTGAAACAGCTTTGCTCATTGGTTACGTAGATTTTAGGCATTAAATTAAACTCTGAACATCTTTGTTCGTTGACTGGGTAGATTTTAGGCATTAGATTAAACTTTGAATAAATTTGTTCGTTGACAAAATGAAGTTGAGAAACTAAATTAAAAATTAATAGTTTCTCAATGAGTAACACTGGGTTTAGAAATTAAATTAAAATCTATGTTGCTTTTGTTTGGTCACAACGAGGATATTAGATTAATTACATTATTATTTACACAGCTGTCCTCACTGACTCATTGTAGTCCGGAAAATAAACTAAAATCCACACGTTCTGCGCTGTTGGTTCTCTTTCTACTGTGTATATTCTTATGCGTATATTATTTTAAAATATATTGAGTTCGCACATATTTTGTTTCAAACTGAAGTGTGTAACACTTTACACACAGAGAGTATAAATAGTCCATAGCAAAATGTTTCTCACGGCGAAGAGAGTGGGTATCTAGACTGATTATAGGTTCGCTTTCGTCGAATCATGTTACACACGTGGGTATCTGATGCACGTGTTCGGCAAACTATATATGAAAACTGAGAAGATATGCTTGCAAATCGAAGTAGACTATGATAACTGAGAATATATCCCTGAAAGCCGAAGTAGACTATGAAAACTGAGAATATATGCCTGAAAGTCGAAGTAGATTTAGACAATTGAGAATATATGTTTGAAAGTCGAAGTAGACTATGACAACTGAGAATGTGTGCCTGCAAATCGAAGTAGATTATGACAACTGAGAATAGATGCCCGAAAGTCGATATACATTAGATAGATCCACAAAATTGTGCATTTGTATATACGAGGATCATACCGAAAGTCGTGAGCAATTTTTTTTAAAAAATCATAATTTATAGATATAGAAAATATAAATATATCATCTTAGCTGCATCCTTTTCTTCACTTTTCAACATAATCTCCATTTCTCTGCACACATTTCTCCCATCGCTCTGCAAGTTTGAAAATACCTCCCGGTAGAATTCCGTTCCAGCTGACGGAAGACACAGACGCCCTGCTTTCTGGACGTTCTCTCCTGTGTCACAGTGATGACCTCGCATTTGTTCTTTCACAAAACCAAAAAGATAGTAATCATTGGATGCCAGGTCTGGGCTATAGGCAGGGTGTGGAAGAGTTTCCCAAACTATTTTCTGAATTTCCTCAGTTGTCCGGTTTTTCTCACAGCTTTGAAATCTTCAGTCAACAAATGTGAGACCCTGCGGGCACAAACTTTTCTATAGCCGAGGGTTTCAATTATTTTCTGTACTGCACTGTGTCCTGTTCCAAAATTTACAGCGATTTCAGATACTGCGACACGTCTGTCTTCTTTACTGATGTCCTCAACCCTTTCCACGTTGCGTTAAGTGGAGGCAGTTCGAGGGCGACCGCTGCGAGACATATCTTTGATGCTCGTGCTTCCATCTTTGAAATGTTTCAGCCGTCTCCTAACACTGCTAGCACCCACACACACATCTCCAGATGCAAGTTGAAGTCTTTGGTGAATTTTCACAGCGGTGATTTCCTCTTTAAAGAGGAACTCAATAACAGCACGTTGACGAAACGAAACTTCAGAACCCGCCATTTTCTTTCCGCTCCCCGTGGTCACGTTACGCATGATGGTGACGTCATGTGACCTCTACATGAAGTGCAAAGGTTGCAGTTTAGGGTGATACATTTATATTTTCTCAATCTATAAATTCTGATTTTAAAAAAAAATTGCTCATGACTTTCGGTATGACCCTCGTAAGTAAAATAAAAAACCAGAAGAGGACAAGGTAGCTAGAGCCAGTTTTGTGTACATGGGGCCGGCCTGAGCTGACACTGATTGCTGAATACAATGTGAGAATATCAAATAACTCTATCAGGGTGTGACTTAATCTAAAAAATCCTTTGAAGACAGGAAAGTAAAACCTCGTTCATGCCCGGCGCTGACAGGGGCTGGTGATCATGCTCTCACATTCTATGCCGTCCTTGGGTGTTTCTAATCAGATCCCTTGTTCGTCTGTTCCTACATCCCGTGCTCCACCGACTTAAGTATTTTTCTTTTACCTGCCATCTCTTAGCTTTTTTCTCCATGAGTTTTACAGTGACTGTCATTTTCTCTAGCCATGATATCTTCTTACGGCAGATTCAAAGAACTTTAATGTATATCTTTTTTTAAAAATGATTTTAATCTTCTGCAACCTGCGCAGGAACCTTTCCTTGTCTTTCTATTGATGTCCGTGACACATGAAACCAGTAGGTTTGCTATTCAGGTCATGGGAAGTATATACCAACGACAGAATTTGATCTTTCTAAAGCAACAAAAAAGCTTTGTTTGCAAGAAACAGACCTTGACTGAGATGGCAACCTTTCTTCTCAACCACCAGAGTCTTGGAGACCCGGAGACGCGTACCCATCTCTTCACTCAAGAAAGGCATGAACATTGTAGCTCAACAAATTTTCGAGTTACAGTTTCCGCCTGTCTTCACTGATAGCAAAATAGGACTTGAAATTAACAAGGACAAAACAGAAATAATGAAACTTACCATTAACCAAAATGGAAAAATACACACAGAATGGACAGATATTGAAAGAGTCGATCAATTTGATTACCTTGGCAGCTACGTAGACCAGGATGGTGAGACCAGAAAGGAAGTTAGAATTAGAATTGCAATAGCAACATCAATCTTCAAGAATCTTGAGAACATATGGAATTCAAAAGTTATAAGCACAAAAACCAAGTTAAGACTATTCAATTCAAATGTAATATCCACCTTCATTTATGCATGTGAAAGCTGGAAAACAACCAAAGAAGTAGACAAGAAATTAGACTCTTTAGAAAACAAATGCCTAAGGAAAATATTCGGCATCAAATGGAACGAATTCAAGAACAATGCAGAGATAAGACAGATGACTGAACAACAACCAGTCTCATGGGTGATCAGGAAAAGGAGATGGACATATGTTGGGCACGTGATGAGAAAAAACAGTCAGAGAATCCCAAAACAAGCTATCAAGTGGAACACAACAGGCCAAAGAAAAAGAAACAGACCAAGTCAAACAAATTAACAGGCATAAAATGACTTGACGAGGGAAAGACGCGCCGAAGACAGGAAAAATTTGTGAACTACATTGCGAGCCCTATGTGACGTTTAACGGCACGGGAAGGATATAAGATACAAGACATAAGAAGTTTCTGCCAGGAAATTATGGGATACTTTTGTTTTTGCTTTCGCGGTAATTTTAAATCACAAACTCTTATAAATGCAGCAAACTGTACCGGGGTGATGATTTGAAAAAAAAAATTAAACATACTAGTAGTTGTAGCCATTTTAAGTAGGTAATTTTAACACTTTCTTATATCCTAGTCAAAGATATCTTAGAGAAAATCGTTTTAACATTACAGCCGATGTCAAACTTTATTTACACAAACCCTTTGATGGATGATGGATACTTGTGTATGAACTGGAAATCTTTAATGGATGATTGAGACTCGTGGATGAACTGGAACTCTTTTAATGGATGATGGATACCTGAGGATGAATGACATCTTTTTATTAGATCGGGAAACTTGTCCACAAACTGGAGCTCCTTGATGGATGATGGACAAAAATGAATGTAAACATTGACAGATGATGGGCATTTTTGCGGAACTGAAATCCCGTGAGATGTGAATCCTTGTCAAAGAATGGGCAGCATTTAATGTAAGTGCGAGGCCACAGAGGCTGGCTGTAGTAGTGAGAAATGAGCAGATCTGGTTTCCGTTCTGTAGGGCACGCGAATGCGCACTGAACGATATGTGGCCTGTTAATCAACACCCTTGTACATAGATGGTTGATGTGAAAGACAAATATTATGAATTTTAACATCTGTTTTATACTGGTTGTTCTTTTGGGCCCGGTGTTATCTAGAATCTTCTTAAGTGGCCAGTTTTGAGCTTTTCTCCCTTTTTTTTATCATGAACTCTGTGAAAAGCATAATAAGAACTGCTATAATGTTCATTACCTGGACTGGCTGATCCCTGATTTCTAGAGTATTCGAACAAACCAGATTTTTCTAAATGTGCTTTTCTAAACACGAAAACGTTCACGAAAGTACATGCGTATTTTGTAAATGAGATAAGTGCTGCCACTTTTAAATGTTAAAAAAAATTTATCTGTTTCATTTTCCAGTACTTAAGATGTCACTTTCCCAGACCTTGACCCATAGCAAGAATAAACCAGGTCATCTCATGACGTGATCTTGCACTTTTTAGTTTGAATTTGTGGCCGACAAATTTTGAACAAATTTAGCAATTATTCAGATTTTAAACGACTTTCGCTGCTGCTGCTCTTTCCTCGATAATTCTTGAAATAGCCGTCTTTGAACACAGATTTCATGGATTAGACAGAAAATATGGCCTTGCTTTTAAAGAAAATATTTGTCAGTGTCTTATTGTGAGTCCTAGAGAGTTTGTTAGTGTCTCACTGTGAGTCTTAAGTTTGTTAGTGTCTCATTGTGAGTCTTTTAAGTTTGTTAGTGTCTCACTGTGAGTTTTAGAAAGTTTGTTAGTGTCTCAATGTGCGTCTTTAAAGTCCAGTTTTTAATACCCTACTCATAATTTAATGTGAATCTATATTAATCTTTTATAGATTATTCAAAGGTGTTCGACTGTGTAGAACACCAGACATTTTGAGAAATAATGGGAAAAATGGGATTTCCAACACATGTAATACAATTAATATCACTGCTGTATCTACACAACAGGCAGCAGTAAGAATAAATGGTGAAACAACAAGTTGGTTTGATATAAAACAAGGGGTCCGTCAGTGGTGCATACTTTCGACTTTCTTATTTAACTTTTATACTGAAAATATAATGAGGAATGTTAGAGAAGATGTAGACAAAAAATATTACGATGCCATAACAAGTGGAGGTTATGAAATACCAGGGATTAGATATGCTGATGACACAGTATTACTGTCCACAACAGAAAAAATAATGGAAAAAAATTAATTATGTCAGTCCGTAAGAATAACGAGGAGCAAAAGCTTTATATTAATCATAAGAAAACTAAATTGATGACAACTGACAAAACAAATAAGGCAGCTGATATGTATATATATACATATATATATACATATATATATATATATATATATACATATATATATATCAATGAGGAAAAATTGAAAGAGGTGGAGAGTTTTGATTATCTTGGATCATTACTATCTAATAATTGAGAAACAATGAGGGATATTAAAAGGAGGACAACTATCGCTCTTCAAAAAATAAAACAACTAAAGAATCGGTGGAGAGGAACAGACAGAACTACAAAAAATAATATTTTTAAGGGCATGCATCTTTCCCATCTCAACATATGCCTGTGAGACCCGGACACTTAACAAAACAGCTGAGAAACACATAAATGCCTTTGAATGTAAATGCTACAGAAGAGTTCTTCAAATATCATGAACACAAAAAGAACAAATTATATCCGTACTACAAGAACTTAAAGAAATATTGACGGTGGTTGGATACTAAAGAGAAGACTTATTAAACGTCATGGGAGTTTAGAAAAGACAGTCTTGGAAGGGTACATAATGGGAAAAAGAAAGAGAGGAAGACCAAGGTGAAGATGGCTTCAAGACACAGTTGATAGTCTGCGAATGGATGCATCAGCAGCAGGGCATCTTGCTTACAACCGAGAGGTCTACAGGAGAGCTGTTAGGGAGGCAAAGTTCCGCAAGGAACATGCAAATGTCTGTCTGACTCACAGTTTAACTCCATTGCACAAAACTCTCCAAAATACTCCATTCCCCCCCCCCCCCCTTAAAAAAAAACAAACCCACAAATCTTTCCATCACCCAATTTCCTTCTTTCTTCTACACAAAAAAGAAACTGTCTTCTTTGTTATGTCCTTGGAACTGCAGCTATTCTTTGTAGCCAGTGCCCTAATGATCAGAAGCAAATTCACAGTATCGGATGGAGAGTGGATTAAGTAGGCTTTCTTGAATACCTGAACGGGAAACAAGAATCTGTGCAGGCTCCCCGCATGTGGGGTCATGATGAGCTGTAATACGTTAGCCAAGATGGAAACAAAACATTTGATGATGTCGCAAGGAGCACCACGGGGGAGGATGGATATCGTCTTGGTTAGTTCTGTTTTGCAGACCTATAAACCCGTACTATCATTCCAGCACAATGGTCTTTGCTTCATCAGGGCAAAGCAGACAAGAGAAAGCAGACTTCTCTGTAAAAACCTAGTTTGACTTCGTTCGCTTCTACCACCAAAACCGCATTGTGATCCTACTGAATTTACGCCTGTGGTCCTCGTTAGGTCCCGTGGTCTCCTGTGTGGTCCTTTCGGACTAGATCCACGTGAGGACCACAAGGGGTTCAGAGTATCACAGGGCTTTAGCCTGTATTCTTGGTGGGTCTCAGAAGCGGGATTGCGTGACACGGTGGTTTTCATTGCACCAGTTTAGTCTAGGGTTGGACTTTCTCACCGGAAGACCTCGACGTGTTTAGGATATCAGTGCATCCCCGCTGGGTGAGAGGCGGTAGCCCACCCAGGCCAGAGTTAGACCTTCTCACCGGAAAACCTCGACGTGTTTTGAGATACCCGTGTAGCACCGCCGGGTGAGAGGTGGTTGCCCATCCAGTCCAGAGTTGGACTTTCTCACCGGAAAACCTCAGCGTGATTAGGATACGCAAACATCCCCGCCGGGTGAGAGGTGGTTGCCTATCTAGACTGCCCTGGTCCAGTGTCTCCGACTTCAGCATTTTGCGGTCGTCGCCGCTACCCTTCCTAGTTGTGACCAGGATGGAGCTTTTGTCCAGGAGGACGAATCCTCGCAACCAGTGATTCCACCCCTGGGTTGAGCCGGTTTAGGCATTATCCCAGTATGGGCGTGTTTGGGACGTGACCGACCTCTAGGGCAGAGGTACTGTGACATGCATAGCCTTCAAGATTCACCCCTGGTGTGAGCCGGTTTAGGCAAAATTCACCAGTATGGGTGTATATCAGGCGTGTCCGACCTCTATAGCTGAGGTGGCATGACATGTCTAGCCATCAAGTTCCACCCCTGGTGTGTGCCGGTTTAGGCATATTTCACCAGTGTAGGTGTATTTTGGACTTGGCCGGCCTCTAGAGCAGAGGTGCTGTGGTATGTATAGCTCTCGCAGCGATACTACTGGACATACCGATTAAACTTCACTTTATCCTTTCCACCACCTTTCCCATCGCAACGCACTGCAACCTTTATTTCTTTTCCGCATTTCTTCCTTGACCGGGAGGAGCTTCAATCCACGCGCGGCATTTGAAGAGTCTCGCCAGCAGTGTACCTAGTTTGACAATGTAGGAAAGGTCTTCGAAATAAGAATGAGTGAATCGGCCATAACTTCCCGTGACAGTGGCTATGCTGACTCAGAGATTACAGATTACTCAGAGATTACAGATTACTCAGAGAATCAAACATTTAAATGACATAAAACTTGCTTTTGCTGAAAAGATACGTTATGAATGCTCAGTTTCATGTATTCGCTTACGTAGCAAGTTTTAAAAGCTTGTTTCCTGCTTCCATGCAATGCTTTTTTTTCATATTATTTGTTTAATTTTTTGCTTTAATATTTGGGAATGTTCATGAGTAGGTAAATGGTAGCACGTTTGTCTCTCACGACTTTGGCTGGAGTCAAACCAGTCATTTCAGGTGTAGAAATGAGTACCTGACACTTGGTAACTTGGAGCAGGGAAAGTAGAGGCTGCCAGATATTTTCACTGACCATGTCACTATCTAGTGTATCTACTGGTTATATAATATGGCCTCTCATTATCGTCATTATGTAGAGTGTATCTATTAGTTATATAAAATATGGGATCATCATCATCATCATCATGAATGTATCTACAATTTATATAAAATATGGGCTATCATCATCATCATCATCATCTCATCATCATCTTCAGCAATAATGTATCTAATATCTATATAAAATATGAGATCATCATCATCATCAGGAATGTATCTACTAGTTATATAAAATATGGGCTCACATCATCATCGTCATCAAGAATGTATCTATTAGCTATATAAAATATGGAATCTCATCATCATCATCATCATCATCAAGAATGTATCTACTAGTTATATAAAAGATGGTATCATCATCATCATCATCGTCATCACGTTTTGTATCTACTACTTATATACAATGTAGGCTATCATCATCATCATCATCAAGAGTGTATCTACTAATTATATAAAATATAAACTCTGATCATCATGTAGGTACATACTAGTTGTATAATATAGTCTCTCATCATCATCACCGAGAGTGTACTACTAGATATATAATATGGGCTCTCATCATCGTTAATTGTATCTACTAATTATATAAAAGATAGGGGCTAACTCCACAGTCCTATATGTCTCAGAGAACACTCTTTATATTTACTCATCCTCTTATAAATTGTATCAGTTTACATAATAAATTGATATAACTAATAACAATAACATATGAATCTGACTGGTTCAGAGGAGTTTAAATAATATTTAAAAGCGACAGACGAAGGTTTTACAACAGACATACAGACAAAAAGACAGACAGGCAAGAAGGTGGACAGGTGAACCATGTAATCGCTATTCCCCTCAACTGTGAGGTCCCGTGGCGTGATTCGCTTCCTGCAAGCAGAAGTACACAAGGCCGTCGCTGTGATGGACTGGTGGAAGACATTCGGGGACAGACTCAGGGACGTCTACGACGAGGAAGGAACAAGGATGACACTCAACTGTGACCGTTAAACTCGTCCAGAAAGGGCGACCAAGTCGCGCGTGAAAAACCTCGTTTCGCGGTTGCAGATGTTTCTGATGAGTTTCCACCGACTTCTAGGACTAGTCTGTCTCGAACTTCCACCAACTGTCATGTTGCCAATGAGCGGAGTAAACAACTGGCTGGATATCGGGCTCAACTCTTTGACGAGGGGCTGTACAAGCTGGTGCCACGGTACGACAAATGCCTGAACGTGCGTTCTGATAGTATGGACAAGTAATGCAGTTATGTGGGTAAGTTTGTATGCATTAACTTTTGTTGTTGCTAAAAACAGAAATGACCGAGGACTCAGTGACTCTGTTGTTTACTCAGCGAACCTAGTCAAGGTCATTGTCACAGTTCGGGTTAATTTCTAAAATGCACTCGGTGCTGAGTTCAAAAACCAAAAAACCTCGTTATTCATCACAGCCGCCTACTACGGAAATCTTCACAAGATTTAATTATGTGAAGGCCATTACATTTTACGTTTTAGATTTCGTCTCCTTAGACATAAACTACAGAACTGTTGCCCTGATTAGTCGTGCCAGTAAAATTCTGTTTAAAATAAAAAACGGTAGACTTCGTAAGAAAATAGAAGAAGAAGTCAATATGGTCCAAGCAGGTTTCAGGCAAGGAAGAGGATCAATAGATCATATATTCAATCTAAGATTAATAATAGAGAAATGCAGAGAGATTAATGTGAATCTATATTTATCCTTTATAGACTACGCAAAGGCATTTGATTGTGTACAACACCAGAAACTTTGGGAAATAATGATAAAAATTGGATTTCCAACACATTTGATACAATTAATATCACTGCTGTATCTAGACTAACAGGCAACAGTAAGAATAAATGGTAAAACAACTTGGTTTGACATAAAACAAGGGGTCCGTCAGTGGTGCATATTGTCGCCTTACTTATTTAACTTGTATACTGAAAATATAATGAGGAATGTCAGAGAAGATGTAGACAAAGAATATTACGATGCTATAACAATTGGAGGTTATGAAATACCAGAGATTAGATATGCTGATGACACAGTATTACTGTTCACAACACAAAAAGGAATGGAAAAAACTTAATTATGTCAGTCCGTAAGAATAACGAGGAGCAAAAGCTTTATATTAATGACAAGAAAACTAAATTGGTGACAACTGACAAAACAAATAAGGCAGCTGAAATATGTATCAATGAGGAAAAACTGGAAGAAGTGGAAAGTTTTGAATATCTTGGATCATTGCTAACTAATAATGGAGATACAATGAGGGAAATTAAAAGGAGGACATCTATCGCTCTTCATAAAGTAAAACAACTAAAGAATCTGTGGAGAGGAACAGACAGAACTACAGAAATAATATTTTTAAGGTCATGCATTTTTCCCATTGCAACGTATGCCTGTGAGACCTGGACACTTAACAAAACAGCCGAGAATAACATAAATGCCTTTGAATGTAAATATGCTACAGAAGAGATCTCCAAATATCGTGGACACAAAAAAAGAACAAATATGTCCATACTACAAGAACTTAATATCGAAGAAGGCTGAGTAGTAAAGAGGATTAAAGGGAGAAAACTTAAATATTTTGGACACATTAAACGTCATGATAATCTAGAGAAAACCGGCTTGGAAGGGTACATAATGAGAAAAAGAAAGAGAGGAAGACCAAGGCGAAGATGGCTGCAAGACATCGTTGATGATCTGCAAATGGATGCATCAGCAGCAGGCCAACTTCCTCACAACCGAGAGGCCTACAAGAGAGCTGTTAGGGAGGCAAAGTTCCGCAAAGGACATGCAAATGAATTAAATGAGGCTCAGTCTAACGCCACAGTTTAACTTCAGTAATTGAAAACATTTATGATTTTATTCTGTAAAAATAATGAACTAATTGATGGCCAGAGCTTGTCTCTGGGTCTGGTTTCTGATGCATTCGAAATTAAGAAAATACGTGATTTCTGCTTGCTGGGGGCGCCTCTAAATGGGTAATGTGTTCAAGGACGTCTGATAAGTGTAGCTAAAAAAAAAGTGAACAATGCCCGAAAAAAACGGTGGACGAACACGCATTTAAAACATATTATGCGCTAGAATCCTAATAGTATTATTTCAAAAATTGCAAAGACTAAGAAAAATAGAAATTAGACTGGGCCGACAGCTTAAAGAAAACCTAAGCAGGCAGAAACGGTAAAAGAACTCCCATCTTATTATATAGAAACAAATCCCAAGCTTACAAAAACAGATTCATAATACATGCAGCAGCCATGATTTTAGCGACAAATCTTACGACTATTTCAGATTTAACATTTACTTGTGCTTCTACGTTAGAGGAGTCTTGTCTCATTAGTCTTTATTATCAACAATCAAACAACGGACAGCCTGCAGGCAGCCAACAAACAACCTTTAGCAAGCAGGCAGCCAACAAACAACCTTTATCCTGGAGGCAGCCAACAAACAACCTTTAGCAAGCAGGCAGCCAACAAACAACCTTTATCCTGGAGGCAGCCAACAAACAACCTTTAGCAAGCAGGCAGCCAACAAACAACCTTTATTCTGGAGGTAGCCAACAAACAACCTTTATCCTGGAGGCAGCCAACAAACAACCTATAGCCTGCAGGCAGTCAAAACCAACCTATAGCCTGCAGGCAGCCAAAACCAACCTATAGCCTGCAGGCAGCCAAAATCAAGCTATAGCCTGCAGGCAGCCAAAATCAAGCTATAGTTTGGAGGCAGCAAAACCAACCTATAGCCTGCAGGCAGCCAAAATCAAGCTATAGTTTGGAGGCAGCCAAAACCAACCTATAGCTTGGAGGCAGCCAACAAACAACCAACAACCTGAAGGCAGCCAACAAACAACCAAAAAGCCTGGAGGCAGCCAACAAACAATCAACAACCTGGAGGCAGCCATCAAACAACCATCAACCTAGAGGCAGCCAACAAACAACCACCAACATGGAGGCAGCCAACAAACAACCAACAACCTAGAGGCAGCCAACAGATAATTAAAAACCTGGAGGCAGCCAACAAACAACTTACAGTCTGGAGCCAGCCAACAAACAACTTACAGACTGGAGGCAGCCAACAAACAACTTACAGACTGGAGGCAGAAAAAAACAAACAACCTACAGATTGGAGGCAGCCAACAAACAACTTACAGTCTGGAGGCAGGCAACAAACACCTTACAGACTGGAGGCAGCCAACAAACAACTTACAGACTGGAAGCAGCCAACAAACAACTCACAGACTGGAGGCAGGCAACAAGCAACTTACAGACTGGAGGCAGGCAACAAACAACTTACAGACTCGGAGGCACCCAACAAACAATCAACAACCTGGAGGCAGCCAACAAAGAGCCTGACAGACTGGATGAGAAAATTGTTACGTTAAAAATTATCCCTAAATTACGCGTACATTGATTAATGTAGTCAGACAAATCTTAGGGAAAGAGTAAATATATTTATATTATAAAAACTTAATATTAAAGAAGGTTGGCTAGTAAAGAGGATTAAATAGAGAAATCTTAAATATTCTGGACACATTAAAGGTCATGAGAATTTAGAGAAAACCGTCTTGGAAGGGCACGCAACAGAAAAAAAGAAAGAGAGGAAGATCAAGGCGAAAATGGCTGCAAGACATCGTTGATGATCTGCAAATGGAAGCATCAGCAGCAGGCCATCTTGCTTACAACTGAGAGGCCTACAGGAGTGCTGTTAAGGAGCAAAGTTCTGCAAGGGTCATGCAAATGACTGAGTGACTGACTAGTAGTTGTGAGTTATGTGTTTTATAGTTGATAGTTTGGTTGAATTCTTATGGCACTATCTCAGTGACTTAGCCAATTAGCAGCCTGGAATTATATTGTGTTGGAGTTATGTATGTGGGAATCGTCTTGTGATATCATCATCATCATCATCATCATCGTCATCGTCATCATCATCCACGTAATAAATAGTTGTGAGTGCTAAAGTAATGCAGTCTTGATTGATAATCCTATATGCCAGTTTGTGAACGTCCTGGAGTGTCCTGTGAAGAGTAATGTTCGCCGAGTTGTTACTGTATATCTGCAGCTTAGTCACAGCACAATTCACGAAGTCAACACATGTGTTTTAGCACGTAACAAGCAACAGTTAGCTTTCGCATAGGACAACAGAACAGGACTGGATGGAAGTAATTCATGAAAGCTGATGTAGAGACCATGTACAGATGATGGTGTTTACTGAGATGTCTAATACTGAAGATCAGCGGACGAACACAAGCCATCGTTTCACAAGCCTCTATAGGGGATTAAGAGCCATGGTAACTTTGAATTGCTTGCAGTCATTTATATCTTTGGGTTAAAGAGTTTTAACATAATGCCCCAATTTCATGCCATACTTTTCGAAGACCTGCTAATGTCCTTGGTGAAACCTTCAACCTTAACCAACTAGTGAGCCACAAAGAAGCATTCAGAAAAAAAAGCCTGACAGAGTTAAGTTAGTACTGCCTTTCCACCCGCGTAGTCAGATGGTTAAGAAAATTCTTTATCGTCATCTGCCACTAATCCAACTCTACCCCGACACTCGCGACACTTTCTCTGATCCACCCCTATTAGCATACAGACGTGAGCCAAACCTTAAGGACATCCTCGTCCACAGCCACTTGAAGCGGAGCCTTACATATGTTGGCACCAGAAAATGTAACTGCCCCCGCTGCGTTATCTCCCCTGTAGCCTGGGAAACGAAAACGATCACCTTTCCTAAAACTATCCTCACTCTTCATGAGGGAATCACATGCGAGTCCCGTAATGTGATATATGTCATCATATACAAAAGATGCATAATAACATATATTGGTGAGACTGGCCTCAGATTAGGGGACCGCATGCAGAAATATCTGTACGATATCACCAGCAGTCTTTAAAACCAGTCCAAAATCATTTCAATGGCCACAACGACAGAGGCAAATCTGATTTTCTGGTAACGGTCATCGGACAAGCCGTCTAGCGTGTGAGAACCGCTACATTCAGGATTGTGGGACGCTGGAATCACACGGGTTAAACTTGCTATGCAGCTACACCTAACAATTTCCTCTTCAGCAATTATAATCCCTCTCCACCAAGCTCCACTCCCTTCTCACTTGTTACACATAGTTCAGAACCTCCTCACAGCAAAACATTGCAACCCCTCTACCCCAACTATAATCATCTATTTCACCTTCTCCTGGCTAGGTTAACACTGTACCACTCTCTTTCCCCTCCACGGTTTCCCCATCCACCACCCCCAGTTACGACCCACCGACCACACATCACAGGTCTCCATTTAAACAGTCTCTACGCTCCACTATGCCCACAGCGTCGGACAAGTCACATTTTCTTACAAGTTACAGCTAAGTGCTCTATTCATTTTAATTGTTCTTTTTAACATTGCATTCATATGAATCTGTACTTTATCTCCTCTCTCTGTTTCTTCGTCCTGTATGTTTTTGTATGATTAAGAGTCACCCTGAAACGTCACAACTTTGTAGTAGTTAAGTAATAAAGTTCCTTCTACCTTTTTTTTCCTAGTTTATACATTCCAAATGATTAAGGACATTTGTCCCGGGACCAAAAAAAAAAAAGCAACAACTCACAAGACCTCTGGGAGTCATGACCAAGAGGGGCCCACCCCCCTTAGAGTGTCAGGAGTTTAATAGGGCCGAAACACTTGTCTGAAAAGGTTGGGGGGGGGGACTTCCTTTGATGATCTGAAGGAGTTGTGTTGTTGTTGCGCTCTCTAGAGAGTTTCCTGCATAAATTTGCCCAGTACACCTGCCCTTTCGGTAACTGTCGTGTGGAAGTGTTTTGATAGTATGTGTTATTAGCCAAAACAAGAACACAGATGTAGTGAGACGAGATCTAGCAATGAAGGGACAAAGAAATAGTACAAGAATACAAACATGATGGGACGAGGTCTAGCAATAAAGGGACAAAGAAATAGTACAAGAACACAGATATGATGGGGCGAGATCTAGCAATGAAGGGACAAAGAAATAGTACAAGAACACAAACATGGTGGTACGTGATCTAGCAATGAAGGGACAAAGAAATAGTACAAGAACACAAACATGGTGGTACGAGATCTAGCAATGAAGGGACAAAGAAATAGTACAAGAACACAAACATGGTGGTACGAGATCTAGCAATGAAATGACAAAGAAACAATACAAGAACACAGACATGTTGGGACGAGATCTAGCAATGAAATGACAAAGAAACAGTACAAGAACACAGACATGTTGAGACGAGATCTAGCAATGAAGGGACAAAGAAAGAAATATCATCTTGGCCACCAGGTGTCCCTAAACGTAACAGGAAGGCCAGAGTTATCACATGGAGACTAAACAGTCAAAGACAGGAGTGAGAGACGAAGATATTTAACAATGAAAGAAACAGACAATAAATTAGTATAAAGCACTACTCATATTTATTCTGTGGCATCACATTATGTGAAAAGACAACAGCTTTGTTGAAAAGCATCGGGGTTTAATACGGGTATAGGATATGAAAGTTATCATCACAGCTTAATTATCACAAAATATGGCCATGCCCGTGCTGTAGATATAGCTTTCACATCACGCTTCATTTTTTTTTCTTTTTTTTTTTTTTGGCCAGTGAGGGGAGAAAAAACTTGCATTATTTTTAAATAAGAAAAAAAAAATCTTGTCCCACTTCTTTAAACCTGGCACGCTCTCACATTAATGAAAATATAGTGATTACAGGCCTAAATATGGGTCAGTACTTGACAACGATCCACGTCAGTCGATTATCTTCCGCTCTGTTAAAATAAAATTAATGTTCACACGTCGACTAAGTACAGATTTCTTCAGAAAAGGAAAATAAAAATATACTTATATTTTTAGCCCATTGTTCTCATGCAAAAAAAAAAAATGGTCACACATGTCCCACGCGGCATATAAAATCTAGCAGACTCTACTATTATAACTGCATAAACACTAGAACCTGCAGCGTTCAACTTATTAGTTTTTTATCCGGTAAGTAAAACGGACATGAATTTTAAAAAAAAAACTTGATATAAAACTAATATAAAGTAGTATGAATGTAGTGAAAAGTAGTACAGTAAAATATATACATGTCAAAAAATGATTTCACTTACAATGTATAGAATTCAATAGTTTGGTTTTTTTAATCTTGAAAGTGGGAAACAATCGATTGTTAATTAATGTTCATAATGGATAATACTGCTCTCTCTCTCTACGTGTATGTAGACTGATCAGATACTGCCCTCTCTACGTGTATGTAGACTGACCAGGTCCAGAGTTCAACTTTTAACGTTTCAATTGCTGCTACAAGCACTGCCCATCTGGATGAATCTTGATTCCAACTCTTAAATTTTCTTAAAGGACATGTATAAAACAATGATGATTGAGTGACAGTTCTTCTTCTTCTTTAATCTCCCTGGAATTGTGACCTAGTGCTCTTTACAGCCGATGCGGTGAAGATGTTGAGGTCGGATTGGAAGGGAGTTAACGCTGGTTATTTTTTCAGTCATTGAATGGAACTAAGAAAGCAGGAGAGTGTGCAACACTTCATTAGCAGACTCCGTCGCTGTGGGGGTAATGGGACAAAGAAATAACGATCCCTGCCCCGTTAACCAGGCTATCTGTTACTGGGAGTACCAAGGGAGAGGTGAAGCAGGGTCTTGGCCAGTTATGGTTCTACAGCCCTGAAGCCAGCATGCCAGATACGGGTCTCTGCTGACTGCCAAATCAGACAGTCTTCACCCCCTCCAGGTAGCTCTACACATAAGAAGATTATGGTCATCAAAACAAAGTGATCAAATCAAAACATTATGGCTGCTTTTGTCAGTTTAATTGTGTCTCGGATTACAAACTGGGTGCCTGGGTGGCGTAGCTGTTAGGTTCGTATAGGTTCGCACTCACGACGAGTTCAATGGTTTAAGTAGACTGGAGGCACCACAGCCACACGTGTGTAGGAATGCGAGTCATGACGCTGACCACACCATCGTCCCCTAGTGTACACACAGGTCAATGAAATGATGAGCAGCAACAATATGTCCTGTAGGTGCCTCTGCGGCATGATATGACTACATAGAGATTACAAGTTTATATGTGCGTTTCTGCTGTTTCTGCTAAAGTTCTGGACGTGGTTCTGACTCCGTTGTTTAAGTTCACTGTTTTACCTGTCCAGTTACGCCGAAAACAAAGGCCACTATCTCTATCCACTGTTTTTTTTTATTTTCTCTATCACTCTTCTTCTCTCTTTTCCAACATTCAACCCCTTCTCTCTTTTTTTCAACATTCCACCCCTTCTCTCTTTTTTCAACATTCCACCCCTTCTCTCTTTTTTCAACATTCCACCCCCTTCTCTCTTTTTTTCAACATTCCACCCCTTCTCTCTTTTCCAATATTCCACCCCCTTCTCTCTTTTTTCAAAATTCCACCCCTTCTCTCTTGTCCAACATTTCACCCCCTTCTCTTTTAAAAAAAAATTCTCTTACGTTTTTCCAGGTTCAATGCTGAGATTTTTCTTCATCGCCCTTCTGGGCATTTGCTTTACGCATGCGCAGGATTATGCCGTCAGGATCAGTTACAACAGCCCTCGTCTAAATCTCGAGTCACACGGTAAGTTATACATATTCTTTCATATAAACATAAGACGAGTCGCTGATTCGATGACACTCTGGACGACCGGATTTTATGCTGTAAAAGATGACAATAGTTCATGAGAAAGTCTCTAAGAAAATAGTAATTTAGCCACCCTCTTTGCTGGTGAAACTTCTCATTATACAAGGGGTGATTGATAAGTTCTCGGCATAGGATACAACGGATTATTTATGGACAACCTTTTCGGATTTTTTCTCGACAAAGTCCCCTTGCAAGTCTATGCACTTAGTCCGGCGATCCTGTAGCATACGGATCCTTTCTTTGTAAAAGTCACCATCTTGTGACAGTAGAAAGGGATCTACAGCATGAATGACATCATTATGTGAAGCAAATTTGCGACCACTGAGCTGCTTTTTGAGTTTGGTAAACGGGTAATAGTCCGAAGGGGTCAAATCTGGGGAATAAGGAGGATGTTCAAGAAGCTGGAAACCGCATTCATGAATGGCAGCCATTGCCACCGCCGACTTGTGAACTGGAGCATTGTCTTGATGAAAGATGACTCCTCTCGTCAATTTCCCTCGAACCTTTTCCTTCAATTTGACCCGCAGTTGCTTCACAAGATTAGCGTAATAGGCCCCGGTGACTGTTCTGTCCTTTTGAAGATAGTCTACCAATAGCACAGCTTCTGAATCCCAAAAGATGGAAGTCATCACTTTGCCTGCAGACGGAACCACCCTTCTTTCTTTTTCAACATTCCACCCCTTCTCTCTTTTCCAGCATTCCACCCCCTTCTCTCTTTTTTCAACATTCCACCCCCTTCTCTCTTTTCCAACATTCCACCCCCTTCTCTCTTTTTTTTAACATTCCACCCCTTCTCTCTTTTCCAACATTCCACCCCCTTCTCTCTTTTTTCAACATTCTACCCCCTTCTCTCTTTTTTCAACATTCCACCCCCTTCTCTCTTTTTTCAACATTCCACCAATTCTCTCTTTTCTCAACATTCCACTCCCTTCTCTCTTGTCCAACATTCCACCCCCTTCTCTTTTTAAAAAAAAAATTCTCTTACGTTTTTCCAGGTTCAATGCTGAGATTTTTCTTCATCGCCCTTCTGGGCATTTGCTTTACGCATGCGCAGGATTATGCCGTCAGGATCAGTTACAACAGCCCTCGTCTAAATCTCGAGTCACACGGTAAGTTATACATAGTCTTTCATATAAGACGAGTCGCTGATTCAATGACTCTCTGGACGACCGGATTTTATGCTGTAAAAGATGACAATAGTTCATGAGAAAGTCTCTAAGAAAATAGTAATTTAGCCACCCTCTTTCCTGGTGAAACTTCTCATTATACAAGGGGTGATTGATAAGTTCTCGGCATAGGGTACAATGGATTATTTATGGACAACCTTTTCGGGTTTTTTCTCGACAAAGTCCCCTTGCAAGTCTATGCACTTAGTCCGGCGATCCTGTAGCATACGGATCCTTTCTTTGTAAAAGTCACCATCTTATGACAGTAGAAAGGGATCTACAGCATGAATGACGTCATTATGGGAAGCACATTTGCGACCACTGAGCTGCTTTTTGAGTTTGGTAAACGGGTAATAGTCCGAAGGGGCCAAATCTTTGGAATAAGGAGGATGTTCAAGAAGCTGGAAGCCGCATTCATGAATGGCAGCCATTGCCACCGCCGACTTGTGAACTGGAGCATTGTCTTGATAAAAGATGACTCCTCTCGTCAATTTCCCTCGAACCTTTTCCTTCAATTTGACCCGCAGTTGCTTCACAAGATTAGCGTAATAGGCCCCGGTGACTGTTCTGTCCTTTTGAAGATAGTCTACCAATAGCACAGCTTCTGAATCCCAAAAGATGGAAGTCATCACTTTGCCTGCAGACGGAACCACCCTTTCTTTCTTTGGAGGTGGAGATCCATGACTTTTCTACTGCTTTGACTGTTCTTTGGTTTCTGATTGAAAATAATGAATCCAAGTCTCATCCATAGTCACAAATTGCTGAAGAAACTTTTCAGGATCTGCAGAAAAAAATGACCAAGATTGTCTCTTGACATGTTGAGACGTTGTCTTTTGTGATCAGCTCCAAGAAATTTCGGGACCCATCGAGCAGAGACCTTTGTCATTTGAAGATCATTGTGAATAATGACATGAAGACGTTCCTGGGAGATGCCCAACTCAATAGCAATGTACCGCTCAGTTAGTCATCGATCCTCCATTATCATGTCATGGATTCTGCCGGTGGTTTCATTGGTGGTTACCGTTCTTGGTCTTCCTGGACTGGGATCATCTTCCAGACTCTCCCTTCCAAGGTTGAATTGAGCTGACCATTCCTTCACTGTGCTTTAAGAAAGGGCACTCTCCTCTAGAGTCTCTATCATATCCTCATGGATCTCCTTCGATGATAAGCCCTTGATGCAGAGGGATCGAATGACTGCTCGATGAGAAATTTTATCCATTTTCTCAATTTCTGCCACCCCTTACCACTTCAGTAGCCCGTAAAAAATTGGTTGCAGATAATTTCTTGAAACTTGGTGTTTAATCTTACATTAACCTGATCTACAAAAGAACCTAATATCAACTGTGCGTTTCAAGTTTTTGTATCATATGCCGAGAACTTATCAATCACCCCTCGTATTTGTACTGAAGATGCTTGCCCTTGAAGCTTTTAACATAAAATATTCAAGTCAAAATGGTGTCTGTCTGGCAGAAAGTTATCTCCAATTTTCCTTTCTGTGTACACACCAGTCATTTTAGATTAATTATCATGTTCACAGCAACAGAAAAGACAGAACCACTTGATCACCGTAGGTATATATTCTTCACATATCCTCAAACTTAAGCTCTACTAAAGGTAGTCCCATAACAAATGCCGTAGGGGATGAAGCGTTAGAGACCTCATTATGCTGGACCATCAACGTATGAGGGCAGAGTGGCCAGTTCCTTTCCTCCCTGCCTTCCTTCCCTGATTTTCTCTGGTACCAATTTTACGAGGCTGGATCGATCTTGGGGACGTATTGGTCGGAAAAAATAATTCCTCTCAGCTGGGGATTCAAACCCTTGACCATTCGGTTGCTAAACGAGTGCTCTAACCACTACGCTAACCGGTCTTTTAAGCTCTACTGCACTGATATATTTAAATTATTAAAATATTATATATATATATAATACTATATATAATATATTTAAAATATATTATTTCAAAACTATTTTGGAAACACAAGCATTGTTGTGCCGTGACAGCTTGCGTACCACCCCCCCCCCACCCATTGTTGTGCCGTGACAGCTTGCGTACCACCCCCCCCCCACCCCAGAGCTATACCAGCGGGGGGTTTGACTCCTGGCAGGTCTAACCAAGCTGGGATGGTCTGCGAGGGTAGGGGTCAGACGAAACTTGCACCCTAGTCCTCCAGGGAGCGTGGAGCCAACGACCCCATCTCCGTAGAAAAGATTAATGTCATGGAACAGACAGAGAAGCCTCGAAATTGGACGGATAAAAATGGATCACGACCTTGGAACGTCAAAAATATTATGAGGTTTGGAACATGGAATATAAGAAGTTTGAAAGACAACATAGAAGATGATATAAAATAAACTGGTGTCACCAACTGGAGAAAGAAGATTAGGAATAGAGAGGAATGGAGGCGAACTTTATCTGCAGCATTTCGCCTTAATGGCTCGGAAAGCTGAAGAAGAAGAAGAAGAAGCACTGAGTGGGATGAGGAGTGGGTTGCAGTATCTTAACTGGCTTCCCCCAACTGAAGCCAAGAAGTTGCTCTTGAAGAGACATCGCGTCGGCTCTCACACATGGACTTTCGATTCAGGTAGGGGAGATGAAGAAAGATACCAGCATGTTTCAAAGGCACTGGAAGTAGGAGAGATGAAGAGAGATATCAGCATGTTTCAAAGGCACTGGAAGTAGGAGAGATACCAGCATGTTTCAAAGGCACTGGAAGTAGGAGAGATGAAGAGAGATATTAGCATGTTTCAAAGGCACTGGAAGTAGGAGAGATGAAGAGAGATACCAGCATGTTTCAAAGGCACTGGAAGTAGGAGAGATACCAGCATGCTTCAAAGGTATTGGAAGTAGGAGAGATACCAGCATCTTTCAAAGGCACTGGAAGGAAATAAGTTTACGACTACGACAACTCCAGTCGCCGGGCCTTTCATTACTGTGACAGTCATATATGATAGTCTGTCTAGCGCTCGCCACACGTGACAGTCAAATATGATAGTCTGTCTAGCGCTCGCCACACGTGACAGTCAAATATGATAGTCTGTCTAGCGCTCGCCACACGTGACAGTCAAATATGATAGTCTGTCTAGCGCTCGTCACACGTGACAGTCACATATGATAGTCTGTCTAGCGCTCGTCACACGTGACAGTCAAATATGATAGTCTGTCTAGCGCTTGTCACAGGTGACAGTCAAATATGAAATTACTGCTGACATTATTGTCAAACGTATTTGTCATTTTCCCGTCAGTGTCATTGGCTGTTCTTGTTATTCTCGTCATTTATTTTGTATTACTAGTGACCGACAGGGATGTCACAAGCGTTATATTCCATTACGGCATAAGAGCACAGACTCATACAGGAAGGGGTATACATTCAGGTAATCTATCTGTCTGTCTGTCTGTCTGACTATCTGTCTGTCTATCTATGCACTTACCTACCTTTATCTACCTACGTACCTAACCTACCTACCTACCCACCTACCTACCTACCCACCTACCTACCTACCTACCTACCTATTTACCTACCTACCTACCTACCTACTTACCTAACTACCTGGCTACATACATACATACATACCTATCTACCTACCTACCTACTACCTACCTACCTACCTACCAACGTACCTACCTACCTACCTACCTAACTACCTACCTACCTACCTGCCTGCCTGCCTACCTACCTACCTACCTACCTACGTGAATATACTATATTTGGATTATGTATGTTTATTCATATATCTTATATCTTATATCCTTCCCGTGCCGTTAGACGTCACATAGGGCTCGCAAAGTAGTTTGCCAATTTTTCCTGTCTTCGGCGAGTCTTTCAACCTCAACAAAGGATTTTATGCCTGTTAACTTGGCCTCTCTTAATAATGTCCTCTTCAGAGTTTCACGCGGTCTGCCCCTTTTTCTTCGGCCTGTTGTGTTCCACTTGATAGCTTGTTTTGGGATTCTCTGATCATTTCTTCTCATCAAGTGACCAACATATGTCCATCTCCTTTTCCTGATCACCCGTGAGACTGGTTGTTGTTCAGTCATCTGTCTTATCTCTGCATTGTTCTTGAATTCATTCCATTTGATGCCGAGTATTTTCCTTAGGCATTTGTTTTCAAAAGAGTCTAATTTCTTTTCTATTTCTTTAGTTGTTTTCCAGCTTTCGCATGCATAAATGAGGGTGGATATTACATTTGAATTGAATAGTCTTAACTTGGTTTTTGTGCTTATAACTTTTGAATTCCATATGTTCTCAAGATTCTTGAAGATTGATGCTGCTTTTGCAATTCTGATCCTAACTTCCTTTCTAGTGTCACCATCCTGGTCTATGTAGCTGCCAAGGTATGCAAATTGATTGACTTCTTCAATATCTGTCCCTTCTATGTGTATTTTTCCATTTTGATTGATGGGAATTTTCATTATTTTTGTTTTGTCCTTGTTAATTTCAAGTCCTATTTTGCTAGCCAGTGAAGATAGGCTATCTGTTTTTTCTTGCATGGAATTCACATTATTACTGATAAGAGTTATGTCATCAGCAAAATCAAGATCTTCTAGTTGGGTCCCATGTACCCAGTCAATACCTGTGTTACCTTTGCAGCATTTTGTCATTATGAAGTCTATTGTAATCCCAAAAAGTAAAGGAGACAGTATACATCCTTGTTTCACGCCTGTTTCAATCTGGAACCATTCACTCATCCCTTCTTCTATCTTGACTGCACAACCATATCCATTGTATAAGTCCTTAATGATGTTGACAATTTTAGATGGTATTCCATATAGACATAAAATTCTCCATAATGAATCTCTGTGTATGCTATCAAATGCCTTCTTAAAATCTATGAAATTCAGTATTAATGGTTTCTGCTTTTCAATATGTTCTTCAAGTATTATTCTGTATGTATATATATATATATATATATATGTATATGTATATATATATGCATTATATGTGTGAATGTGTACGTATGTGACAACATATTTTTATGTGTATACACGTGCCTGTGAGTTTATATGTATATGTGTGCATGTGTTTGTATATTTGTGGTATGTATTTGCATTTGTGTATGAATATATGTACTTGCGTATAAAGTATAGGTATGTATACAGTGCCAAAGTCTAAATTAGTTTAAAGTATGACTTGATTGTTGTATTTTTTATAGTCCTTTTCTATAATTTTTTTTTAGTTTTGAATGAAATGCAAGTTTATTTCATGTAGTTACATAAATCAGAGTGTGGAGTGTATGGGCAAGAGATGGTTTATTGTTTATTTATGTAATGACTTAATTGTTTATGCATGCTTATTATGCTCACTAACAAGTGCTGAATGACTGCCGCTGAGTGTGAAAGCTGTATGATGAAGGGCAGAATGTTCGACGGGCCTGCGTGCCCAATTCTTAACCGTTTGAAAATAAAGTCTGCTCGTTCTGTCTGCCTGTCTTTCTACTTAAGTTGCCTGAGCCCATCATGTTACACCGCATTTATTGCATTTCTAGCCAAAGAACTTCGGTTCGCTACACTCATATGAAGTTACTACACTTGTAGCATGTAAAATATTTTCTTAAATGTTGCTTCTGTTGCTGCTGTTTGTTGCATTAACAAAATCATCTCCAACTCCAATAGCTACCGGTTGGGAGCTTCATGTAGATCTTTCGGCGTCTCATGGCGACATCATCTACGCTTCCGCCGACTACCACTTCAGCACTGGGCTCATCGTCAGCGCGCCACGCACCACATACACAGTTGGTGAGGGGGAAAACATTTATCTTTTGCTTTCAGGTTATAAAGAAAATAGGCGCCTGGGCTGCGGAGCTGTTGGTGTGGTGTGCTCTCACCTGCCGACAGGTGGCACAAACCGGCAGACAGACTCACACTCATTCAGTTTCTCGAGGGTTTTCTTGACGGCAGCCCTGACACCTGCATGTCAGCTACGGGTCGCTGATTACATCTGCAGAAATGGGCTCTGGAAGAGGAAAGGCAGTCTGGCTTTGTTGGTCACATCACCCTCTGGCATACAGACAGGTCAAAGAAAATCTGGACGCTAACATCATATATCCCAGGTGCCTGTATGGTAAGGTAGGACTACCTTCCATATCAGGAAAACAAAGAACAGGGTGTGTCTATCAATGTTTACAATGATCAGAGTGGCATGCCAGTGAATCGGGTAATCAAACAGAAATATAAGCTTAGAAGAGCTTTTAGCCATATAAAAAGAAGTGCACTATAGCATGTGCACTGTGTAGTATGTAAAATGTCCAAGCCATATTCATTCCCGTGGCACACAATTTCCGACATTTGCTGGCGTGATTCCTTCAGTCATTCAATCCCGCCCCCCCCAAAAAAAAACCAACAAAACAAAACCCGCCGACGTTACCTTCGTACCAAAGGGGACATTACCTTCGTATCAAAGGGGACGTTACCTTCGTATCAAAGGGGACATTACCTTCGTACCAAAGGGGACATTACCTTCGTACCAAAGGGGACGTTACCTTCATACCAAAGGGGACGTTACTTACCCGAGCGGGTGTTTATATTTTTTGGGTCCTTTTCTAAAAGTGATTGTAACAAACTAATTCCGTGTTCAATATATGTGTAACATATATCAAATTAAACAGAATTGAATGAATGTTCCATAAATTAAGTTGTTATTTGTCATTAAAATAAACTGATGTGAAAAGATGGTAACATTTTTGAAAACTACAAAAAATTTTCTTTGGCTGAGAAATAAAATTATGTCATAAATCCAATGTGAAATACACACTCCCACAGAAATGTATGTTCTTCCTACAATATTTGGCGATGTTTTTAACATCCAATAAATCCAGAAGCCAAATAGTCGCACAGAACCACAAAGGGGCGACTGGCAGCCCCCGTGCCACTGTGACACGAACCGCGCTCAGATTTCTCGTCTTAACTAGAATGGCTGAAGCCCGCTTGTCACATAATGTCCGAAAAAACCTCCCAGAATCGCCCGCAATCCATCCAACAGGCTCACCACTGCCAGAAGCACATAGAGCAAGATTAGTCAAGTCAGTGGGTGTGTCCATTTTGCCTACCGGCCAAAACAAACAAACAAACACACACACACCCACCCACCTACCCGAATCGCTGAACTTCACAATGGCCCCAATTAACATGTGCGAGAGGAAGCTTACCTTCGAATGACATGCGCACTGATTGGCCAAATGAAAAGTTACATCGAGCCTTCAGTGAAACGAAACGTCCAGGAATGAAGGGTGTTGCACGTTTGATGCTTCCTTGCAAGGTGGCAATGGCTGGAAGCACGCCAGCAAGAAACCCTCATATTTGACTGGCCTTATTATGAACACCATGTGCAGCGCTAGATAGCTTGTGCGATCATGGCTCCTCACCTTGTGTGATCCTTGGTGTTTTCAGTCAGTTCTTATGCTATCCTTGGTGTTTTCAGTCAATTCTTATGCTATCCTTGGTGTTTTCAGTCAATTCTTATGCTATCCTTGGTGTTTTCAGTCAGTTCTTATGCTATCCTTGGTGTTTTCAGTCAATTCTTATGCTATCCTTGGTGTTTTCAGTCAGTTCTTATGCTATCCTTGGTGTTTTCAGTCAGTTCTTATGCTATCCTTGGTGTTTTCAGTCAGTTCTTATGCTATCCTTGGTGTTTTCAGTCAGTTCTTATGCTATCCTTGGTGTTTTCAGTCAGTTCTTATGCTATCCTTGGTGTTTTCAGTCAGTTCTTATGCTATCCTTGGTGTTTTCAGTCAATTCTTATGGTTCTCTCTCTCTATCTCTCTCTCTCTCTCTCTCTCTCTCTCTCCGTGCCACTTAATCAGTCCACTGAAATATTTTTTCTATTGGCCTTCCTCTCCTTTTTTTTTCTTTTCAAATTTCCAGTCATTACTAGGTTCTCTAACTTGTGACTTCTCATGATATGTTCAGTCAATTCTGACTGCCTTTTTTCATATGATTTTAACTGGTTTTTCTTTGTTCCGAAACGTCTTTGAGGATCTGTACGTTTATTTTTCTGTCCGTCCAAGGCTGCATCCTTCTTCAGTACCGCATCTCTGTTGCATCCAATTTCTTTATATTTTAGTTAACTGTCCAAGTTATACAACTCATACGGAAATACTGATTTTATATAGCACTGCCATACTCTTTTCCTCACTTTTAGGGACATTTTCTTATTTTTAATATGTTATTAATGTCATTAAAAAGCTGATTTTGCAAAGATTTACCTGTAACAATCTGACAGAAGTAAGTTTCTTGATTATAATAATATAGTCTGCTGGAATCAGGTAGAATTGATTTTACAGACAAAAGTAGTTCTTTATGAGTCAAGAACTTTTGAGTTCATTGTCAGGGTAGTTTTGTTCAATCAAATGAGAAAATGTCTAGAATCAGTTATGACAAGAAAACAGTAGATCTCCACAGAACATAGTCGAGTCACTGGGAGTTTGAAACATGCTCAGTACAGGCCACGAACCATGTGCAGTATTATTCAACGGAAAGACAGACGGATTGAGACAGAGAGATAGACAGATGGTCACATTGACGAAAAAAAACCCCCAGATAGAAACAGACAGACAGACCGACGGACAGACAGACAGACCGACGGACAGACAGACAGATAGATAGATAGATAGATAGATAGATAGATAGATCATCATCTTAGTATACTTTCTCTCAAACAGGCGGCGGGGCAGCTGTCGCTCAGATACTGGGTGGTCGACGTATCAGGGCTGTCACTTTCAGGGATGATTTTAACAGCTACAACCGCGGAAACTGGAACCCAGAAATTTCCATGTTTGGTGGCATGGTTGGTTTGTGTGTGTATGTGTGTGTGTGCGCGCGCGCAGCTGCTGTTCTATCTTCTAATATCCTCCCTCTAACTTCCCAACCCTTCAGTTAAACAACTGGATTAACAGTAAGACAGGAACGGCAATAGCTTTGCACATAGTGACCTGCCTTCTCACACGAGAGGTTGTGCAATCGCGACTCGCTATTGGCTCTTTTCAGTCCACACAGCTGAGAAACAAGCTCTCGACACTTGGAGTTGGGGGTCAATAGTTTCAGAAACTTATAACATCTGCCCACAATATGGCTGCACACAAGAGAGCACTCAGTAAATTATTTGTGCTTAGAATAAATAGGAAAACAGAAAAGAAAGCATTTCTTGTTCCTTTAGCAATACAATACAATACAATACAATACAATACAATACAATACAATACAATATTCAATCAAACGTACGCCTAGTAAACTGATAAAAAAGAAAAACAACGATAAGATGAGAAGCCAAGTCTGATGAGAAGACCACGTGATGAGAAGGCCAAGTCTAACTCTGAACTGGAGATAGCTTGTCTGGATGTCCTGACATAGGCATAAGACATATGCTGGGGCTGTTAGGCAATATTTATCTGTTGTAGACGCGGTACAGTATAATGGTAATAATAATAATATATTCAACGTTTTGTGCGTTGAAAAGAAAAATATATGACGCAGTCTTAGGCAGGTATAAAGTGTAGTAATCACGTGATGTGTCAATCAACAGAACTGGGAGTTTCAAGTGTATACACCTGAGGCCAAGAACATCCATGCAACCGGTGGCAGTTTGTATCTTCGTCCAGTAAGTGTTTTAGATCTCAGATATGTGACTGTTTGAAATGTCTCTGTTCTATGTGACTGTTTGAAATGTCTTTGTTCTATGTGACTGTTTGAAATATCTTTGTTCTATGTGACTGTTTGAAATGTCTCTGTTCTATGTGGCTGTTTGAAATGTCTATGTTCTATGTGGCTGCTTGAAATGTCTTTGTTCTATGTGGCTGCTTGAAATGTCTTTGTTCTATGTGACTGCTTGAAATGTCTTTGTTTTATGAGACTGCTTGAAATGTCTCTGTTCTATGTGACTGCTTGAAATGTCTCTTTTCTATGTGGCTGCTTGAAATGTCTCTTTTCTATGTGATTGCTTGAAATGTCTCTGTTCTATGTGGCTGCTTGAAATGTCTCTTTTCTATGTGACTGCTTGAAATGTCTCTGTTCTATGTGACTCCTTGAAATGTCTCTACTCTGTCTTTGACAGTTTGCGATCGTTAACCAGTGTTTTCTATTAGAAGAACTATCGCCACGAGAGCAGAGCAGATCAACTAACCCAAGAGTTGAGATGTTGATATCATCCTGTCAGTGCAGAACAAGCAGACGCGAAAGTAAAGCATAAGTCGTAATACAAGTGAAAATAAACGCGGTTTTATGAAATAGTAGAAAATGAGAAATTTGTGCGCCGTAACATAATGTCTGCACAATTTAAAGAAACGATGGAAGAAATTTTCAACCGGATCGTGTAGGTCTTTCCAACATACAAGCTCAATTTCTAAACTTCTACTCAAAGTTTTCTCTCTCAAATATAGAACAAATAAATTTGAGAAACAAACATTTGAGAAAATGATCACCAAGTAATCAGAAGAGGACTTTGGTTTCTAAATCTGGGAAGATCTGTTCTCCGGGGCAGTCAGATTCAACATAAGTAATTATTAATTAAGCTATAGTGTATTTATGTGTGTGTGTTTCTTTTTTTTTTTTGGGGGGGGGGGGTCAAGACATTATAATAATTTTTTTGTACATCCACAAATACATAATATGACAAATACAGGGTGTTCCATACGTAGCTGTGCACTAACCCAGTATCGATTCCGGTATCTTAATGTCTGCCGTGTCTAACCACATCTACCTGCCGTGGCTGGAGTCTCCGATTAAGCGTGCTGATTAAAAAAAATGTTACGTATCAATCAAACTAATCAAACTAATTAAAAGTAATCAAGCTAATCAAACACGTAACTTATAACAAATGTTGAAAGTGATGTCAGATACGTACCTTATAACAAATATTGAAAGTGATGTCCTTGTGCATTTATGCAAGCTTGAACACGTTTAATTTTATTCGCCAACATTTTTCTTAGTTCTGCTGGTGAAATGTTTCTTATGTAGGCAATTAACGCAGTTTTTAATTCATTCTGCGTGCGTGATCGATTTCGATAAACTTCACCCATACTGGGATAATATGCCTAAACCGGCTCAACCCAGGGTGGAAGTCACTAGTGGCGAGGATTCGTCCTCCTGGACAAAAGCTCCATCCTGGTCACAACTAGGAAGGGTAGCGGCCACGACCACAAAATGCTGAAGTCGGAGACACTGGACCAGGGCAGTCTAGATAGGCAACCACCTCTCACCCGGCGGGGATGTTTGCATATCCTAATCACGCTGAGGTTTTCCGGTGAGAAAGTCCAACTCTGGAGTGGATGGGCCACCACCTCTCACCCGGCGGTGATACACGGGTATCTAAAAACACGTCGAGGTTTTCCGGTGAGAAGGTCCAACTCTGGCCTGGGTGGGCTACCGCCTCTCACCCAGCGGGGATGCACTGATATCCTAAACACGTCGAGGTCTTCCGGTGAGAAAGTCCAACTCTAGACTAAACTGGTGCAATGACAACCACGGTGTCACGCAATCCCGCTTCTGAGACCCACCAAGAATACAGGCCAAAGCCCTGTGATACTCTGAACCCCTTGTGGTCCTCACGTGGATCTCGTGTGGTCCTTTCGGGGACCACACAGGGGACCACGGGACCTAACGAGGACCACAGGCGTAAATTCAGTAGGATCACAGTGCGGTTTTTGGTGGTAGAAGCGAACGAAGAAGAAGAAGAAGATAAACTTCAGACTTAGCTACTCCCCATAGATAAAAATCTTATGAATTTAGATCCGGTGAGCGAGGAGGCCATAAGTTTTTAAAGATTATACGATCTTCGAAAATCTCGTCCAGAAGTTTCAAGGAATTTTTAGCTGTATGCGCAGTAGCGCCATCTTGCAGAAACTATGAGTAGGTGATTTCGTCTTCCTCAAGCAGGCCGATGACGTCATCGTAGAGTATTGAACAATAACGTTCACTGTTGACTGTTTCTTCAAAGAACATAGGGCCAGCAATGCGCCGTTTGGATATTGCAGTACACACTCAAACTTTCTGGTCCTGCAAGGGTGTTTCATGCACAGTATGATGATTCTCTGACGACCACGATCGTGTATTTTGTGTGTTAACATAACCGAGAGGTGAAACCACACATCATCTGTAAAAAAGATGACAACAAGAATATCAGCAGTTTTAATTTTAATGAAATTTCTAAAACATTCACAGTAACGGAGTCGTTTGTCATGATCCGCTGGCGGCAAGTGTTGGACCGCAATTACTTTATATAGGAAGAGTTTCAAATTTTTTTTTGTAGTGGGCTATCAAAGCCTTTAATGGACTCCGAAGCATAGAGTCAGAAATGTCTGATAACGTCTCCTTGTTAAGTTTATATGGTCTCCCACTACGGTGTGAGTTTGAGACTGAGTCTGTTTCACGAAATTTCTCAATAAGTTTATAAACTGCATTGTGATGAGGTACGGATGTTCCTGGGAATTTTTCAACAAACTGCTCCCACACTAAATCAGTGTATGCACTGCCTTCTCGAAATACGCGCTTAACAAGAAAAATACGCTCCTCTAGTGAAAGAACCATAGTGAATAAACTGATTTAAACAGTTCGTCCGTCGTGTCCATCATAACTGTTTCACTGCTTAACAACTGAATACACAAAGACAGACTGAATACAGTGAATGTTACACAACAGCAGATTCAACACACTAAAGTACCTAGGTAAATGTGGCTAGATACGGCAGATATTAAGATACCACTACGATACCGGAATCTATAGTGGGTTAGTGCACAGTTACTTATGGAACGCCCTGTATAAAGCATTATTTAAGTTATAAGGTAAATGAAATTAAGGCATGTTGGGGATACAGTGTTAGGCCCGTAATTCCAAGGCCATCGACACAAGTGTGACGTTATAAATAGCACACAAATCAGTATTTGAGAAATCCGGTGTTTTCATATGCAGATATTGTTTAGTTGAAATAATTCAGGTGGTATTGTTTAGTAGAAAGAATTCATGTGTTATTGTTTAGTGGAAAGAATTCATGTGTTATTGTTTAGTGGAAAGAATTCATGTGTTATTCTTTGGTGGAAAGAATTCATGTGTTATTGTTTAGTGGAAAGAATTCATGTGTTATTGTTTAGTGGAAAGAATTCATGTGTTATTCTTTAGTGGAAAAAATTCATGTGTTATTCTTTAGTGGAAAGAATTCATGTGTTATTCTTTAGTGGAAAGAATTCATGTGCTGTTTCTTGAACCTTCCAGACTCTGACTACTGATGATTCAAGATTTAGCGAGGACTTCCTGCACCATGGAACTATGGATGTCGCCAGTAAGTCCTTGTCTTTTATCTCCGTCCGCTCACTGTTCCATAATTTAAGAAAAAATCTTTGTCGTGAAAGTTATAAATTATAAATATTCTTAAATAATGCTAGCTGAGCATGTTCAGTATTGATAGATTTTCATCGAACGCAGGGGTGTTAGTAACAGCTTCACTGATTTAGAAACGCATTATATACACAGAAGAACTATAAACATAGACTATGTTTTCGTTTCATAGCTTCTTCTTCTTCTTCTTCTTCTTGGAACTACACGGTGATGTTCTTTGCAGCTGATCGGACAAGGAAGCGGGTTATAGCAGTTATTTTCTGCAGTCCATAAATGCATCTAAAAAACCGGGGCGTGTGCAGTACTTCAACAGACTCCACCACCATGGGGGGCTCCGGCGATCACTGCCTTGTTAGCCAGACTAGGCCTGTTACTGGGGGTACCATTGGAAAGGTAGAAAGGGTCTTGGCCAGTCCTGATGCTAGCATGTCAGTTACAGGTCGCTGATTATCAAAACGGCTCCCAGTGACAGACAGTCTGACTAACAGAGCGGGCTCCCAGTGACGGACAGTCTGACTAACAGAGCGGGCTCCCAGTGACAGACAGTCTGACTAACAGAGCGGGCTCCCAGTGACAGACAGTCTGACTAACAGAGCGGGCTCCCAGTGACAGACAGTCTGACTAACAGAGCGGGCTCCCAGTGACAGACAGTCTGACTAACAGAGCGGGCTCCCAGTGACTGACAGTCTGACTAACAGAGCGGGCTTCCAGTGACGGACAGTCTGACTAACAGAGGGGGCTCCCAGTGACAGACAGTCTGACTAACAGAGCGGGCTTCCAGTGACAGACAGTCTGACTAACAGAGCGGGCTCCCAGTGACTGACAGTCTGACTAACAGAGCGGGCTTCCAGTGACGGACAGTCTGACTAACAGAGGGGGCTCCCAGTGACAGACAGTCTGACTAACAGAGCGGGCCCGCCTGGTTTTCACTGTCATAGAGTCTGCCGGGAAGGTAGATTTTTATGCCCTCTTAGTGTCTTAAAGCTGGTCACCGCAACCCGCTCCCACTGTGTGTTCCAAAATCTTCACAACGTCTGCTGCTAAGAGCACCTTTCTCATAGCTTTACGGACAATAAACAGTAACAAATGTAACACATTTCTAACAGAAATATGGGGCACTTGCACTAACGACGGCAATTACGGCTGCGTGAGAGACGGAAACAACGGCCTGCTGCCACCAATCATGTCAGGGAAAGTCTCCAGTGTCCATACAGCCAGGTTCGGCACTGTGGAGGTTCGTGCTAAAATACCCAAAGGAGACTGGCTGTGGCCTGGTAGGTTTTCTATACTGGTTTTTTTTTTTTTAGTTACAAACACACAGACAGGACCAGGCAAAGTGGATAATCCCATGTCTAAAGACTGACGTTATTACAGCGTGTTTGTTAAACAAGACCTGACTTGAAAATTATCTCTTACAGTAGATATTTCACACGTAACATTATTTATTTTTACATTTAATTATATTATTTAAAAAGATAGAAATAATTCATGTGTTATTCTTTAGTGGAAAGAATTCATGTGTTATTCTTTAGTGGAAAGAATTCATGTGTTATTCTTTAGTGGAAAGAATTCATGTGCTGTTTCTTGAACCTTCCAGACTCTGACTACTGATGATTCAAGATTTAGCGAGGACTTCCTGCACCATGGAACTATGGATGTCGCCAGTAAGTCCTTGTCTTTTATCTCCGTCCGCTCACTGTTCCATAATTTAAGAAAAAATCTTTGTCGTGAAAGTTATAAATTATAAATATTCTTAAATAATGCTAGCTGAGCATGTTCAGTATTGATAGATTTTCATCGAACGCAGGTGTGTTAGTAACAGCTTCACTTATTTAGAAACGCATTATATACACAGAAGAACTATAAACATAGACCATGTTTTCGTTTCATAGCTTCTTCTTCTTCTTCTTCTTGGAACTACACGGTGATGTTCTTTGCAGCTGATCGGACAGGAAGCGGGTTATAGCAGTTATTTTCTTCAGTCCATAAGTGCATCTAAAAAACCGGGGCGTGTGCAGTACTTCAACAGACTCCACCACCATGGGGGGGGGGGGGGGGCTCCGGCGATCACTGCCTTGTTAGCCAGACTAGGCCTGTTACTGGGGGTACCATTGGAAAGGTAGAAAGGGTCTTTGGCAGTCCTGATGCTAGCATGTCAGTTACAGGTCGCTGATTATCAAAACGGCTCCCAGTGACAGACAGTCTGACTAACAGAGCGGGCTCCCAGTGACGGACAGTCTGACTAACAGAGCGGGCTCCCAGTGACAGACAGTCTGACTAACAGAGCGGGCTCCCAGTGACAGACAGTCCTACTAACAGAGCGGGCTCCCAGTGACTGACAGTCTGACTAACAGAACGAGCTCCCAGTGACGGACAGTCTGACTAACAGAGGGGGCTCCCAGTGACAGACAGTCTGACTAACAGAGCGGGCCCGCCTGGTCTTCGTTGTCATAGAGTCTGCCGGGAAGGTCGATTTTTATGCCCTCTTAGTGTCTTAAAGCTGGTCACCGCAACCCGCTCCCACTGTGTGTTCCAAAATCTTCACAGCGTCTGCTGCTAAGAGTACCTTTCTCATAGCTTTACGGACAATAAACAGTAACAAATGTAACACATTTCTAACAGAAATATGGGGCACTTGCACTAACGACGGCAATTACGGCTGCGTGAGAGACGGAAACAACGGCCTGCTGCCACCAATCATGTCAGGGAAAGTCTCCAGTGTCCCTACAACCAGGTTTGGCACTGTAGAGGTCCGTGCTAAAATACCCAAAGGAGACTGGCTGTGGCCTGGTAGGTTTTCTATACTGTTTTTTTGTGTGTATAAAGTTACAAACACAGAGACAGGACCAGGCAAACTGGATGATGAAATGTCTAAAGACTGACGTTATTACAGCGTGTTTGTTAAACAAGACCTGACTTGAAAATTATCTCTTACAGTAGATATTTCACACGTAACATTATTTATTTTTACATTTAATTATATTATTTAAAAAGATAGGAATAATTTTACTTATTAACGTATATATTATAATTTACATTAATACTGAAAAAGGCTGGCTAGTAAAGAAGATTAAACAGAGAAAATTTAAATATTCTGGACATTTTAAACGTCATGATAATTTAGAGAAGACAGTCTAGGAAGCTTGCATAAAGGAAAAAAGAAAGAGAGGAAGGCCAAGGCGAAGACGGCTACAAGACATCGTTGATGATCCGCTAATTGACGCAATAGCAACAGGGAATCTTGCTTACAACCGAGAGGTCTACAGGAGAGCTATTAGGGAGGCAAAGTTCCACAAGGGACATGCAAATGACTGAACGTGTATATTTATATATTTAGTGCCATATGCTTATATATAAAAACGTCTGTGTACTTTTTCTTTGTTTGTTCTTACAAGTCACGTAAATTTAATCAAGTTGATCATTTGTTTTCGCTTTGTTATTGTGATACCCTTAACAGAAGTAAGACTATTAAAGTACCCATAACAGAAGTAAGACTATTAAAGTACCCATAACAGAAGTAAGACTATTAAAGTACCCATAACAAAAGTAAGACTATTAAAGTACCCATAACAGAAGTAAGACTATTAAAGTACCCATAACAAAAGTAAGACTATTAAAGTACCCATAACAGAAGTAAGACTATTAAAGTACCCATAACAGAAGTAAGACTATTAAAGTACCCATAACAAAAGTAAGACTATTAAAGTACCCATAACAAAAGTAAGACTATTAAAGTACCCATAACAAAAGTAAGACTATTAATATACCCATAACAGAAGTAAGACTATTAAAGTAGGCATAAAACTGTTCAAGTATGCAAAGAATAGAGGTCTGATCATTAAAGTAGCTATATAACGGATGTAAGACTATAGACGGAAGTACTTTGTACAAATATTAAAATGTAAAATGCCATCTTATCATGCACTGAAACGAATGAAGTCTACAACTCTTGTCAAAGTCAGAAACAGGAAAAAACTCAGAACTCTAGCAAAGATACAGCCAGGGAAATGTGAAGGCATGAAATTAAAAGGTACAGCCAGGGAAGTGTGAAGGCATGAAATTAAAAGGTACAGCCAGGGAAGTGTGAAGGCATGAAATTAAAAGATACAGCCAGGGAATGGTGAAAGCATGAAATTACCAGTAACATTCCATTGATCCTCCAGAGGCTTGAATGGAGGAAGTTAGTTTATGTCTGTGTTAAACAGAGATCTAATGAGGAAAGAGGAAGTTTGTTTATGTCCATGTTCCTCAAAGATATATGGAAGAGAGGAAGTTTGTTTATGTCCATGTTCCTCAAAGATATATGGAAGAGAGGAAGTTTGTTTATGTCCGTGTTCCTCAAAGATATATGGAAGAGAGGAAGTTTGTTTATGTCCGTGTTCCACAGAGATCTAATGAAGGGAGGAAGTTAGTTTATGTTTGTATTCCTCAAAGATATATGGAAGAGAGGAAGTTAGTTTATGTCTGTGTTCCACAGAGATGTAATGAAAAGAGGATGGAATGCCCTGAATAAAATGGTGGAAAAGTTAAAGGAGAGATATTATATGCACGTATGACCTATTTATGATGGTTTAATGCAGTGTTTCCCAACTTAGTGCATAAGCCCATTGGGGGGGGGGGGGCGAGAGCACTTTGAAAATTTTGGGAGAGGGATAATATATTTATATTATACTTTCTCACATCCTGGTTGACTATTATGCTGCGGGGGAGGGATTAAAAATCTTTGAGGCGTTGAAGTGGGGCACGATAAAAATAACGTTTGGGAAACACTGGTTTAAAAGGTTTTCAGTACATTAGCACCAAAGAAGAGGGACGCTGCGGCCGTGTGCTTGAACACATGTTTTTACCTTGGGAAAGACGGGTTCAAATCCTTGTGAGCTGTAGGAGTTGCTCTATCGAAGACATGGTACAAAGATAAAAAAGCAGGTCAGTCTTCATATTTTCTGACCTCTCTTAGCGAGAGATCCTGATCGAAGCGCTCACCAGCGACAATGTGAAACTGGTAATGACGTTACATGTAACAAGAGAGTAGGAAAGAAAAAGTCATAAGTTTGTCCAGATTTTAGCGTGGCTCACCTATGATGAGTCCCAAACCACTGTCCTTTCTTTACCAAGACCTTCCGTGTCCTTTCTGTATGGAAAGAAGCCTCTTATACAAATACAATAGAAATAACATTTTGTTCTCAGGTAATGGAGGAGACCTGGGAATCTGTACCGTTAGCAGCACACTACACTGGGGACCTGCCTGGGATCAGAACAGATACAGTCTCACCCATGGTGAAAGGTAAGAACAGAGTTCAGTGAAGCAGTGGCCACAAAAACAAAAACATAATTCACTGAAATATCACGGAGAAAGAAGAAGAGGGTAAACAACACGGTGATGTCAGTGAAGAAAGATGGCTGAACATTGTCATTGCACGGCAGAGCTATATATGGTCTGGCTGCCCTTCCAAGTCCAACCGAACCTTTGGACAACAGCATGAGATATATAAACCGATACAATTTCCCCACATAAAAATACAGAAAATATTATGTCTTCTGTAAGGAGTTACACGAATAATTGCCACCAGCAGCTTTGATGTGGGCTCTGTAGGGTAAAGAGAGCATGGGATGAAGCAAAAGAGACATAAAAACGTACAGCAGGGACAATGCTGGCAAACAAAAGACTGACATTAGAGACAGCCAAGAAGATAGCGAAAGACTGATAAAAGTGGATATCTCTTGTTACCATCAGTCCCACATGAAGGGACAAGCACGAGAGAGAGATACTATATATATATATATATATATAGACAGAGAGAGACAGAGAGAGACAGAGATTGATTGATTGATTGATCTTTATTTCAAAAGGGTTAAGAATTGGGCACGCAGGCCCGTCTGACATTCTCTCTGACAGAGAGAGAATGAGGGAAATAGGCAAAAACCAAAACATCAGAAAGTAAGATGAGTAAGTATAAATAAAGATCATACAACAATTAAAATATTTCAGCACAATCCTTTTCATGGATCACGTACAAAAACAAAACAATTAAAAACACGAAAAAGAGATGAAAATTTAAACACTAAGACATTTTAAAAAATATTCAACTCCATAAGAAAGAAGAGCACAATATAAGGATATACCCAATTCTACGTCTTGGTTCAAGAGGAGCTACTTAAATGTATATTTCTTGTCAAATATAATTCGTCTAAGAATGAACTATTAGTCCAACAGAATACAAAATATTTTGCCCACGAACATCAGTCATTTATTTAAAATGACAAACTACCAATTCATCAGTGCCCTTCACTTGAATTCTGAATACACCTGCTTAAATTCTTGTAATTCTGAGTGACTGCAGTCTTATACATGCACAAGTGAGAAAGAAAACAGACAAGAAGCAATAATATTTTAATGTACAAAATTCTTAGTTTTCTTTTCTTGGTCAGGGAAATCTTAGGTTTGATTCTCGTGTAAGGATATCAGGGGTTAATAACCAAACGCCAGTGACAAAAATAACTAGCACTGCTAGGAACATTCACAATTTTTAAACGTTCTTCTATATTTTTCTCATTGTTATAGTTATCAATGGTGTATACATACATCATAGTAAAATTATACTAATTCTGTGTATACCCTAATGTCTTTATCATGTAGAAAAGGGGGAGAAACTGCTGTCCGCTTTGGCACTCTCCGACCCACAGCTGACCAAGACCCTGTCCCAATCCTCCGTTGGTACCCACTGTAACTGGTCTAGCCAGGCTTGCTGGGCAGGGATCGCCATAGTTCCCATGGTGGTGGAGTCTGCTAAAGAAGTATTACACATCCCCATATTTTTTAGCTGCTTTGCGGGACTGAAAAAAGTAGCTGCCATAACCCGCTCCCTCACAGATAGGATGATGTGGCTCCATCATCTCCACAGCATCGGCTGCAAAGAACACCAGCTCGCATTTCCAGGAGATAGAAGACAAGACAAGACAAGACACGACAAGACAATACAAAACAAGACAAGACAAGACAAGACAAGACACGACAAGACATGTAGTAAAAGCTTTTCGGTATTGTATATTTTATCTTTCCTGAAGTAAGATAAGCAAGCATTATTATCACCCCAAAAAAAAACAGAAAGTAAAAAATAAACATGGGCGCACCTTGACATTGTTGCAAGTTTATCAAGCAACTCTGACAGCCCATATCTCAGTCTGGCATGGCGAACATTTTGTTCATATTACAAGCCGAGAAGCTGAAGTCTTCTTACTTGTACGGTCTCTCAAGTTGTTAAATATCAAGTCTGGTGTGTGTTCTTATTTGCATGTTTATAAACTACCTGGAACTGCAAACATTTTGTTATTTGCAGTCTAAGCTGTGGTGATACTGAAAATCTATACATCGTGTGGAACAAGAAGTGGATTAAGGTGGAGTAAATGAAGATTCGGAAACGATACAAGAAACGAACTTCTGGGCAGGGTGTTGCACGATGGAGATCAAAGCTAGCACTAATCCACTAGTCAAGCTGAAGGATTATATCAGCCTGGTACTAAGAACATCAGTGAGAGACAGACAGGGTTTTGGCCAGATGGTTCATTGGCCTTCTCCTCACAACTGTGCCATCGCTCTAAAACTGCCATCTGTGATCTCCGAAGCACAGCCCGTGATATGCAAAAAAGTATACTTTATCCACACAGTTCGTATATTTCGTAGACAGAAAAAGATACGTATCATTTAGTGTATTCGTAAATCTTTCCTAATGTAATGAGAACTTGTTCTAACTGTTTGCATTTGCTTTACTGTCTGGATACAGGCACGCCTGTGAATTCCATTCGGGCTGGCACACTTGGCGACTTGATTGGACCCAAGACCATATCATGTTAGAGGCATTATTTTGGTCAAGTTTCTGTATAAATGTTTCTGTGAACATGTTTCTGTATAAATATTTCTGTGAACATGTTTCTGTATACATGTTTCTGTGAACATGTTTTTGTATAAATCTTTCTGTGAACATGTTTCTGTATAAGTTTGACTGTGAACATGTTTCTGTATAAATCTTTCTGTGAACATGTTTCTGTATAAATCTTTCTGTGAACATGTTTCTGTATAAATCTTTCTGTGAACATGTTTCTGTATAAATCTTCCTGTGAACATGTTTCTGTATAAATCTTTCTGTGAACATGTTTCTGTATAAATCTTTCTGTGAACATGTTTCAGTGTAAGCGTAATTGTGAAAACGTCTCTTATTTTCCATACACTTCATTGCAAAGATTTTTTTGTATAAAAATGCATATACAAGTGAATGTGTGTAAACTTCAGTGTGAACGTGGTTTTGTATACATTTCATTTTTTACATGTGTTTGTATAAACTTCATTCATTCATGACATGTTAAATATGAGATTTAGATAAAGTTGAGGAAGACTTTCTCTTCATTGTTTAACAGAACTTACGTGGATAACATCCAAATTATGAGAGTCGACGTTGGCAACGGTTTCTGGGCCAAAGGTGGTTTCTCTGGAAGCAATATTTGGGCGAGTGGTACCAAAATGGCACCGTTCGATCAAGATGTAAGTAATGCAGTATTTGGAGTAATGGTCTAGTCTTTGAGGCTGTTTCTGGTTTGACTGAAATAATTGTTCATTTTTATGTTCAGTACGGTTTGGGCACCAGAGCAAACGAGAATATCCCATAATTTCTCTGCCCCCTGTGCCAGTGACATCTCCTGGAATGGGCATGAACCGTCCGACGTCATGTCCGTGCACAATGAGGAAAAGTGATCCGTGCACGATGAGTGCGTACATCTCCCCAAATGTCCTCAGAAGGGAGGCAATCACCGCCATTTAAAGACTGAAATAATTATTCTGACAGAGTTTATAATTGAAGTAAAATTGTGAAAAAGCAATAGTAGCATTTGGTGCTACTATTGCTTAAACATAAGAACCATAAGAAAAGACAAAAACAATACATTCAAGATTGTTGTGAAAGAATAGAAGAACATCAGAAGTGTGGAAGAGATGGTGAAATGTTTAAAGAAATGAAGACATTGACGAGAAATGTCACACCTAAGCTAAATGTAATTTGTGATGAGATGGGGAATACCTTGACATAGACAGAGGAAATTCTAGACAGATAGAATGAATATTGCAAAGGAATATATGAAACAACCGACTGTGGAAACAGAAATCAACAGTGCGAATTATTATTGGAGGAGAAAGAACTCGAACCAACAATAGAAGAAGTTTTATGGGCAATAAAGAATCTGAAAAATGGTAAATCACCAGGATGTGATGAGATAACAGCTGAATTTATTAAAGCAGGAGGAAAGGAGTGTGCAACAATCTATCATGCACTATGTAAAAAGATATGACATTCAGGTATTTGGCCAAAAGAATGGAAAAGAACTGTATTCATACCATTACCAAAAAAAGTAACCTGAAACTATGCAACATATGCCTGTGAGACCTGGACACTTAACAAAACAGCTGAGAAACACATAAATGCCTTTGAATGTAAATGCTACAGAAGAGTTCTCCAAATATCGTGGACACAAAAAAAAGAACAAATATATCTATACTACAAGAGCTTAATATTGAAGAAGGCTGGCTAGTAAAGAGGATTAAAGAGAGTAAACTTAAATATTTTGGACACATTAAACGTCATGATAACTTAGAGAAGACAGTATTGGAAGGATACATAATGGGAAAAAGAAAAAGAGGAAGACCAAAACGAAGATGGCTGCAAGACATTGTTGACGATCTGCAAATGGATGCATCAGCAGCAGGCCATCTTGCTCACAACCGAGAGGCCTACAGGAGTGCTGTTTGGGAGGCAAAGTTCCGCAAGGGACATGCAAATGAATGAATGAATGAGCATTTGATGTAACTAAAGAACATATTCATAAATTAGAGCGAATATTAGAAACTAAAAATTTAAATAAAAAAATTAAAGAATTATAACTAATACAGGAGTTTAAACTATTTCCTTTTTGTATTCTGACGTTGAGTACAAGTCTATAAAATAGTTCTTTTTATAACTGAAGACGATTATGAAATAGTTAGATAATATATTTATGAAAATAAAGGAGCACTGTTTTGTTAAACAATTTCTGCATGAATGATTCTATCAATATTTTTGTAAAACATAATTAACCTAATTAGCTTAGATATAGCAGCACTAAGCAATGTTTGCGTTATAAGGTCACGTGTGTTGTGCATGCGTCTCAGTGCATCTCCTGCTTCATCTAAAGTTTTGATATATTTCTTATGCTGCGCTATCACCCTTCTCGACTGTACTGCTAGAAGTCCAAAGCAAAGACGAGGTCTAACAGAGCTCAAGATTTGCTGGATAACGATTAGGAAAGAACTTTGGTATCAGCTTCATGCGGGTCCCTATTTCCGAATCTTTCTTTTGTCAAGATTCACTTTCAAAGTCTAAGATATAATCTAATAATTCATAAAGAGATGTTTCTCCTTCTCAGTCTGTTTTTAGAAAGAAACGACTGCAGTTACAATATTGCGGGTTTAACGCGATCTTCGTTAGAGAAAAGACACTACTCATAAAATCGTACGTAAGACCATTACTGACAGGTTGACATAGGATATATTCTATTGATGGTTCATTTTCTCATATTTTTTCAGTATTCGTGTTTTTGCTCCAAAGAAAGCCATCAGATGATATTGAAACGGTCGTGTGCTCTTTTATCTCCTTGCTTTTTCTTGTACAACTACCATCTAGAGGAGAAGACGGGCGTGATAAGGTTACAGGGCAGTTATCAATGCCAAAGAACAAGATCCAGCCATGACCTCACACCACTGATATGTGGTGCTTTCAGCAATAGGATGATGCTCTCATTCAGCTTGGCGGGCTGGGTAGAATTCATTGTATCCTCCTCACGGTGGTGGAGCCTGCCGAGTGAGCCTGTTTCTTTGGTTCAATTTAAAGACTCTAAGGAACCCACTATCATCAGATCCGCATACGATGCTCTGTAAGATCGTCGTAGAACAGACGGCAAAGAACAAGGGTCCGCAACTATGGAGAGAACATACTTGTACCACAAACTAGTCTTCTCTTACTTTGCGCACACTGCTATATTTGACCTCTCTCAAATTTATGTTGGAGAAGCCAAGTCTAACTGGTTCTAGTTGTTTCTTTCTTACAGTTCTACCTGATTCTGAACGTTGCCGTGGGCGGCACCAACGGCTTCTTCCCTGACAACGTAAACTGGGGAGTCAGGAAACCGTGGGCCAACACCTCCCCACACGCCGCCGATGATTTCTGGAACGGTCGTGGAGACTGGCTGCCCACATGGCATGGAGACGAAACTGCTTTGATTGTCGATTACGTCGAGTTTAGAAATTAAATTGGTCATCTTCAAATTCGACGACGAAGGCGTCTATATTTCTGTTTGTTTTGGCGGTTTTGGGTATTAAATTTATTATATTGGTGGAAGCTGTGTTTTTGTAATATTGTCGATTGTATGTGATGTTTTATTACTGCAGGTAACAAAATGTCAATATATGCAAAATTTCTAATGTATTCTTTACTTATCGTATTATCTGTTTGTCAATATTTCTTTGACTTTGTTCTGATGTAGTGAATATGCTCTGTGAAACTTCTTCTTCTTCTTCCTGGTACAGAAGCCGCCTGCTTGAAGAGTATTTCAAAGGGAAAGGTAATGATAAGATCTGTGAACAGGCATTACTGCACACGATCAAACCATAAGTGGTCTACTGTCTCTAAGCAGGTAATCAGAAACTGCCTTCTTGTGTCGCCATCAACGCTAACTCCGTAGCTGGCGGCGTCATTCCTCTTCCTTCCTTTCTACCCTTCATCATACAGCTTTCACTCAGTCACAGTCATTCAGCATTTGTTAATGACCATAAGAATCATGAAGACATATTAAATGATTACATAAATAAATAATAAACTTATCTCATGTCCATACACTCTACACTCTGATTTATGCAACAACATGAAGTAAATTTGCATTCTTACATTCATTCAAAACTAACAAATTTATAGAAAAGCAGTGTAAAAAAATTACAACAATCAAACCATACTTTAAACTACTTTAGAATATGCTTAAAGAGGCATATAGTCCATATCAAACAGATGTTATCAAAGTAAAGTTATAAAGAAGAATATTAATTATAAATTTTACATGAATTGGTAGGTCAGTCTAACGGTGGGCAGCTGAGTAAGAGAAGCTTTTTATTAAATATGTCAAGCCTTGCTTTTAGGAGAATACAATTTCTTAAGCATTAACTGTGTTTTATGTTGGATTTGAACAACGATCACAGATATGATGGAGCATTGTGTGATGGAATTTTATGAATTAACTTGCCATTGTTGTAAAGAAATCTCCTCTTGAGGAGAATATCAAGATGTTTTTCCTTATTTGTAATACGTGCTGTATGTTTGCCATCTATAAACTTTATTGCCCGTTTTTGAAGTGAGTAAAGTCTTTTCATGTTTGACATGGAACAACCATTCCAGATTGTAAAACAGTAGACCAAGTGTGTTTGTATCTGTGATATGTAGTATAGTTTTCTGGTGTCTATGTCAAAAAATGTTTAATTTGAGTAAATTGGTAAACTTTTTATGCAGTGAGCTTGGTTAGATTGTCTACATGATGATTCCAGCTGAGGTGGTGGTCAGTCATGAGACCTAGAATTTTATGTTCACTAACATTCTCAATCTGTGAAATTCCAGCATGGAGCTATAGTGTTGTTGTTGGTGAATTTGTTAATGTCTGTCTTGTTGTAATGAGCATGAATTTTGTTTTGCGTTTATGAGCATTATGTTGTTGTTGCTCCAGTTAATGAGACTGTTTATTTCAGTTTGAAGAGTTGACTCAAGATTAATACAGTCACTGTAATTAGTGTAAACTGTGCAATTATCAGCAAAGAGGCCACACGATGATTTTTTGAGATGAAGTAGAAGATCATTGAAGTAGATGGTAAACAAGAGAGGACCAAGAATAGTTCCTTGTGGAACATCATTATGAACCACAGATGAACTTGAAATTGAGAAAATAATTAAAATTTATCATCGCTACCTCTGCATCTAGGGCTTATCATCGAAGGAGATCCATGAGGATATGGTAGAGACTCTAGGGGAGAGTGCCCCTTCTTATATCACAGTGAAGAAATGGGCAGCTCAATTCAAACATGGAAGGGAGAGTCTGGAAGATGATCCCCGTCCAGGAAGATCAAGAACGGTAACAACCGATGAAACCACCGGCAGAATCCATGACATGATAATGGAGGATTGACGACTAACTGAGCGGTACATTGCTACTGAGTTGGGCATCTCTCAGGAACGTGTTCATCCCATTATTCACAATGATCTTCAAACGACAAATGTCTCTGCTCGATGGGTCCAGAAACTTCTTGGAGATGATCACAAACGACAGCGTCTCAACATGTCAAGAGACAATCTTGGCCATTTTTCTGCAGATCCTGAAAAGTTTCTTCAGCAATTTGTGACTATGGATGAGACTTGGGTTCATCATTTTCAACCAGAAACCAAAGAACAGCCAAAGCAGTGGAAACATCATGGATACCCAACTCCAAAGAAAGCAAGGATGGTTCTGTCTGCAGGCAAAATGATGGCTTCCATCTTTTGAGATTCAAAAAGTATGCTATTGGTAGACTATCGTCAAAAGGGCACAACGGTCACCGGGGCCTATTACGCTAATCTTGTGAAGCAACTGGGGGTCAAATTGAAGGCTAAGCGTCGAGGGAAATTGATGAGAGGAGTCATCTTTCATCAAGACAACGTTCCAGTTCACAAGTCGGCGGTGGCAATGGCTGCCATTCATGAATGTGGCTTCCAGCTTCTTGAACGTCCTCCTTATTCCCTAGATATGGCCCCTTCGGACTATTACCTGTTTAGCAAACTCAAAAAGGAGTTAAGTTGTCGCAAATTTGCTTCAGATGATGACGTCATTCATGCTGTAGACCACTTTCTACTGGCACAAGATGCTGACTTTTACGTATGCTCCAGGACCCCTGGACTAAGTGCATAAACTTGCAAGGGGACTGTGTTGAGAAATAACCAAAAAAAAAATGTCCATAAATAATCAGTTGTACGTTATGCCTAGAACATATCAATCACCCATTATATCTGTAATTACTGAGGCTGATTAGCGTAATATCTTGTTGGTAATTTCATCAAGTCCTGCTGTGTTGTTGTTCTTTAAAGATGAAAGATAATTATAACTTCAATAACGAACGTGAAAGGAATACTGGGTTGCTTTAGTTTTGCACATTTGCTACCTATAATTGTATTTAATTCGCTTAAGTCAAAAGTAGGGGTTGGTAGTGAAGATATTAAGATATTGACTTCTTCTCCGAAGTGATTACTGAACTCTTCACAAGCGGGTACATGATTATAACTCTGCAAGTCAGACTTTTTTTCTCGAGTTTGCTAGAATGTTAATTGCTTTCTAGACAGGCGTACTGTCTGATTTATTCTGAACTAGGTTCCTAAAGTAATTTCTCTTTTCTTGCCTAAATAAATATTGAACTCTATTTCTAAGTAATCGATAGCTAAAGAATTTCTTATTTTTGTGGGCCTGATCCCTTTCCCTCATGACTTGCAATATTGCAGGTGTTTCCAATAAGACTTCACTTGATGTTTAATTCTCACCTCTTTAATAGGAACATGCTTGTCAAATATATCCCTGAAGATTTTTATCCAGTATTCCAGGGCCTTATCAGGGTCAGTTAGTTGGTACACATGATCTAGAGGCGCTGCTTGTAACTCTTTCAGTTAGTTGGTACACATGATCTAGAGGTGCTGCTTGTAACTCTTTCAGTTAGTTGGTACACATGATCTAGAGGCGCTGCTTGTAACTCTTTCAGTTAGTTGGTACACATGATCTAGAGGTGCTGCTTGTAACTCTTTCAGTTAGTTGGTACACATGATCTAGAGGCGCTGCTTGTAACTCTTTCAGTTAGTTGGTACACATGATCTAGAGGCGCTGCTTGTAACTCTTTCAGTTAGTTGGTACACATGATCTAGAAGTGCTGCTTGTAACTCTTTCAGAAATAATTCTAAGACATGATCTAGAGGTGCTGCTTGTAACTCTTTCAGAAATGATTCTAAGCTGAATTTGTTAAAACATCTAAATTTAATACTGGTATGTTTATTTTTTGGAACTTTCAAGCCATGTCATGTCCATGTGCAGCAGACCGGATAGTGATCACTCAGTGATGTGTGAGGGACTTTACATTCTATAATGTTTTCTGGATGAGCTACGTGTATATGTGATCTATTAATGTGGATGATGTTTCAGTTACTCTGGTAGGTTTAGAGATAATTTGGGATATGTTGTATAATAAAACAATATCATTCAATGTAGCATCTCTTTGTCTGTAATTAATATTGAACTCTCCAAGAACAATTATATCCTTTAAATTAAAACACAAAACATAATCCATCATATTTGTAAAGTGATCATACCACGATGCTGTTGCATTTGAATTACGGTTAGGAAACCCGATTAAGATTTGGTACTGCTTTGGAAGTTTGATTTCCAACCATATGCACTCAATATCTGGTGTCTCAAGGTCTGTTCTATGGCAAGAGTGTATGGCAGTGGTAACATATACAACTAATCCTGCCTCAAGCTTCCTAGTATGGTCACGTCGAAGTAAATTCTAACCGTCTATCATAATGTCTTAACGTCACTTGAAGGCAAGTGAAAAAACATTTATGCAGTGTTTGAAAGATCTAAAGCATAAAACAATCTGGAAGAAAAAAAAATGTGTTTGAGACTCACTTTACAGGGATGAACAATATTTACAGAAGTTTGTCTCTTTTATAATTAATATTATTATTATTATTATTTGACAAATTAGAATTATCTGGAAAGAAAAAAAAACAGACGAATCCGTAGATAATTTTTAAAGACCTATAAAATATGGCAAAAATTAGATGAATTGCCATTAACAGATACATTAGCCCGCGATTTCATGAACGTCGATATAACGAATTTCAGATTTAACGGACCGGACAAAAAGAATCTTAACCGCCGGACCGAAGGCTTTTCATATCGCATTTATTTTAGATATTGTGGAGTAGAGTCACTTTGTTTCTCTCTCAGTCTGTCTCATATTATCTCAGCCTGTCTCAGTGTATCTCAAGCTAATTGAGTCTGTCTCAGTCTGTCTCAAGCTGATTCAGTCTGTCTCAGTCTGTCTCAAGCTGTCATGTGATCCACTTTTAGTCCAGGTCCGTGTTTCAACGTCTCAGATTTTCATCTAGCGCTTGTTTTCTCACAACTAACCACTGTCTACCTCGTCCTCTTTCTTATCGCAGAATTCAGCCCAGACTTGCTAAACTGACCTGTACTTAATGAGATAAGACTCGCCACGCACAGAACCTACATGATTTTTTTTTTACGAATCTGAAAATAATTACGTGATGGTTTATGTTACTTTAAAGTTAAGTTTATATTATTTTAAAGTTAAGTTTATGTTATTTTAAAGTTAAGTTCAGTTTAAAACAATAATACCTCCAGATCTGTGACATAAAGCAGGATCGTGTTTGGATAATGTGAGTATTTCATATCAGTATTTTGAATTTATAAGAAACTACTTGCTAAACATTTGCTCTGGTTTTTTGGAGGGCTTCGGTCTAAAAAATCCCATGAAAGATTGGTCTTGGAATTTAGCCATTGGATAGAGCATTGTACCAAAGTTAATTTAATTACTATGTTATGCTCTGTATACTTCAATATTGAATTTTAATTCGTTTCCTTTCTTAATCGAATAAAGACAGTGTAACAATTTAGTATCGTGGTGCGTCATGTTTGTGTCTCTACGGGCTAAGTAAAGACGCAGATGTCTAGATTTCCTGGAATCAAATAGCCAGAAGAAGAATTATGAAACACTGCTCTAAAGAAGGAGACTTTAAATTTAAAACATGCGCAGTGACAAGTTGAGTAAAAATTAGCACCGTTTCTTTAATGAAACGAAGCATCGAATGTTGACTGTTGCTAAGCAGCATACGGAAGCAGCGTAGGGTCCATAAATGATATATAGCATTATAAGTACTAGAGTATGTAATGATGGGGAACTGCCTGCAAGCTTGGTCTTCGGGAAAATATGAAGCAGTTTGGACGCGAAAGAAAGATGAATAGTAAGAGAATAGTTGTTACCTGAACCACGTGACTATAGTAAGACGAGGGGCCGCCTAATCACGAGAGGAGGACATACTATTCACATCCGTCGTCTGACAACTTCTATATGTAGAGACAGACTGTTCAGGTCTTGTCCTGACAGTGATGACATAAGTGAAAGAGATGGAAGAAAGAGAGTCGTGGTTGTAGAGGAAGATGCAACGTATTCCCTGGACGGTCAGAAAAAAATTAATGAAGAAGTGACGGAAAAATGGCCCCCCAAAAAAACCACCCTAAAATGTAATTAAAATATAACTAAAAACAACTACAATTCTTAGTACGTATTAGAAGAAATCAAAAGTTTGAAAACCGCTGATCCTGAAAGTAGTAGGGCTGTAATTATTATTACTTTTACATTATTGCAGGGTTATGTTGGTGCAACGATATCTTACTATCTGGAGGCAAAGACATTGTCTGATTTGGTAATCAGAGACCCATAGTTCAGATGATTACGCTAGGGTTGGCTAACCTTAACCTGTTCCACGTCTTGCTTGGTTTATCCTTCCCTTCAACGTTCCATGGTGGTGTAGTCTGCTGCTGCTGCTGCTGAAGAAGAAGAAGAAGAATAAATGTCATTTTCGTTCAATGTAAGAAAGAAAGAATTACATTGCTATACTGAACCTGTTTTACTACGCGGATGTGAATCATGGAATAAAGTCGGGCAAATGAATAAATCATTGGAGCCAACAGATAAGAATGATGAGGATCCCACGGACAGCCAAGATAAAATAATGAGCGGTGTTTGAGACAAGCTAATGAAAAACATAGTATAATAACTAAGATTAGGAACGGACAATCATCACTCTTGGGTCATGCACTGAGAAGAGAGAAGCTGGAAAACATCAAAAAGTGGGCAAAACTGAAGGCAGAGAAGGCATAGGACGACTGGGGGAACAGATGTTAGAAGGTCTGACATTGTGGCATGGAAAGAAATCAAAATCAGAGTTACCCAGAAATGTCAAGGACGGAGATTTGTGGAGGAGTATGACCGCCGACGCCGGCTGGCATGGCACGTAATGATGATGATGATGCTGATGTGGTTTTGTACCAATGTTTACATATTCTTCAAAATATTAACGTAAACTGGTAGCAATCGTAATTCTAAACCAGTTGTTTGCTTCTTTTGCCCAATATTTTTCATTGCTGCCATGTTGTAAGCATCTGAAAAAAGTCCACTTTTCGAGTAGACAGGTTTCTTCTTCACTTCCATTACAGGTGTGGATAGTTAAAGGAGAAACAATTACTCTAGATGACAGATGATGGTGTCAAATTGAGCTAATTCTCGTCCATTAATCTAACTGCTACAGATTAATACGAGACAGCTGTACACTCATCTATAAGAGATAGTTGTACACTCATCTATAAGAGATAGTTGTACACTCATCTATAAGAGATAGCTGTACACTCATCTATAAGAGACAGCTGTACACTCATCTATAAGAGATAGTTGTACACTCATCTATAAGAGATAGTTGTACACTCATCTATAAGAGATAGTTGTACACTCATCTATAAGAGATAGGTGTACACTCATCTATAAGAGATAGGTGTACACTCATCTATAAGAGATAGTTGTACACTCATCTATAAGAGATAGGTGTACACTCATCTATAAGAGATAGTTGTACACTCATCTATAAGAGATAGTTGTACACTCATCTATACGATACATTTGTACACTCATCTATAAGAGATAGTTGTACACTCATCTATACGATACATTTGTACACTCATCTATAAGAGATAGTTGTACACTCATCTATAAGAGATAGTTGTACACTCACCCATACGATACATTTGTACACTCATCTATACTAGACAGATGTATACTCATCTATACGAGACAGTTGTGATACTTACACATCAAAATCGAAATAACTAATGTCCTTCACGTGACAGAACAGTGACATGTTGCTTCATACGTAACTGTAGAACATTCTAAAGATTCCTTAACTTGACAATCGTTTATCATGTGGTTCCTAACCTGTTAGCATCCAGATACCACGTCTCCAGTAACATATACGTTGAAGACCGCTGGCCTGTAGACAAAATACAATGCCGTAACTTGTAATTGTTTCCATTCCATAGCAGGCACGTGATACCAAATTGAGAACTAGCCATTGATCACCTGATAATCCACCGTTAGTTTGGGAATCAGTGAATAACACAACAACAAAGATAATGACCATAACAATTGATGATTGTGATTACGATCATTATGATAGATGATAATGAGTGTGATTACGACATAATATGCCTTCTTTTTTTCCCAGCTCAAGGAATTTGTCATTTTTTTTAAATTTAAAGAATAATTTATGTTCCAGTAAACACGACTTTGAATTTATCTAATCGTATTTGGGTCACATCATGTAGAGAGTACACGAGATGTATCTATTTTTATATTTTGTTTCTGTAAACATAGTTTTATATACGCTTAGTAAGGAGTTTTAGAAATTATAAAAAAAGTTTCTTAGCTAAAAAATATGGTCTTAAATGTCCACTGTGGCAATATAAAACTCTTTGGCTCTTCTACTTAAAGGGAGATAAAGCTTCAGAACTTTTGAGTGCTCCTAGTGTTACCGTACTTCCTCTGGTAAGTACATCTTTTATTAGTACACGGAAGGGCATTAGAGCGCTTTGTAGAAGCAGTTTTCCTTCAAATTTCCAGCCAAAGCAAAGAAATTCGCAGGTTATGTCAAACAGAACTCTACACTGGCGAGCTCTGTGAATGATAGTAGAAGCGTAATGGTGTGTGTGTATATGTTGTGAGTGAGTGTGTGTGTGTGTGAATGTGTGTGTATGCATGTGTGAATGTGTGTGTGGTGTGTGTGTGTGGTATGTGTGTGAGCGTGTGTGGTGTGTGTAAGTGTGTATGCGTGTGTGCGTGTGTGTGAGAGTCTGTGAGTGTATTGTGTGTGTACGTGAGTGTTTGCGTGTGTGTGAGTGTATGTGTGTGATGTGCTTGCGAGTGTGTACGTGGCGTGTGTGAGTGTATGTGAGTGTTTGTGGTGTGTGTGAATGTGTGTGTTGTGTGTGTGTGGTGTGTGTGAGTGTGTGTGGCGTGTGTGTGTGTGCTGTGAGTGTATGTGAGTGTGTGTATGTTGTGTGTCAGTGTGAGTGTGGTGTGAGTATGAGTTTGTGTGTTGTGTGTGCCTGTGTGTACGTGAATGAGTTCGTGAGTGATATGTGTATGTGAGTGTGTGTGGTGTGTGTCTGTGTGTGCGTGAATGAGTTCGTACGTGATGTGTTTCTATGTGTGAGTGTGTGTGAGTGCATGTGTGTGTGGTGTGTCTGTATGTGTGTGTGAGTGCGTGTGTGTGGTGTGTGTCTGTGTGTGGTGTGTGTATAGTGTGTGTCTGTGTGTATGTGAGTGCCTGTGTGGTGTGTGTCTATGTGTGTATGTGTGAGTGCATATGTGGTATGTGTCTGTGTATTTAAGCTTTTTTTAGGAGGGGGGATACACTTTTGTGTGACATGTTACGGTATATGTGTAGATTTATATAAGAAGACACACAAGCATCACAATATAGGATGATAATCAAGCAGTAAATTATGAAAAAGATCATTCGAGAAGACAATTAATTACAACATTCAGGAAAAGGCAGTCTAAATTTATAGGATATATCATGAGAAAGGCAAAATAGAACACATGGTGACAACAGGAAAGTTAGAGGGGAAAAAAGACTAAGGTAGACTATGAGAGAAAGTCCTGGATGGATTTGTAAGATGGCATAGTAAGAGGACATCAAACGCATAGGGGCAACACTAAAAGGAATGGAAAAGCTACTTATGTCAGTCCGTAAGAACAGTGAAGAGCAAAGCCTCTATCTTAATGTGAAGAAAATTTAATTGATGACGACTGACAAAACAAACAAGGCAGCTGAAATATACATCAGTGAGGAAAAATTGGAAAAAATGAAGAGTTTTGAATATCTTGGATCATTATTAACTAATAATGGAGATACAATGAGGGATATTAAAAAGAGGACATCTATCGCTCTTCAAAAAAAAAATATAATAATAATAACTGAATAAGCTGTGGAGAGGAACAGACAGAACCACAAAAATAAGATTTTTAAGGCATGCATCTTTCCCATCTCAACAAATGCCTGTGAGACCTGGACACTTAACAGAACAGCTGAGAAACACAAACGCCTTAGAATGTAAATGCTAAGAAGAGTTCTTCAGATATCGTGGAGAGAGAAAAGAAAAAAATATATCCATACTACAAGAACTTAATATTGAAAAAGGTTGGCTGGTAAGGAAGATTAAACAGAGAAAACTTAAATATTTTGGACACATTAAACGTCATGATAATTTAGAGAAGATCGTCTTGGAAGGGTACATAATGGGAAAAAGAAAGAAAGGAAGACCAAGGCCAAGCTGGCTGCAAGACATCGTTGATGATCTGCAAATGGATGCATCAACAGCAGGCCATCTTGCTCACAACCGAGAGGCCTACAGGAGTGCTTTTAGGGAGGCAAAGTTCCGCAAGGGACAAGCAAATGAATGACTGACTGACCGAGAGATTGACTAAAAGTACATGAAAAATTAATAATTATTAATTTATATTAATGATTATTCTTATTTTAATGTATGTTATTATTATTAAGTATTGATATTTTTATTAATTTATAATAAATCACAAATAGTCACATTATACCGCACATGGAGGTAAATATTGACCACAACCCAGTTCAAATACAGTTTTATTTTGTAGGTAAGCATAGATACATGTCACCATGTGGCTCTGCCAAGGCCCTCTGTTTTTACTGTATGTGTGTAGAGAAATGAAACACAAACTACTGAGTCAGTGGTTCCTAAACTATCTCAAGTCGTGGTTGCCTTCCGCCATTTTGAAGCTAAACTACAAACTTTGACACTTTGCTAGCATTGTACATGATCTAGACTTATTGAATGGACTCCTGTATAATTCTTGTGAGACCCCAGTGTAGGAAACACTATATCTATGAAATAAACTGATGCAGCTATCGCAGGCCCTCTGTAAGTATGGCTGTATTATTAGTTACACAGCTCTGCAGCATTACCTTGTTATAATGATACGAAGATGTGGTGCCACTGTAGCAAAATATTCTCATACATCCACTGTCCTCTGGGTGGTTGAGAAGCCCAGCAAGATGACCTTGATATGATCAAGGTCGCTGATTCCCTGTAACTCTGCCACATTCAGGGCTGATTACCATGTTCTTCTTGTCCCAGATGATGGGGAACATTGTGTTTTGTTCATGGCTAACAAGACAGCTACCAAATGGCCAGGAGAAGAACAAGACGTAATAGTCATAACAATGCAGCATATACAACTTTCTTAAACGATTAGCTGCTATCATCATCATCATCATCATCATCATCGCATAATTTTTAATTGCTTATTTACTCAGGGCTAAACGTTGTGTTGATAGACATTGTTGTCTGCCTGCACTGTAGGATTTATGGTCATGTGCAAAAACAAAAACACACACACATTTATACATTTTAACCTTTAACCTTCAACTTTTAGGTTCTGTACATAAATGCTTTATAAACTTTTACTTTTACTTCCCCCTTCTCATGTATAAACCCCAGACTTACAGCTTCAATGCTGAACTACATCTTCATCTCCCTGCTGGGAGTCTGTGCCACGCATGCGCAATATTATGATATCTGGCTCCAGTACAACAATCCACGTATCACGCTGACCTGGACCAGTAAGTAATTACGTTAAAGTGAGCAAGTGAAGTTCTGTATTTTAATATTTTGTCCCGGTAATAGTATTCCTTCTGCCGGGGCTCATACACATTCTCTATTTTAAAACACGTCTCATACTGTCCCGTATTCTCATCTTTGATAGCCGTCAAATTCGGTAACAGTAAGAATGTTGGGAAAATATCTGAGTGGAAATGTTGGTATTTTGAGAAAATTCACTCTGTAGAGAAGTACAACAAGAAAGACTGATTGTCACATTTGTAAGTAAAGTCTAAAAGCCTATTGATTAAAATTTTGGGTAAAAATTAAAATTCCTCATCCTCCACGGATTGTTTGAGTAGCTCGTATATGAACTTAAAAAGAAAAGGTCAGATTAACTATTTATGAATACTTTCAATCTGCTTCTGAAGATAACTTGTTAAAAGTCCTTTCTTTGTGTTTTAATCTCTAATGGGATATATGTTCAGATATTGTTTTTTGAAAAAATAAACCAGCCACTCACGTACTTAAAGTTGATATTTGACACGTCAGATTTGTGAGAAACATTTCAAAGACTGAAACAGTTTTCTGATGGCTGGGAAGGGGGTCTTTGTTATTAATGTTGTCAGCCAGTAGAAAACTCTCCCCCTTTGTTAGAAATGTTGTCAGCCAGTAGAAAACTCTCCCCCTTTGTTAGAAATGTTATCAGCCAGTAGAAAACTCTCCCCCTTTGTTAGAAATGTTGTCAGCCAGTAGAAAACTCTTCCCCTTTGTTAGAAATGTTGTCAGCCAGTAGAAAACTCTCCCCCTTTGTTAGAAATGTTGTCAGCCAGTAGAAAACTCTTCCCCTTGTTAGAAATGTTGTCAGCCAGTAGAAAACTCTCCCCCTTGTTAGAAATGTTGTCAGCCAGTAGAAAACTCTTCCCCTTTGTTAGAAATGTTGTCAGCCAGTAGAAAACTCTCCCCCTTTGTTAGAAATGTTGTCAGCCAGTAGAAAACTCTCCCCCTTTCTGCTTATCTTTCTTATACTCCGAGCCCCCGAAGTTCCCTGAGCTCTCAAGGAAAACCCTCGGGGTCCCGGGTCAGTAAACCGCCTGGGTCAGCTTGTCACAGAGCCTGGCTGGGAACACTGTCTCTAGTCACCTGTCTCTAGTGACCTGAAGTGTTTTAGTTTTATTTCAAGTTTCGTCTGTAAAGTGTGAGCAATTATTAAAGTTAATAATTGAGAGATTTTTAAAAAGAATTTTCTATTTTCCAAACAATTTTACATGTTTAAGCTACTTTAACACTTTAACATATTCACACTTCCAATACGAAAAGCAAATAAGTTGGAGAATAACTTTCACTCAATCAGTCATTTTCATGTCCCTTGCAGAACTTTGCCTCTCTCTGATAGTTCTCCTGTAGGCCTCTCGGTTGTAAGAAAGTCGCCCTGCAGCTGATGCGGCCATTAGCAGATTATCAACGATCAACGATTTCCTGCAGCCATCTTCGCCTTGGTCTTTCTTTTTTCCCATTATGTACAGTTCCAAGATGGTCTTCTCTAAATTATCATGACGTTTAATATGTCCAAAATATTTGTTTTCTCTGTTTAATCGATCCTACTAGTCAAACTTATTCAATATTAAGCTCTTGTAGTATAGATATATTTGTTCTTTTTTGTGTCCATGATATTTGGAGAACTCTTCTGTAGCATTTACATTCAAAGGCATTTATGTGTTTCTCAGCTGTTTTGTTAAGTGTCCAGGTCTCACAGGCATATGTTGCGATGGGAAAGATGCATGCCCTTAAAAATCTTATTTTTGTATTTCCATCTGCTCTTATCCACAGCTTCTTTTGTTGCTTTATTTTATGAAGAGCGATGGTTGTCCTCCTTTTAATATCCCTCATTCTATCTCCATTATTAGTTATTAGTGATCCAAGATATTAAAAATTCTCCACCTCTTCCAATTTTCCCTCATTGATATATATTTCAGCTGCCTTATTTCTTTTATCAGTTGTCATCAATTTAGTTTTTTTTCGCGTTAAGATAAAGGTTAAGTTCTTATGAACTGACATAATTTGTTTTTTTCCATTCCTTTGTGTGTTGTGGACAGTAATATTGTGTCATCAACATTTCTAATCTCTGGCATTTTATAAACTCCAATTGTTATCGCATCGTAATATTTTTTGTTTACATCTTCTCTAACATTCCTCATTATATTTTCGGTATACAAGTTAAATAAGGAAGGCGACAGTATGCAACCCTGACGGACCCCTTGTTTTATGTCAAACCAAGTTGTTGTTTCACCATTTATTCTTATTGCTGCCTATTGGTCTAGATACTAGATATTAATTGCAGGAAATGTGTTGGAAATTGCATTTTTTTCATTATTTCCAAAAGTTTCTGGTGTTGTACACAATCAAAGGTTTTTTTGAATAGTATGTAAAAGATAAATATAGATTCACATTAAATTCTCTGCATTTCTCTATCATTAATATTATACTGAAAACGTTCACTACATTACAAAAAGTCTTATACAAAATTGCCTAAATAAAGGAATCTCATATTTCGACATTGTTTTTACTATCATCCTAGACAACAAATAAGAATGTTGTAGAGGGAGGCTACTGTTGTTCTTCTCACTGGTGCTCACTGTGATAGGCTATTGTGTCAATTTAGTTTAAGAAGCAGGGCAGAAGCTCTACGGCTGAGGAGTCTACCCAATTAGACAGCATCTTGCTCCAATGGGTACATATATATATAAGTGTGTTAATGTGACCCACTCTTTATCCGACACCCACGTATCAGATCTTATACTCAACATCTTACTGCACTTATAATGAGATCACCCACTAATCAATGAATCCTATGATTTTGTTGCTACTAAACTGAACGTCTTGTATGCTGACGGAAATCTTGACGTCAATTTTCTAGAGACAAGTCCTGATGTGGTCAGCATCTTGTTCCACTACGGTATTGACAAGGGAACGGACTACACGGGGTGGGGCTCACCTACAGGTTTGTCAGTCCGTCCACACGTCACTATTATCCACTTATGCACATATCATTAATTTCACTTATCCACATTTCACAAGTATTCACTTATTCACATGTCACCAATATATACTTATCATTAGATAAAGTCGTTAGTTAGGTCTTTTTAAAATTTAAATACACATCTATCTATCTATCTATCTATCTATCTATCTATCTATCTATCTATCTATCTATCTATCTATCTATCTATCTATCTACATGGTTTTCTTTTTCTGTTTACCATTTCCTTCCTTACTTTAGTGCCTGTTAACCCTCTGCTACCATCTCTCATTCTCTGTTAACCATTTAAAAATACTTGTTATTAGAATATATAAAAAGAAAGTTTGTTGTCCCTCTTAGAACTAGGGTTAATATACATAATAAAATTATGTAAGGGTGGCGAGAAATAAACGAATTAAATATTTAGCTTCTTCTTCTTCTTCTTTATCTCTTGGTTTGTGTTAAACAAACATTTGGAGCTGAAGAAGTTTTTAATTGTTTCTAATTTCAGTTCAGATTTTGAATTATGTTGAAACAAATTTAAATTCCCTTTTAATTTTCTTTCACTTGGATGTTAGTGTCTTTTATATGCGGCATTTGAAAGTGTCTTTTTTTTCGCGGCGTCCAAGTATGTAATAACGTCTGAGTTGAACAGGTAACAGCTGGGTGTTCCATGGCAACCTGACTACCTCCAGCAGAGACAGGATCTACACATACGCAGACTTTCACTATAGCAGCGGGATGGTTCTTACAGGCCCTCGCACAGTCCAGGTTTTAGGTGAGTCCCTGTTTTATAACAGCTTTTAACTTTCAGGGATCATAAAGTTAAAGGTAAAATCCCTGTTTCCAAGCCATTAAGGCAGACTGAGGATACGGTGCTAGGCCCGCATTTCCACGACCTTCGGCACATGAAAGTGTGATGTGGTCAGTATCACGCCTGGCCGCTTTTATCTTCACAGATTTCTCTGGTACCCACTTTTAGAGGCTGGGTGGACCCTGGGGGCATTTTTGGTGTGGTGGTACCAGAAAAAAAATCCCAATGCTGAGATTTGAACCCGGTACCACCAGATTAGTAAACAGAGCGTACATGAATCGTGGTAAACAATGTGCTAGCTAAATGTTGCTAGTTCAGAAGCGAGGTGAACAATATTCAAGTTAAATGTTGCTAGTACAGAAGCGAGGTGAACAATATTCAAGTTAAATGTTGCTAGTACAGAAGCGAGGTGAACAATATTCAAGTTAAATGTTGCTAGTACAGAAGCGAGGTGAACAATATGCAAATTAAATGTTGCTAGTACAGAAGTGTTGTCAAGTTTATTTAAACATCGGAGAAATGTTAAATCAAATTCTTTAATATTCACCAAGTTGTTAGTTTTCTTTTAGATTATATCTGAACACTTCAAAACCAAACGTACATTTTGTCACGGATACCATACATATATTGCAGTGGACTTCTGAATCAAATTATCTCTTCTTCTTCTTCTTCTTCTCTCTCTCTCTCTCATCCAGCTCATTCATTCATTCATTCATTCATTTGCATGTCCCTTGCGGAACTTTGCCTACCAAACAGCACTCCTGTAGGCCTCTCGGTTGTCAGCAAGATGGCCTGCTGCTGATGCATCCATTTGCAGATCATCAACGATGTCTTGCAGCCGTCTTTGCTTTGGTCTTCCTCTCTTTCTTTTTCCCATTATGTACCCTTCCAAGCCGGTCATCTCTAGATTCTTATCTTCTCTTCTTATATCCTTACCGTGCCATTAAACATCACATAGGGCTCGCAAAGTAGTTCGCCAATTTTTCCTGTCTTCGGCGAGTCTTTCAACCTCATCAAAGGATTTTATGCCTGTTAATTTGGCCTCTCTTAACAATGTCCTCTTCAGAGTTTCACGCGGTCTGCCTCTTTTTCTTCGGCCTGTTGTGTTCCACTTGATAGCTTCTTTTGGGATTCTCTGATCATTTCTTCTCATCAAGTGACCAGCATATGTCCGTCTCCTTTTCCTGATCACCCATGAGACTGGTTGTTGTTCAGTCATCTGTCTTATCTCTGCATTGTTTTTGAATTCGTTCCACTTGATGCCTAGTATTTTGCTTAGGCATTTGTTTTCGAAAGAGTCTAATTTCTTTTCTATTTCTTTAGAGGTTTTCCAGCTTTCGCATCCATAAATGAGAATGGATATTACTTTTGAATTGAATAGTCTTAACTTGGTTTTTGTGATTATAACTTTTGAATTCCATATATTCTCAAGATTCTTGAAGATTGATGCTGCTTTTGCAATTCTGATCCTAACTTCCTTTCTAGTGTCACCATCCTGGTCTATGTAGCTGCCAAGGTATGCAAATTGATTGACTTCTTCAATATCTGTCCCTTCTATGTGTATTTTTCCATTTTGATTGAGGGGAATTTTCATTATTTTTGTTTTGTCCTTGTTAATTTCAAGTCCTATTTTACTAGCAAGTGAAGACAGGCTATCTGTTTTTTCTTACATGGAATTCACATTATTACTGATAAGAGTTATGTCATCAGCAAAATCAAGATCTTCTAGTTGGGAAACATGTACAATACCTGTGTTACCTGTGCAGCATTTTTTTTTCATTATGAAGTCTATTGTAATCCCAAAAGGTAAAGGAGACAGTATACATCCTTGTTTCACACCTGTTTCAATCTGGAACCATTCACTCATCCCTTCTTCTGTCTTGACTGCACAAACATATCCATTGTATAAGTCCTTAATGATGTTGACAATTTTAGATGGTATTCCATATAGACATAAAATTCTCCATAATGAATCTCTGTGTACGCTATCAAATGACTTTTTAATATCTATGAAGTTCAGTATTAATGGTTTCTACTTTTCAATATGTTTTTTAAGTATTATTCTTAGAGTAAAGATCTGGTCGAGACAGCTTCTAACTTTTCCAAATCCTGCTTGTTCTTCTCTCATTGCAGTATTCACTATATCTTTAAGTCTATTCAAAATGACCTTACAAACTACTTTTGTCACAACTGATACTAAAGTTACTCCTCTCCAGCTGTTACAGTGACTAAGGTTGCCTTTTTTGTATTTTAACAATAATTCCTTTTTTACAATTAGAAGGGACCTTTTCTTCTTTCCAAATCTTGTTAAATATACTCTGTAGTTGTGTCATGTTGTCACTATTGATAGCTTTTAGCATCTCGGCTGTTATTTCATCTTCACCTGCAGCTTTGTTGTTAGCCATTAAATTCACTGCTGTTTCAATTTCATGCAATTTAATTTCATCTAGGTTGACATTTAGTTGTGGGGCTGGTAAGTCAGTTTCAAGGTATAACAATTCTTTTGGGTGTGGTCGATTAAGTATTTCTTGGAAGTGTTCAGCCCATCTTTGCTTTTGGTCTTTATTTGATTTTAATAGGGTTCAAGTTTTTCTAAGGATTGGTCTTTCTTTAGACGTAATAGTACCTGTTAGCCTCTTTTGTATGTTATATAAAGTTTTACTGTCTCCTGTTTTTGCTGCTTTTTCTGTCTCTTTCGCTATATTGTCTATGTATTCTCTTTTATCCCTTCTAGCTGAACTTTTTACTTTCTTGTCTATTTCTTTGTATGTTGCTTTCGCCAGATCTTTTCCAAGATCTGTTTTTGCATTCAACATGTCTAATTTGACTGCTCGTCTTTCATGTATAGATTTCCATGTTTTATCTGATATCCATGCTTTTCTGTTTGTTTTTTTCAGTCCAGCGCTTGCATTTGCTGCTGTGATTATGGCTGTGCTGTAAGAATTCCATAATTCATCTATACCTATCTCCTCAACTTCACTGGGTGTTTTGGAATGATTGGCAAGTTCCTGATTGAAATTAATGTTAGTATTTTCTTCTTGTAGGCTGTGGCTGTTTATCTTTCTGTGTACTGATTTCTTGTGTTGGCTTTTCAATTTTAGTTTTATTTTCCCTATGCACAGGTTGTGATCACTGTTGACATCTGCACCCCTATAAGCCCTTACATCTATGAGAGATGTTCTGTATTGCTTTCTAATACAAAAATGATCTATCTGGTTTCTAGTTCTACCACCTGGAGATATCCACGTTGTCTTATGTATCTCTTTGTGTGGAGATATTGTGCCTCCAATGACCATGCCCTCTGTTAGACATATTTCAATTAATCTTTCTCCGTTCTGGTTAATCATATCAGTTTCTTCTTTCCCCCATCACTTTTTCGACGTCGGTATTATCTTTCCCTACCTTAGCATTGAAGTCCCCCATAGCAATTAGGATGTCGTGTTTAGGGACTTTGTTGATGATTTGTAGTTGGTGATAGAAGTCGTCTTTCAAATCATCATCTGCATCATTCGTGGGTGCATAACACGGAAGAAGGACAATAATACACTGTATTATTGTCCTTCTTCCGTGTCTTAGGTTGTATCTCTAGATTCGCATGACGTTTAATGTGTCCAAAATAGTTAAGTTTTCTCTCTTTGTTCCTCTTTACCAGCCAACCTTCTTCAATATTTAGGTTTTGTAGTATGGATATATTTATTTTTGTTATGTCCATGATATTTGAAGTACTCTTCTGTAGCATTTACATTCAAAGACATTTATGTGTTTCTCAGCTGTTTTGTTAAGTGTCCAGGTCTCACAGGCATATAGTGCGATGGAAAAGATGCATGCCTTTAAAAATCTTATTTTTGTGGTTCTGTCTGTTCCTCTCCACAGATTCTTTAGTTGGTTTACTTTCTGAAGAGCACAGATGTCCTCCTTTTGATTTCACTCATTCTGTCTCCATTATTAGTTAGTAGTAATCCAAGATATTAAAAACTCTCCACCTCGTCCAACTTTTCCTCATTGATACATATTTTAACTGTTTTGTTTGCTTTGTCAGTTGTCATAAATTTAGTTTTCTTCGCATTAAGATAGAGGTTTTGCTCTTCGCTGTTCTTACGGACTGACATAAATAGTTTTTCCATTCTTTTGTGTGTTGTGGACAGTAATACTGTGTCATTAGCATGTCTCTGATATTTCATAGCCTCCAGTCGTTATGGGATCGTAATATTCTTTGTTTACATCTTCTCTAACATTCCTTCATTAAATAACTAAGGTGACAATATGCACCCCTGACGGACCCCTAGTTTTATGTCAGCCAAGTTGTTGTTTCACCATTTATTCTTATTGCTGCTTGTTGGTCTAGATACAGCAGTGATATTAATTGTATCAAATGTGTTGGAAATTCCAATTTTTTCCATTATCTCCTAAAGTTTCTGGTGTTGTACACAATCAAATGCCTTTGAGTAGTCTATAAAAGATAAATATAGATTCACATTAAACTCTCTGCATTTCTCTATTATTAATCTTAGATTGAACATATAATCTTTTGATCCTCTTCCTTGCCTGAAACCAGCTTGGATCATATTTACTTCTTATTCTAATTTCGTACGATGTCTACCCATTATGATTTTTAACAGAATTTTACTGGTATGACCAATCAGGGCAACACTTCTGCAGTTTGTGCATAATTTCAGGTTACCCTTTTTTGGCAGTGGTATGAATACAGCTCTTTTCTATTCTTTTGGCCAAATACCTGAATGATCTTTTTACATAGTGCATGATAGATTGTTGCACATTCCTTTCCTCCTGCTTTAATAAGTTCAGCTGTTATCTCATCACATCCTGGTGATTTACCATTTTTCAGACTCTTTATTGCCCATAAAACTTTTTCTATTGTCGGTTGGGGTTCTTTTCTCCCCCAGTAATAATTGACAATTTCTGCTTTCACAGTCAGTTGTTTCATACATTCCTCTGCAATATTCCTTCCTTCTTTCTAGAATTTCCTCTGTCTCTTTCAAGGTATTCCCCATCTTGTCACAAATTACATTTAGCTTAGGTGTGACATTTCTCGTCAATGTCTTCATTTCTTTAAACATTTCACTATCTCTTCCACACTTCTGATGTCCTTCTATTCTTTCACAACATTCTTGTATGTATTGTTTTTTTTTTGTCTTTTCTTATTTTTCTTCGTACTTCTTTTGTTAAAGATTTATATTCATCTTTGTTGTTGTTTGTCACTTTCCACTGCGTCTTTATTTCTCTTCATTGTTTTATCAGTTCTAGTGTGCCTGCTGTAATCCATCCATTCTTTTGTGGTTTCTTTACTGGAACCATATCTTTAGCTGCTGTTATTAAGATATCTCTGGGCTGCGTAGCCAATTCGTCTGGTGTCTTCTCCTCTTGTACAGCCATCAGGATTTCTAAACGATTCTTCACTTCTATACCGTATTGTTCTGGTATTTTTGTAAGATCAAAGCGGAGTGGTCTTGATCCTGTAACTGTCTTTGTTATCTTTATCTCCATGTCTGCTATTAATAACTCATGGTCCGTGTCACAGTCAGCACCTGGTAAAGTTTTTGCTGATGTTATACTTGATATTCACCTTCTTTGCACTAAAATATAATCTATTTGATTCTTGGTTTTCCCATCAGGTGATGTCCATGTGTAAAGTCTTCTTGGATGTTGTTTAAAAAGTGTATTAGCAATCATTAGCTCAATTTCCATGCAAAAGCCATTAGATTGTCACCTGCTTCATTTCTGTGTCCTAAGCTAAATTTCCCTACAACATGTCCTACATCTTCTGCTCTTTCTGTACCAACCTTTGCATTAAAATCCCCCATTATTAAAACAATATCATTTTTCCGTACCTGGTCTATCGTCGTTTGCAGTGTGTTATAAAAGTTCTCTACTTCCGCTTCTTCTGCTGCTGATGTAGGTGCACATATCTGGATGATTGTTACATTTCTAGGCGTGCCCTTAAGTCTGATTGTGAGGATTCTATCACTTATTATACTGTAACGTAGTAATGCTTTTGATGTTGATTTGTCCAAGTAAAAAGCCACTCCATTCTTTCCTCCTAATTCTCCACCAGAGTATATAAAGATATCATTCTTGCTCTTGAAATGTCCTGATCCTTTCCATCGATGTTCGCAGATTCCCAAAAAGTGTATCCCCGTTCTTTTAATCTCGTCACTTATTATTTGATACTTTCCCTCATACATACTTCTTACATTCCATGTTCCTACTCTTATTTTTCTTGTTAGTTTGATGCAGGGTTTTCCTTGGTAACACTGTCAGGATTTTGTCCGTCATCACAACTACTAGTACTGACCTCTGTCTCATACTCTTACCCAGTGTTAAAATTAGATCTATCTGGCCTGGGGGCCTCACCACCAGATCTTTTTCCTGTTTGATTTTCCATGATTGCTGTTTGGGTTTCTTGGTATATTTCCAGAAGATAGTTTACCATTGCTTTCCTTCCGGGCAGTGACTGTACTAGTCAGTGATCCTAGCCATTGTCCCTACATTGAGATCATCTGCCTACCATCATAGAATGGCGACTATAACCAACATTATCTGTCGTCTGCTCTCCCATTCAATCCACTACCTGCCTCCATGGATTCACGTCACCCTGATCGGAGGGCTATACGGGTGCCCCACCTTGCCCAAGGGTGTCTCGTAGACTGACTGAGGTAAGGAGGCGTCTTACTTCTCCTTTGACAGGGGATGCTCCCACCCCGCTAACCCTCCTCCAGCTACTTGGTATAAACTCGGAAGTCTTCACATATTTTAGTAGTCCACGTAATCTAACTGATTACATGGACCTCTTCTGCCGTAACCCATCGATGACATGTAAAGGTCCATGCATGGATCCAAAATATCTAACCAGTGTTCTACAGTTTTATTGCTTTCTTACCAGAGAGAAAAGATTAAAGTGTTACAAGAACGAGCCAGCTATATGTTTAAAAATTCAAAACGTGCCAACATCACATCTTCAATCGCCCTATAAATAGGATCTGTGATTACTCCACACTGCAGAAATGTGTTAGAATCTGCATGAAACATGGGAGGGTCTGAGACTATTTGATCCAAAATGAGAATTAACGCCCTTGTGAAATCTTTACATGGACTAAAGGGAGGTTACTCACTGGATAAATCATGAAGGTATCTGGGACCGCATGTTAGAAGGTTGAACTTATTTTATCCCCATGTTAGAAAGTTGAACTTATTTTAGCCCCATGTTAGAAAGTTTAACTTATTTTAGTTCTAAGTTAGAAAGTTGAACTGATTTTAGAACTTTTATGCAGGGACTTTTACACACACACAAAAGACAGGTTATACGAAGATTTTTTTTGGTTTATCTTTGCCATTTCTTACAGACAAACAGACAGACAGAAAAACACAGAAACAGCCGGAGGGACAGACAGGCAGAAAGACAGATTAGCAGGCAGAGAGACAGACAGACAGTCAGATAGATAGACAGAGAGATAGATACAGAGAGAATGACAGACGATTATAACGTCAGGCATGAAGGATAGATAGATAGATAGATAGATAGATAGATAGATAGATAGATAGATAGATAGATGGATGTCTTTGTGCGCTTTGTTTTCAAACAGGAAACTTTAGAGATGTTGATCAGACACTGGGTGATCGACGTATCAGGGCTGTCACTTTCAGGGATGATTTTAACAGCTACAATCGCGGAAACTGGAACCCCGAAATATCCATGTTTGGTGGCATGGTTGGTTTCTGTGCGTGTGTTTGCGTGTGTGTGTGTGTGTGCAGCTGCTGTTCTGTCTTCTAATTTCTTCCCTCTAACTTTCTAACCCTTCAGTTAAACAACTGGATTAACAGTAAAGCAGGAACGGGAATAGCTTTGCACATAATGACCTGCCTTCTCACACGAGAGGTTGTGAATTTGTGACTCGCTATTGGCACTTTTCAGTCCACACAGCTGAGAAACAAGCTCTCGACACTTAGAGTTGGGGGTCAGTAGTTTCAGAAACTTAAAACATCTGTCCACAATATGGCTGCACACAAGAGAGCACTCAGTAAATTATTTGTGCTTAGAATAAACTGGAAAACCGAAAAGAAAGCATTTCTTTTCCCTTTAGCATTACAATACAGTACAGTACAATACAATACAATACAATACAATACAATACAATATAATGTTTTATCAAATATATGCCTAACAAAATGATAAAAAAAAAGCAACGACAAGATGAGATGGCCAAGTCTGATGAAAAGGCCAAATCTAATGAAAAAACCAAGTCTAATAAGAAGACAAAGTCTAATGAGAAGGCCAAGTCTAATGAGAAGACTAAGTCTAATGAGAAAACTAAGTCTCACGAGAAGACAAAGTCTAATGAGAAGACCAAGTCTTATGAGAAGACCAAGTCTAATGAGAAGACGAAATCTCATGAGAAGGCCAAGTCTAATGAGAAGACCAAGTCTCATGAGAAGACCAAGTCTAATGAGAAGACAAAATCTCATGAGAAGGCCAAGTCTAATGAGAAGACAAAATCTCATGAGAAGGCCAAGTCTAATGAGAAGACCAAGTCTAATGAGAAAACTAAGTCTAATGAGAAGACAAAATCTCATGAGAAGATCAAGTCTAATGAGAAGACAAAGTCTCATAAGAAGACCAAGTCTCATAAGAAGACCAAGTCTAACTCTGAACTGGAGATAGCTTGTCTAGATGTCCTGACATAGCCATAAGACATATGCTGGAGCTGTTAGGCAATATTTATCTGTTGTAGATACGACTCAGGATAATAGTAATAATGATAATATATTAAATGTTTTATGTGTTGAAAAGAAAAATATATGACGAAGTCTTGGGCAGACATAAAGTGTAATAATCACGTGATGTGTCAATCAACAGAACTGGGAGTTCCAAGTGTATACACCTGAATCCAAGAACATTCATGCAACCGGTGGCAGTTTGTATATTTGTCCAGTAAGTGTTTCTGTTTGAAATGTATATATTGTATGTGACTGTTTGAAATTTCTGTGCTGTAAGTCGCTGTTTGAAAAGTCTCTACTGCATGTAACTTCTTGAAAGGTCTGTGCTGTATATGACTGCTTGAAATGTCTAAGTTGTGTGTGACTGCTTGAAATGTCTAAGTTGTGTGTGACTGCTTGAAATGTCTAAGTTGTGTGTGACTGCTTGAAATGTCTCTGTTCTGTCTTTGACAGATTGCAGTCGTTAAGTAATGTTTTCTTTTAGAAGAACTATCGTCACGAGAGTAAAGCAGATGTTGATCAAATAAACCAATGGTTGAGATTTCAATATCATCCAGTCGCTCCAGCTAAAAAATGAATAACTAGCCTTTGTTAAACAGCTGTTACACGGGTAAGTGCTAAATAAAACGTTCGAGACAGTTCCTTCAAAGGATTTAAGAGCTGTCAGTTCATTAAAAGAAACAAAAAAATACGTTCTTGGCGAAGATCACCTTCGTGGGGCTAGCTAGAGTTTATAAGCAGGCGCGAAAGTAAAACGTAAGTCGTAAATTTGAGAAACTAATATTTGAGAAAGTAATCAGTAGAGGATATTTGTTTCTAAATCTGGGAAGATTTATTCTCCATGCCAGTCAGATTCAACAGAAATAATAATACAGTATTAAAATTATTTTTTTTTCTGGAGGGGGATCAGGACATACTAATATTTTTTTGTACCTCAATAAATAGATAATATGACAAATATAAAGCATTACTTCAGTTATAAGGTAAAAGTGAAAAGGTAAAATCCCCGTTTCCACTGGATACCGTGTTAGGCCCGCAATTCCAAGACCTGAACATGAAAGTCTGATGTTATAAATAGCACAAAACTCAGTATTTGAGAAATCAGGTCTTTTCATATGCGTGGAAAGAATTCATGTGTTATTGTTTAATGGAACACATTCGTGTGTTATTGTTTAGTGGAAAGAATTCAAATGTTATTGTTTAGTGGAAAGAATTCATATGTTATTGTTTGGTGGAAAGAATTAATGTGTGATTTCTTGAACCTTCCAGAAACTGACGACAGATGATTCAAGATTTAGCGAGGACTTCCTGCACCATGGAACTATGGATGTCGCCAGTAAGTTCTTGTCTGTTCCGTGAATTTATAAAAATCTTTGTCTTGAAAGTTATAAATTATAAATATTCATAAATCATCTAGCTCAGTATGTTCAGAAATTACAGATTTTTTCATCGAACGCAGGCAAGCACCATGTCAGTATCAGCTTCACTGCATTAGGAACGCATTCTATACACAGAAGAACTATAAACATGGAAATTGTTTTCGTTTTATAGTTTCCTCTTCTTCTTCTTCTTCTTGGAACTACACGGTGACGTTCTTTTGCAGCTGATCGGACAAGGAAGCGGGTTATAGCAGTTATTTTCTGCAGTCCATAAGTGCATCTAAAAAATCGGGGCGTGTGCAGTACTCCAACAGACTCCACCACCATGGGGGGTCTGGCGATTACTGTCTTGTTAGCCAGACTAGGCCTGTTACTGGGGGAACCACTAGAAAGGTTGGATAGGGCCTTGGTCACCCATGATTCGCCAACCCTGATGCTAGCATGTCAGATATGGGTTGCTGATGGCCAAAACGGCTCCCATTGACAGATAGTCTGACTAACAGAGCGGGCTCCCAGTGATAGACAGTCTGACTAACAGAGCGGGCTCCCAGTGATAGACAGTCTGACTAACAGAGCGGGCTCCCAGTGATAGACAGTCTGACTAACAGAGCGGGCTCCCAGTGATAGACAGTCTGACTAACAGAGCGGGCTCCCAGTGATAGACAGTCTGACTAACAGAGGGACTCCCAGTGACAGACAGTCTGACTAACAGAGCGGGCCCGCCTGGTTTTCACTGTCATAGAGTCTGTCGGGAATGTAGATTTTTATGCCCACTCAGTGTCTTAAAGCTGGTCACCGCAACCCGCTCCCACTGCGTGTTCCAAAATCATCACAGCGTCTGCTGCTAAGAGCACCTTTCTCATAGCTTTACGGACAATAAACAGTAACAAATGTAACACATTTCTAACAGAAATATGGGGCACTTGCACTAACGACGGCAATTATGGCTGCGTGAGAGACGGAGACAACGGCCTGCTGCCACCAATCATGTCAGGGAAAGTCTTCAGTGTCCCTACAACCAGGTTTGGCACTGTGGAGATCCGTGCTAAAATACCCAAAGGAGACTGGCTGTGGCCTGGTAGGTTTTCTATATTGTTTTTTTTTAGTTACAAACACAGAGACGGGACCAGGCAAATTGGATAATCCCATGTCTAAAGACTGATGTTATTACAGCGTGTTTGTTGAACAGGACGTAACTTGAAAATTATCTCTTACAGTAGATATTTCACACGCCACATTATTTATTTCTACAATTAATTATATTATTTAAAAGGACAGGAATAATTTTACTTATTAAAGTATATATTATACTTTAATTTACATTAACACTGAAGAAGTTTAGTTAGTAAAGAATATTAAACAGAGAAAACATTTGGACACATTAAACGTCATGAGAATTTAGAGAAGACAGTCTTGGAAAGGTACATAATGGGAAAAAGAAAGAGAGGAGGACCAAAGCGAAGACGGCTGCAAGCTGCCGTTGATGATCTGCTAATGACTGCATCAGCAGCAGGGCATCTTGCTTACAATCGAGAGGCCTACAGCAAAGATGTTAGGTAGGCAAAGTTCCGCAAGGGACATGAAAATGACTAATTATAGTATATATATTTATATTTATAGTTCCACATACTTATAGATAAAAATGACTGTGTATTTTTTATTTCTTTCTTCTTATAAAGTCATTTAAATTTAATCAAGTTAATCATTTGTTTTCGTTCTTTTTTATTGTGAGGTCATCACAAGCATGCCAGTTTTACTCACAGTCACGTTACAATTACGTTAATTTTACTCACAAACAATTACGCTAAATTTACTCACATACAGTCACTTTGATTTAGCTGTTATAGAATCACATCAATTTTCCTCTCGTTAATTCACGCCAGGTGCCTTATAAAACCTAGTTACCTCTTCCCTTACAGTTACCATATAGTTCCAGTGACATAATGACAAACTTCTCTTACAATTACACTATACCTCCCGTGAATAATGACAAACGTCTCTTATAGTTATCCTATAGCTCCAGTGACATAATGATAAATTTCTCTTACAGTTACCCTATAGCTCCAGTGACATAATGACAAACTTCTCTTATAGTTACCCTATAGCTCCAGTGACATAATGACAAACTTCTCTTACAGTTACCCTATAGCTCCAGTGACATAATGACAAACTTCTCTTATAGTTACCCTATAGCTCCAGTGACATAATGACAAACTTCTCTTACGGTTACCTATTGCTCTAGTGACATAATGACAAACTTCTCTAACAGTTACCCTATAGCTCCAGTGACATAATGACAAAACATATTTTACTTGCCAGCCATTTGGATGATGCCAAAGTCCAGCCACTATGGAGTATGGCCTAGGTCTGGAGAGATTGACATTATGGAGTCCAGAGGTAAGAGTGTCAAAATATCCAAATTAGAAAGGTAAGACTGTTAAAATACCGATATTAGAGAGATAAGACTATTAAAGCACCCATTTAACAGAGGTAAGACTATTGAAGTGCACACACAACAAAGATAAGGCTATTAAAGTATCCATAACTGAAGTAAGACTGTTAAAGTACACATAACATAAGTAAGATTATTTATTAGCTATAACATAAGTAAGACTCTTAAAGTACCCATAATAGAAGTAAGATTATTCAGTAACAATAACAGAAGTAAGATTATTAAAGTACCCATAACAGAAGTAAAACTGTTAAAGTATTCAAAGAACAGAGGTCTGATCATTAAAGTAGCTATATAACGGATGTCAGACTATAGATGGAACTACTCAGTACAAATATTAAAATGTAAAACGCCATCTTATCATGCACTGAAACGAATGATGTCACCAATTCTTGTCAAAGTCAGAAACAGGAGAAAACTCAGAACTCTAGCAAATATACAGGCAGGGAAGTATGAAGGCATGAACTTACCAGTAACATTCCATTGATCAACCAGAGGCTTGAATGGAGGAAGTTAGTTTATGCCTGAGTTCCTCAGAGATCTAATCCACAAAACAGGTAACCCTGGACGTCCCTTTGTATCAGCGTGTTCATGCCCCACTGAGCACATTTCTGACTTTTTGGACAGCATTTTCCAGCCGCTAGTACACAAACTACCCTCCTTTTTGAAAGATACCAACCACGCCTTAACAACTTTTGATACGATCACACTCTCTCAACACCACACCTATCACATCTTTCTCCTTGATGTCTGCTCCCTATACACTTCTATCCCCCATGAGGATGGACTTTTAGCACTCCGCTATTTTCTCGACAAAGACCCTCACCCCACTACCAGCACTGACACCATAATCAGACCTACACGGCCAGTACTAAACATAAATTCTTTCGAATTCAACGGCGAATACTTCGATCAAATCAGTGGTGTTGCCATGAGAACGAAAATGGGTCCCAGTTATGCATGTCTATTTATGGGCCTTCTGGAAGTCAAATTATGGGAAACCTACACTGGCTGACTTCCAGAATTCTATAAAAGGTACATTGATGATGGCATTGGAATCACAAGTATGCCACAGGAAGAGCTAAAAAAAAGTTATTAAATTCGCCAACTCACTCAATAACAACATAAAATTCACATATGAAATTTCTTACAAGTCTGTTAACTTCTTAGACATTTGGTACAAACAGGCTTGTCACCTCTGTATTTTACAAGCCAACCGACAGCCACACCTATTTGCTTTACACCTCCTCCCATCCTGAAGCCTGCAAGAACTCCATCCCATACTCCCAACTCCTCCGACTTCGCCGCATATGTCAGGATAATTTGGACTTTATAGATCAGTCCAACAAGTTATTATAATTTTTCCATCATCACCACTACCCAGAAAAGGTCCTTCGTGAAGCCTTCAACCGCATCCACCTAGAGAGCCGCAAAGAAGTATTCAGGAAAAAGCCTGTTACTCCATCTGACAGAGTTAAGTTAGTACTGCCTTTCCACCCGCATGGTCAGATGGTTAAGAAAGTTCTTTATCGTCATCTGCCGCTAATCTAACTCGACCCCGACACTCGCGACATTTACTCTGATTCACCTCTGTTGGCATACAAACGTGAGCCAAACCTTAAGGACTTCCTCGTTCACAGCCACTTGAAGCAGAGCCTTACATATGTCGGCACCAGAAAATGTAACCGCCCCCTCTGCGTTACCTGCCCGGTAGTCTGGGAAACGAAAACAGTCATCTTTCCCAAAATTATCCTCACTCTTCATGAGGGATTCACAAGCGTGTCACGTAATGTGATACATGCCATCGTTTGCAAAAGATGCAGGATAACGAATATTGGTGAGACTGGCCTCAGATTAGGGGACCGCATGCAAAATCATCTGTACGGCATCGCCCAGTACGCTAAGAAACTAGTCCCGAATAATTTCAATGGCCTCAACCACAGAGGTAAATCTGATTTTCTGGTAACAGCCATCAAACAATGTCACGCAGATGACACAAGTCGCCTGGCGCTTGAGAACCACTGCATTCAAAATTATGGGACGCTGGAGCAACATGGGTTAAACTCGCTGTTTAACTACACTTACATTCTCTTCAATCGTTATAGTACCCCTCCACTAAGCTCCACCCCTTCTTACTTGTCAAACCTCCTCACAGCATCATTTTGAAACCCCTCTTCCCTGATCATCTATTTCAAATTCTCATGCCTAGGTCAACATTGTATCACTCTCTCTCTCCTCTACCCGGTTCCCCATCCACCACCCCCAGTTACAACCCACCGACCACATATCACAGGTCTCCATTTAAACAGTCTCCACGTTCTACTAAATCCATTCTTGACACACACCGCCGGACAAGCCACGCCTTACAATTTACAGCTAAGTACTCTGTATAATTTTTTTTTCTTTTTAATAGTATTCATGTGAATCTATACTTTATCTCCTCTCTCTATTTCTTCGTCCTGTATGTTTTGTATGATTAAGCTTCACGCCGAAACGTCACAACTTTGTGAAGGCATGAAATGAAAAGATACAGCTAGGGAAGGGTGAAAGCATGAAATTACCAGTAACATTCCATTGATCCACCAGAGGCTTGAATGGAATAAGGTAGTTTTTGTCTGTGTTCCTGTGAGATCTAATGAGGAGAGACGAAGTTAGTATATGTCTATGTTCCTGAGAGATCTAATGAGGAGAGAGGAAGTTAGTATATGTCTGTGTTCTTCAGAGATCTAATCCACAAACCAGGTAACCCTGGACGTCCCATTGTATCGGCGTGTTCATGCCCCACTGAGCACATTTCTGACTTTTTGGACAGCACTTTCCAGCCGCTAGTACACAAACTACCCTCCTTTTTGAAAGATACCAACCACACCTTAACAACTTTTGATACGGTCATACTCTCTCAACACCACACTTATCACATCTTTCTCCTTGATGTCTGCTCCCTATACACTTCTATCCTCCATGAGGATAGACTTTTAGCACTCCGCTATTTTCTCGACAAAGACCCTCACCCCACCACTAACACGACACCATAATCAGACTTACACGGCTAGTACTAAACCTAAATTCTTTGGAATTCAACGGCGAATACTTCGAGCAAATCAGTGGTGTTGCCATGAGAACGAAAATGGGTCCGAGTTATCATGTCTATTTATTGGCTTTCTGGAAGTCAAATTATGGGAAACCTACACTGGCTGACTTCCAGAATTCTATAAAAGGTACATCGATGATGGCATTGGAATCATAAGTATGCAACAGGAAGAGCTAAAAAAAAGTGTGAGCCAGTTCACTCAATAACAACATAAAATTCACTTATGAAATTTCTGACAAGACTTAACTTTTTTGACATTAAAATTTCTATTGGCGCAAACAGGTTTGTCACCTCTTTATTTTACAAACCCACTGACAGCCACATCTATTTGATTTACACCTTCTCTCATCCTGAAGCCTGTAAGAACTCCATCCCATACTCCCAAATCCTCCGTCTTCGCCGCATATGTCAGGATAATTTGGACTTTATAGATCAGTCCAACAAGTTATTAGAATTTTTCCGTCATCGCCACTACCCAGAAAAGGTCCTTTCTGAAGCCTTCAACCGTATTTAGTGAGCCGGAAAGAAGTATTCAGGAAAAAGCCTGTTACTCCATCTGACGGAGTTAAGTTAGTACTGCCTTTCCACCCGCATGGTCAGATGGTTAAGAAAATTCTTTATCGTCATCTGCCGCTAACCCAACTCGACCCCGACACTCGCGACATTTTCTTTGATCCACCCCTATTAGCTTACAAACGTGAGCCAAACCTTAAGGACATCCTCGTCCACAGCCACTTGAAGCAGAGCCTTACATATGTTGGCACCAGAAAATGTAACCGCTCCCGCTTCGTTACCTGCTCGGTAGTCTGGGAAATGAAAACAATCACCTTTTCCAAAACTATCCTCAATCTTCATGAGGGATTCATATGCGAGTCCCGTAATGTGATATATGTCATCGTTTGCAAAAGATGCAGAATAACGAGACTGGCCTCAGATTAGGGGACCGCATACAAAAACATCTGTACAACATCGCCCAGCATGCTTCGAAACCAGTCTCGAATCATTTCAGCGGCCCCAACCACAGAGGCAAATCTGATTTTCTGGTAACAGCCATCAATGTCACGCAGATGACACAAGCCGCCTGGCGCTTGAGAACCGCTGCATTCAAAATTATAGGACGCTGAAGCCACATTGTTTAACTCGCTGTTTAACTACACTTAACATTCTCTTCAATCATTATAGTACCTCTCCACTAAGCTCCACCCCTTCTTACTTGTCAAACCTCCTCACAGCATCACTTTGCAACCCCTCTTCCCTAATCATCTATTTCAACTTCTCCTGACTAGGTCAACATTGTATCACTCTCTCTCCTCTCCCCTGTTCCCCATCCACCACCCCCAGTTACAACCCACCGACCACATATCACAGGTCTGCATTTAAACAGTCTCCACGTTCTATTAAATCCATTCCTGACACACACCGCCGGACAAGTCACACATTACAACTTACAGCTAAGGACTCTTTAAAAATTTTTTTTAAAAAATAGTATTCATGTGAATCTATACTTTATCTCCTCTCTCTCTGTTTCTTCGTACTGTATGTTTTTGTATGATTAAGGCTCACGCCGAAACGTCACAACCTTGCAGTTGTTAAGCAATAAAGCTGTTCTACATTTTTCCTAGTTTATACATTCTAATGAGAAGAGAGGAAGTTAGTTTATGTCTGTGTTCTTCAGAGATCTAATGATGAGAGGGGTAGTTAGTTTATGTCTGTGTTCTTCAGAGATCTAAAGAGGAGACGGGAAGAGTTTATGTCTGTGTTCCTCAGAGATCTAAAGAGGAGACGGGAAGAGTTTATGTCTGTGTTCCTCAGCGATCTAATGAGGAGAGAGGAAGTTAGTTTATGTCCATGTTCTACAAAGATCTGATGAAGAAAAGAAGTTAGTTTATGTTCATGTTCTACAGAGATCTGATTAGGAGAAGAAGTAAGTTTATGTCCGTGTTCTACAAAGATCTGATGAAGAAAAGAAGTTTAGTTTTTGTCCGTGTTCTACAAAGATCTGATGAAGAAAAGAAGTTTAGTTTTTGTCCGTGTTCTACAAAGATCTGATGAAGAAAAGAAGTTTAGTTTATGTTCGTGTTCTACAAAGACCTGATGAAGAAAAGAAGTTAATGTCTGTGTTCTACAAAGATCTGATTAAGATAAGAAGTTAGTTTATGTCCATGTTCCAGAAAGATCTGATGAAGAAAAGAAGTTAGTTTATGTCCGTGTTCTACAAAGATCTGATGAAGAAAAGAAGTTTAGTTTATGTCCGTGTTCTACAAAGATCTGATGAAGAAAAGAAGTTTAGTTTATGTTCGTGTTCTACAAAGATCTGATGAGAAGAAGTTAGTTTATGTCCGTGTTCTACAAAGACCTGATGAAGAAAAGAAGTTAATGTCCGTGTTCTACAAAGATCTGATGAAGAAAAGAATTTTAGTTTATGTCCGTGTTCTATAAAGATCTGATGAGAAGAAGTTAGTTTATGTCCGTGTTCTACAAAGATCTGATAAAGAAAAGAAGTTTAGTTAATGTCCGTGTTCTACAAAGATCTGATGAAGAAAAGAATTTTAATTTATGTCCGTGTTCTACAAAGATCTGATGAAGAAAAGAAGTTTAGTTTATTTCCGTGTTCTACAAAGATCTGATGAAGAAAAAAAGTTTAGTTTATGTCCGTGTTCTACAAAGATCTGATGAAGAGAGGAAAGAATGCCCTGAAAACAACTGTGGGCCAACTTAATAGAGATATTTTATGTACGTATGAGCTATTTATGATGGTTATAATCAGTGTTTCTCCGCGTGAAGCATAAGCTGTACGGGGGGGGGGGGGGGGGGGGAGAGGATTTGAATATTTTTAAGGGGAGGAGCAGTTATAATATATGTATATTATACATCTTTCAGAATTTATTTGACTATTATGCTGCGACGAGGGGGGGGGAGGAGAAAAAGAGAGAGAGAGAGAGGGGGGGGGGGTTGGCTTCAAAATCTTTGCAGTGTTGAGGTGGGGAATCATCAAAAAAAAGTTTGGGACACACTGGTTTAAAGGGTTTTCAGTACATAACACCAACGAAGAGGGAGGCTGTGGCATTATGCTTGAACACCCGTTTTTACCTTGGGAAAGACGGGTTCAAATCCTTGTGGGGTGTGGGGTTGCTTCTATCGAAGACAGCGGTCAAAAATGTTAATAAAAAAGCAAGTTAGTCTTCATACTTTCTGACCTCTCTCAGCAAGAGAGATCGAAGCGCTCACCAGCGACAATGTGAGAGAGAGAGAAGAGAGAGAGAAAGAGAGAGAAAGAGAGCGAGAGAGAGAAAGAAAGAGAGAGAAAGAGAGAGAAGGAGATAAGGTAGACAGAGGTGTTTTCGTCAGTTATATCTATGTTTATATATATATATATAGATAGATAAAACATGGAAGTATATACATGAAAGACGAGCATTCAAATTAGACATGTTGAATGCAAAAACAACATACAAAGAACTAGACAAGAAAGTAAAAATTTCAGCTAGAAGGGATAAAAGAGAATACATAGACAATGTGGCGAAAGAGGCAGAAAAAGCAGCAAAAACAGAAGACACCAAAACTTTATATAACATACAAAAGAGGCTAACAGTTACTATTACATCTAAAGAAAGACCAATCCTTAGAAAAACGTGAACCCTATTAACATCAAATAAAGACCAAAAGCAAAGATGGGCTGAACACTTCCAAGAAATACTTAATCGACCACACCCAAAAGAATTGTTAAACCTTGAAACTGACTTACCAGCCCCACAACTAAATGTCAACCTAGATGAAATTAAATTGCATGAAATTGAAACAGCAGTGAATTTAATGGCTAACAACAAAGCTGCAGGTGAAGATGAAATAACAGCCGAAATGCTAAAAGCTATCAATAGTGACAACATGAGACAACTACAGAGAATGTTTAACAAGATTTAGAAGGAAGAAAAGGTCCCTTCTAATTAGAAAAAAGGAACCATTGTTAAAATACCAAAAAAAGGCAACCTTAGCGACTGTAACAACTGGAGAGGAGTAACCTTAATATCAGTTGTGTCAAAAGTATTTTGCAAGGTCATTTTGAATAGACTTAAAGATATAGTGGATACTGCAATGAGAGAAGAACAAGCAGGATTTCGAAAAGGTAGAAGCTGTCTTGACTAGATCTTTACTCTCAGAATAATACTTGAAGAACATATTGAAAAGCAGAAACCATAAGTACTGAACTTCATAGATTTTAAAAAGACATTTGATAGCATACACAGAGATTCATTATGGAGAATTTTAAGTCTATATGGAATACCATCTAAAATTGTCAACATCATTAAGGACTTATACAATGGATATTTTTGTGCAGTCAAGACAGAAGAAGTGATGAGTGAATGGTTCCAGATTGAAACAGGTATGAAACAAGGATGTATACTGTCTCCTTTACTTTTTGGGATTACAATAGACTTCATAATGAAAAAATGCTGCACAGGTAACACAGGTATCGACTGAGTACATGGGACCCAACTAGAAGATCTTGATTTTGCTGATGACATAACTCTTATCAGTAATAATGTGAATTCCATGCAAGAAAAAACAGATAGCCTGTATGCACTGGCTAGCAAAATAGGACTTGAAATTAGCAAGGACAAAACAAAAATAATGAAAATTCCCTTTAATCAAAATGGAAAATACACATAGAGGGAACAGATATTGAAGAAGTCTATCAAGCTGCATACTTTGGCAGCTACATAGACTAGGATGGTGACACTAGAAAGGAAGTTAAGATCGGAATTTCAAAAGAAGCTTCAATCTTCAAGAATCTTGAGAACATATGTAATTCAAAAGTTATAACCACAAAAACCAAGTTAAGACTATTCAATTCAAATGTAATATCCACCCTCATTTATGCATGCGAAAGCTGGAAAACAACTAAAGAAATAGAAAAGAAATTAGACTCTTTTGAAAACAAATGCCTAAGGAAAATACTCGGCATAAAGTGGAACGAATTCAAGAACAATTCAGAGATAAGACAGATGACTGAACAACAACCAGTCTCATGGGTGATCAGAAAAAGGAGATGGACATATGTTGGTCACTTGATGAGAAGAAATGATCAGAGAATCCCAAAACAAGCTATCAAGTGGAACACAACAGGCCAAAGAAAAAGATTCAGACCGCGTGAATCTCTGAAGAGAACATTGTTAAGAGAGGCCAAATTAACAGGTATAAAATCTTTTGATGAGGTTGAAAGACTCGCTGAAGACAGGAAAAATTGGCGAACTACTTTGCGATCCCTATGTGACGTTTAACAGCAGGGGAAGGATATACGATATAAGATATATCATCATCATCAGGTGCCGTGCCGACTGGCGTTGGCTATTATGCTTCTCCAGAGTACCCGATCCTTCATGCAGGCCATCAGTTCAGTTGGTGATCTCCTCTCACACAATCCCGTTAGACTGTCCAGTATCATTTCTCTTGGTCTTCCTCTTGATCTTCTTCCTTCTATTTTTCCTGTTGTTATAATATTTTCAATGCCTCCTCTTCTCATTGCATGTCCTATGAAAGTACATTGTCTCTCTCTTATCTTTTTGACAAGGTTTTTTGTCTCTCCAGCTCTTCTCATACATTCTTCATTAGTTATTTTTGCTGTCCAGGGGATTCGTAACATTCTTCTAATAAACCACATTTCTGCTGCTTCCAATGATTTTTGTGCAGACTTGCCTATTGTCCATGATTCACTTCCATATAACAAGATAGGTTCAATATAGCATTTTAGGCCTCGTTTTATAACATTCATTGATAAAGATGTGTTAGCTAATATGTTTCTCATTCTCTGAAATGCAGTCTTTGCTTTGCCTATTCTGTTCCTAATTTCTCTTCTGCATTTCCTGTCTGAAGTTATTACTGCTCCAAGGTATTTGAATTTCTGCACCTGCTTTAGAATGGTTCCGTTTAATTTAATACTGCATGCTGGTGGATTATGTTTCTTAGATATAACAATAGTCTCTGTCTTTTTGATGTTCAAAGTAAGGCCTTTCTGTTCACTTTCTTTGGCGACTTTATCCAAGAGATTTTGCAGGTCTTGTTGGGTCTCAGCTATCAGTACTGTGTCGTCAGCATACCGAAGGTTGTTAATATTGTATCCTCCAATTTTTATGCCTGGTTCTGTGATGATTGTTCTTAGAATATTCTCGCTGTACAGAGAAAAAAGGTCTGGAGATAGTACACATCCTTGTCGCACCCCTCGTTTTATAGGTTGATATTTTCCAATTCTATTTTCAACTCGAACTGCTGCTTCTTGCTGCCAGTATAGATGTTTTACAATCCTCAGGTCTTTGCCGTCTATATTGATGTCTTCAAGCATTTTAATAATTTCATTATGTTTCACCTTGTCAAATGCCTTGGTGTAATCAATGAAGCATAAGTAGAGATCTTTCTGTACTTCTAAAGCTCTTTCTGTTAGTGTTCATAAAGCATAAATAACATTGTGTGTTCCCTTTCCTTCAACAAATCCAAACTGTTCATCTGCTATATAAGATATATTTATATATATATATATATGTGTATATATATATATATATATATATTGTGAGGAAAATAGGCAAAAACAAGAATATCAGAAAGTATGAATAAAGAACATGGAACAAGTGAAATATTTAAGCAAATCCCTTTCCAAGGATCACATTCGAAAATATAACGATTAAAAACACGAAAAAGTGATGAACAATTAAACACTTAGCCTTTTTGTTATATCTAACCTTGGAAGAAAGAAAGCCTCAATATAAGGAGATACCCCATTCTAAGTCTTAGTTCAAGATGTGCTACTTATGTATATTTCTTGTCAAATATAATTCGTCTAAGAATGAACTATTAGTCCAGCAGAATACAAAATATTTGCCCACAAACATCAGTCATGTGTTTTAAATGACAAACCTACAGTTCATCAGTGCCCTTCACCTGAATTCTGAATACACCTGCTTAAGTTCTTGTAATTCTGGGTGACTGCTGTATCACACGTGCACAAGTGGGTCAGAAAACAGGCAAGAAACAATATTTTCATTAATTAATTCATTCATTTGCATGTCCCTTGCGGAACTTTGCCTCCCAAACAGCACTCCTGTAGGCTTATCGGTCTTGAGCAAGATGGCCTGCATGCTGGTGCATCCATTTGCAGATCATCAACGATGTCTTGCAACTGGCTTCGCCTTGGTCTTCCTCTCTTTCTTTTTCCCATTGTGTACCCTTCCAAGACGGTCTTCTCTAGATTATCATGTCGTTTAATGTGTCCAAAATATTTAAGTTTTCTCTCTTTGTTCCTCTTTACTAGCCAGCCTTCTTCAAAATTTAGTTTTTGTAGTATTGATATATTTGTTCTTTTTTGTGTCCATATATTTGAAGAACTCTTCTGTACCATTTACATTCAAAGGCATTTATGAGTTTCTCAGCTGTTTTGTTAAGTGTCCAGGTCTCACAGGCATATGTTGCGATGGGAAAGATGCATGCCCTTAAAAATCTTATTTTTGTAGTTCTGTCTGCTCCTCTCCACTGTCTTTAATTGTTTTACTTTCTGAAGAGCGACAGATGTTCTCCTTTTAATTTCCCTCATTGTATCTCCATTATTAGTTAGTAGTGATCCAAGATATTCAAAGCTCTCCACTTCTTCCAGTTTTTCCTTATTGATATATATTTCGGCTGCCTTGTTTGTTTTGTCAGTTGTCATCAATTTAGTTTTCTTTGCATTAAGATAGAGGTTTTGCTCTTCGCTGTTCTTACGGACTGGCATGTTTAGTTTTTCCATTCCTTTTTGTGTTGTGGATCTAATAACTTCAGATGAGAAATGCAGAACAGAAATTAGGAACAGAATAGGCCAAGCAAAGACTGCATTTCAGAGAATGAGAAACATATTAGCTAACAGATCTTTATCAATGAATGTTAGAAAACGAGGCCTAAAATGCTATATTGAACCTATCTTGTTATATGGAAGTGAATCATGGACAATAGGCAGGTCTGCACAAAAATCATTGGAAGCAGTAGAAATGTGGTTTATTAGAAGAATGTTACGAATCCCCTGGACAGTAAAAATAACTAATGAAGAATGTATGAGAAGAGCTGGAGAAACAAAAACCTTGTCAAAAAGATAAGAGAGAGACAATGTACTTTCATAGGACATGCAATGAGAAGAGGGGGCATTGAAAATATTATAACAACAGGAAAAATAGAAGGAAGAAGATCAAGAGGAAGACCAAGAGAAATGATACTGGACAGTCTAACGGGATGGTGTGAGAGGAGATCACCAACTGAGCTGATGGCCTGCATGAAGGATCGGATACTCTGGAGAAACATAATAGCCAACGCCAGTCGGCACGGCATCTGATGATGATGACAGCAGTACTGAGTCATCGGCATATCTAATCTCTGGTATTTCATAACCTCCAATTGTAATAGCATCGTAGTATTCTTTGTCTACATCTTCTCTAACATTCCTCATTATATTTTCAGTATACAAGTTAAATAAGTAAGGTGACAGTATGCACCCCTGACGGACCCCTTGTTTTATATCAAACCAACTTGTTGTTTCACCATTTATAATATTATTATACTTATAATATTTTAACATACAAAATTGTTTGTTTTATTTCTGTGTGTGTGTGTGTTTTTTTTTTGGTTAGTCAGGGTAAATTTTAGGTCTGATTCTCTAGTAAGAATATCATGGGTTGATAATCAAACGCCAGTGACAAAAATAACTAGCACTACTAGGAACATTCACAATTTATTAAACGTTCATCTATATTTTTCTCATTGTTCTAGTTATCAATGGTATACAGCATAGTAAAAATATACTAATTCGGTGTATACCCTAATGTCTTTACTATGTAGAAAAGGGGGGGGGGAACTGCTATCCTCTTTGACACTCCCCGACCCCAAGATGATATGGTAGTATCAGTGTTGCCGAATCATAACTGACCAAGACCCGGTTGCACCTCTCCGTTGGTACCCCATATAAAAGTCTAGCCAGGCTAACGGGACAGGGATCGCCATAGTCCAGGTGGTGATGGAGCCTGCTAAAGAAGTATTGCACACTCCCTCCTTTTTTTAACTGCTTTCCTGGACTGAAAAAAATAGCTGCTATAACCTGCTCCCTCACAGATACGATGATGTGCCTCCAACATCTCCACAGCATCAGCTGCAAAGAACACCAGCTCTCAGTTCCAGGGAAAAAGAAGACAAGACAAGACACGACAAGACAAGACACGACAAGACAAGAAATGTAGTAAAAGCTTTTCGGTATTGTATATTTTATCTTTCCTGCAGTAAGATAAGCAAGCATTATTATCACGAAAAACAGGAGACGGCAAAAAACATGGCTGGAATTAAGTCAAGAACAAGAACAACAAAACAGAAGCAGATACTGCACAACTTGACATTGTTGAAAGTTTATCAAGCAGTTCTGACAGCCCATATCTCAGTCTGGCATGGCGAACATTTTGTTCATATTACAAGCCTTGAAGCTGGAGTCTTCTTACTTGGACGAACTCTCAAGTTGTTGAAGATCAAGAGCCATGTGTGTTCTTGATTTACTTGTTTATAAACTCCCTGAAACTGCACACATTTTGTTATTTACATTCAAAGCTGCGGTGATATTGAAAATCTATACATCGTGTGGAACAAGAAGTGGATTACGGTGGAGCAATTGAAGATTCTGGGCAGGGCGTTGCACCATGGAGATCACAGCATGCACTAATCCACTAGCCAAGCTGAAGGAGAATATCAGCCTGTTACTAGGAACATCAGTGAGAGACAGACAGTGTCTCGGCCAGATCTGGTTCATTGCCCTTCCCCTCACAACTATGACATCGCTCTAAAACTGCCATCTGTGATCTCCGAAGCACAGCCCATGATATGCAAAAAGTATACTTTATCCACCCAGTTCGTATATTTAATAGACGAAAAAAGATACGTATTATTTAGTGCATTCGTAAATCTTTCCTAATGTAATGAGAACATGTTCTAACCGTTTGCATTTGCTTTGCTGTCTGGATACAGGCACGCCTGTGACTTCCATTCGGGCTGGCACGTTTATCGACTTGAATGGACCCCAGACCATATCATGTTAGAGGCATCACTTTGGTCAAGTTTCTGTATAAATCTTTCTGTGAACAAGTTTCTGTATAAATCTTTATGTGAACATGTTTCTGTATAAATCTTTCTGTGAACATGTTTCTGTATAAATCTTTCTGTGAACATGTTTCTGTATATATTTTTCTGTGAACATGTTTCTGTATACATCTTTCTGTGAACATATTTCTGTTTAAATCTTTCTCTGAACATGTTTCTGTGTAAATATTTCTGTGAACATGTTTCTGTATAAATCTTTCTCTGAACATGTTTTATTTTTATAAATTTATCTGTGAACATATTGCTGTGTAATTCTTTATGTGAACATGTTTTTTTATAAATTTATCTGTGAACATGTTTCTGTATAAATCTTTCCCTGAACATGTTTCTGTATACATTTTACTGTGAACATGTTTCAGTATAAAATTTTACTGTGAACATGTTTCTATATAAATCTGTCCGTGAACATGTTTCTATATAAATTTGACTGTTAATATGTTTCTGTATAAATCTGACCGTGAACATGTTTCTATATAAATGTTTCTGTGAACATGTTTCTGTATACGTGTAAGTGTGAAAACGTTCTTTATTTTCCATACACTTCATAGTAAAGACGTTTTTGTATAAAAATGCATATACATCTGAGTGTGTGTATAAACTTCAGTGTGAACGTAGTTTTGTATAGATTTCATTGTGTACATGTGTAAATATAAAATTCATTCATTCATGACATGTTAAATATGAGATTTAGATAATGTTGAGGAAAACTTTCTCCTTATTATTTAACAGAATTTACGTGGATGACATCCAAATTTTGAGAGTCGACGTTGGCAACGGTTTCTGGGCCAGAGGTGGTTTCTCTGGAAGCAATATTTGGGCGAGTGGTACCAAAATGGCACCATTCGATCAAGATGTAAGTAATGCAGTATTTGGAGAAAGGGTCTAGCTTTCGAGGCTGTTTCTGGTTTGACTGAAATAATTATTCATGTTCATGTTTGGGAACCACAGCAAACGAGAGTATCCCATAATTTCTCTTCCCCCTGTGCCAGTGACATCTCCTGGAATGGGCATGAACTGTCCCACGTCATGTCCATGCACGATGAGGAAAAGTGATCCGTGCACGATGAATGCGTACATCTCCGCAAATGTCCTCAGAAGGGAGGCAATCACCGCCATTAAATACTGAAATAATTACTCTGACAGAATTTATGATTGAAGTAAAATTGTGAAAAAGGAATAGTAGCATTTGATGTAACTAAAGAACACATTCATAAATTAGAGGGAATATTAGAAACCAAAAAACTAAATTAAGAATTATAACTAATACATGAGTTTAAAATATTTATTTTTTGTATTCTGACGTTAAGTACAAGTCTATAAAACAGCTATTTTCATCATTGAGAACGACAATGAAATATTTAGATAATGTATTTATGAAAATAAACGAGTACTGTTTTGTTAAACAGTTTCTGCATGAATGATTCTATCAATATTTGTGTTAATTATATAAATTAAGCATAATTAACCTAATTAACTTAGATATAGCAACACTAAGTAATGTTTGCATTGTACAAGCTGAATGAGAGCATCATCCTGTTGCTGGAAGCACCACAGATAAGTGGGGTGAGGTCACGGCCGGATCTTGTTCTTTGACATTGATAACTGCCCTGTAACCTTACCACGCCCCGTCTTCTCTCCGAGATGGTAGTTGTACAAGAAAAAGTAAGGAGATAAAAGAGCACACGACCGTTTCAATATCATCTGATGGCTTTCTTTGGAGCAAAAACACGAATACTGAGAAAAAATATGAGAAAATGAACCATCATTAGAAGATATCCTATGTCAACCTGTCAGTAATGGTCTTACGCACGATTTTATGAGTAGCGTCTTTTCTCTAACGAAGATCCCGTTAATCCCGTAATATTGTAACTGCAGTCGTTTCTTTCTAAAAACAGACTGAGAAGGAGAAACGTCTGTTTATGAGTTATAAGATTATATCTTAGACTTTGAAAGTTAATCTTGACAAAAGAAAGATTTGGAAATAGGGACCCCCATGAAGTTGATACCAAAGTTCTTTCCTAATCATTATCCGGCAAACCTTGAGCTCTGTTAGACCTCGTCTTTGCTTTGGACTTCTAGCAGTACAGTTGAAAAGGGCGATAGCCCAACATAAGAAATATATCTAATCTTTAGGTGAAGCAGGAAATGCACTGAGACGCACGCGCAACACATACTTTGCACACACTGCTATATTTGATCTCTCTCTCTCAAATTTATGTTGGAGAAGCCAAGTCTAACTGGCTCTAGTTGTTTCTTTCTTACAGTTCTACCTGATTCTGAACGTTGCCGTGGGCGGCACCAACGGCTTCTTCCCTGACAACGTAAACTGGGGAGTCAGGAAACCGTGGGCCAACACCTCCCCACACGCCGCCGATGATTTCTGGAACGGTCGTGGAGACTGGCTGTCCACATGGCATGGAGACGAAACTGCTTTGATTGTCGATTACGTCGAGTTTAGAAATTAAATTGGTCAACTTCAAATTCGACGACAAAGGCGTCTATATTTCTGTTTGTTTCGCCTGTTTTGGGTATTAAATGTGCTATATTGCTGGAAGATGTTTTTTTTTGTAATATTGTCGATTTTATGTGATTTTTATTACTGTATGTTTTCCTAAAGTCATTGTTTGCAAAATTTCTAATGTATTCTTGACTTGTCTTACTATCTGTTTGTCAATACTTCTTTGTCTTTGTTCTGATGTAGTGAATAAACTCTGTGATACTTCTTCTCCTGCTTCTTCTTCTTCTTGGCCCAGAAGTCGTCTGTGTGAAGAGTATTTCAGAGGTAAAGGTAATGATAAGATCTGTAAACCAGCATCACTGCACACGATCAAACCACAAGTGCTCTGCTGTCTAGTCAGCAGATGACCAGAAATTACCAGCTACTATCGCCGTCAGCACTAACTCCGTAGCTAGCGGCGCCTTTCCTCTTTCTTTCTTTTCAGAGCATTAACCCTAGTACCCATTTTTCCTTGAGACTGTGTGAACCCTGGGAGGTTCGACCCCCACTCTGTTGGGTGGAAATCGAAACCGGGTCGCCTGGTCGGTAAGCCAGTGTCTAATCCACTACACCAGACGATTCCCAAGTATGTCAGTTTGTCAAACTGTCAACAGCGAGGTCGAGGAAACTGGCTTTCTAGACAATAATAGAAGAATTACCGAAATATGAAGGTAACCGAATAAACGTTTATGCAGTTTTTTAGAGATCTAAAGCATAAAAAAAACAAGAAGAAAAAAAGAGGTGTTTGAGACTCACTTTACAGGTATGAACAGTGCTATAGTTTACAGAAGTTTTTTTTTTTTAAAATTAGAATTATACGGAAAGAATTTTTAAAAAAGACCACAGACAAGTGTAGATGAAAGACCTGTAACACATAGTAAAAAGTAGATGAATGCTGAAAATGGCGGTAACAGATACATTAATCCAAGATGAAATGAACTTCGAAATATCGAATTTCGGATTTAATGGACCAGACAAAAAGAATCTTAACCTCTGAACCGTAGGATTTCCATGTAGCACATATTTTAGATATCGTGGAGTAGAGTCGCTTTGTTTATGTCTCAGTCTGTCTCAAGCCATCTCAGTCTATCTCAAGCTGTCTCAGTCTGTTTCAAGCTGTCTCAGTCTGTCTTAAGCGGTCTCAGTCTGTATCAAGCTGTCTCAGTATGTCTCAATCTGTCTCAATCTGTCTCAGTCTGTCTCAAGCTATCTCAGTCTGTCTCAAGCTGTCTCAATCAGTCTCAAGCTGTCTCAGTCTGTCTCAAGTTGTCTCAGTCTGTCTCAAGCTGTCTCAATCAGTCTCAAGCTGTCTCAGTCTGTTTCAAACTGTCTCAGTCTGTTTCAAACTGTCTCAGTCTGTTTCAAACTGTCTCAGTCTGTTTCAAGCTGTCTCAGTCTGTCTCAAGCTGTCATGTGATCCACTTTTAGTTCAGGTCCGTGTTTCAACGTCTCAGATTTTCATCTAGCGCTTGTTTTCTCACAACTAACCACTGTCTGCCTCGTCATCTTTCTTATCGCAGAATTCAGCCCAGACTTGCTAAACTGACCTGTACTTGATGAGATAAGACTCGCCACGCACATAAGCGACATGTCAAATACTTCTTTTTTTAACGAATCTACAAATAATTTCATGATAGTTTATATTATTCTGAAGTTAAGTTCAATGTAGAACAAAAAGACCCCAGATCTGTGACGTAAAGCAGGAACTTTAGTAGATAATATCTCATAAACAGTATCATGGACACAAAAAATATATCCATATTACAATATTGAAGAAGGCTGGCTAGTGAAGAGGATTAAACAAAGAAAAACGTACATATTTTGGAGACATTAAACGTCATGATAATCTAAAGACCGTCTTGGAAGGGTACATAATGGGAAAAGAAAGAAAGGAAGACCAAGGCGAAGATGGCTGCAAGACATCTTTGATAATCTGCATATGGATGCATCAGCAGCAGGGCGTCTTGCTCACAATCGAGAGGCCTAGAGGAATGCTGTTAGAGATGCAAAGTTCCGTAAAGTACTTACAAATGAATGAATAAATGAATCTACTAAACACTTGCTCTGGGTTTTTCGAATGCTTCGGCCTCAAAAATCCCATTACAGATTGGTCTTGATAGCCAGTTTTTGGTTAGAACATTGTACCAAAGATAATTTAATTACTATGTTATGTTGTTGATACTGAATATTTAATTGGTTTCCTTTCTTATTTGAATAAGGACAAGGGAACAATTTAGTATCGTGATGCCGCATTTTTGTGTCTCTTATCTTATATCTTATATCCTTCCCGTGCCGTTAGACGTCACATAGGGCTCGCAAAGTAGTTCGCCAATATTTCCTGTCTTCGGCGAGGCTTTCAACCTCAACAAAGGATTTTATGCCTGTTAACTTGGCCTCTCTTAATAATGTTCTCTTCAGAGTTTCACGCGGTCTGCCCCTTTTTCTTCGGCCTGTTGTGTTCCACTTGATAGCTTGTTTTGGGATTCTCTGCTCATTTCTTCTCATCAAGTGGCCAACATATGTCCATCCATAATATGTCCATCTCCTTTTTTTTTTTTTGAATAAGGACAAGGGAACAATTTAGTATCGTGATGCCGCATTTTTGTGTCTCTACGGGCTAAGTATAAACGCGGATGTCTAGATTTCCTGAAATCAAACAGCCAGAAGAAGAATTATGAAACACTGCTCTAAAGAAGGAGACTTTAAGTTCAAAACATGCGCAGTGACAAGTTGAGTAAAAATTATCACTGTTTCCTTAATGAAACGAAGCATCGAACGTTGACTGTTGCTAAGCACCGTATGGAAGCAACGTAGGGTCCATAAATAGTTTACAGTATTATAGGTATTTGGGTATGTAATGATGGGGCACCGCCTGCATGCTTGGTCTTCGGAAAAATATGAAGCAGTTTGGACGCGAGAGAAAGATGAACAGTAAGTGAATAGTTGTTGAACCACGTGACTTGAACCACGTGACTGTAGTATAACGAGTGGCCGCTTAATCACGACAGGAAACAATACTATTCACATCTGTCATCTGACAACTTCTATATGTAGAGACAAGATGTTCTGGTCTTGTTCCGACGGTGATGACATAAGTGAACGAGATGGAAGAAAGAAAGTCGTGGTTGTAGAGGAAGAAGCAATGTATTCCCTGGAAGGTCAGAAAAAAAAATTAATGAAGAAGTCACTGAGAAATGGCAACAACAACAACAAAAAACTAAAATGTAATTAAAACTATAACTAAAAACAATCCAATTCTTGGTACGTATTAGAAGAAATCAAAAGTTTGAAAACCGCTGATCCTGAAAGTAGTAGGGCTGTAATTATTATTACTTTTACATTATTGCCGGGTTATGCTGGTGCAATAGTAACTTACTATCTGTAGGCAAAGACACTGTCTGATTTGTTAATCAGAGACCCATAGCTCATATGCTTAAGCTACGGTTGGCGAAACTTAACCTGTTCCACCTCTTCCTTGGTACCCTTCCCCCCGACCCCTCAACGTTCCATGGTGGTGGAGTCTGCTGAAGAAGCCTTGCACGCCGCCTGCTTTTTAGCTGCACTCAGGAATGAAAAAATAACCAGTGTAACTCGCCCGGAACCCGACAATACGCTGTGCCTCAATTTCTTCACTCCACCGGCTGCAAAGACCACTAGCCTCGCAGTTCCAGGAAGAAGAGGAAGAAGAAAAAGAAGAAGAAGAAGAAGAAGGTGACCTAAATAAACATTTCAAAGAGAAATGAGTCAATTTCACTGAATATAAGAAAAAACGAATTGCAATGCTATACTGAACCTGTTTTACTACGCAGATATGAATCATGGACTAAAGTCAGGCAAAAGAGTAAATCATTGGAGGCAACAGATAAGAATGATGAGGATCCCACGGACAACCAAGATAAACTAATGAACAGTGTTTGACACAAGCTAATGAAAAACGTAGTATAATAACTAAGATTAGGAAAAAGACAATCATCACTCTTGGGTCATGCACTGGGAAGAGAGAAGCTGGAAAACATCAAAAAGTGGGCAAAACTGAAGGCAGGGAAGGCATAGGACGACTGGGGGAACAGATGTTAGAAGGTCTGACATTGTGGCATGGAAAGAAATCAAAATCAGAGTTACCCAGAAATGTCAAGGACGGAGATTTGTGGAGGAGTATGACCGACCACGCCGGCTGGCATGGCACGTAATGATGATGATGATGCTGATGTAGTTTTGTACCAATGTTTACATATTCTTCAAAATATTAATGTAAACTGGTAGCAATCGTAATTCTAAACCCGTTGTTTGCTTCTTTTGCCATTATTTTTAACTGCTGCCACGTCGTGAACATTTGAAAAAATGTCTACTTTTCTCGTAGGCAGATTTCGTCTTCACTCCTATTACAGGTGTGAATATTTCAAGGAGAAACAATTGCTCCAGAAGACAGATGATGGCGTCAAACTGAACTCAGCTTCTTCCACGAATCTAACTGCTACAGATTAATATGAAACAGCTGTACATTCATCTATACGAGACAGCTGTACACTCATTTATACGAGATAGTTGTACACTCATCTATACGAGACAGCTGTGATACTTTCACATCAAAATCGGAATAACTAATGTCCTTCACGTGACAGAACAGTGACATGTTGTTTCATATGCAACTGTAGAACATTCTAAAGATTCCTTAACTTGACATTCGTTGTCACTCAGCTGTGGTTCCTAACCTGTTAGCATCAAGGAACCACACCTCCAGTAACTTATAAGTTGAAGACCGCTGGCCTGTAGACAAAATACAATGCCGTAACTTGTAATTGTTACCATTCCATAGACGGAATATGATACCAAATTGAGAACTAGCCATTGATCACCTGATAATGCACCGTGAGCCACAGTTTGGGAACCAGTCAACAATAGCAACAGTAATGATGATGACCATAATAGTTGATGATTATGATAGATAATAATGAGTTTTATTATGAAATAGCATGATTTCTTTTATATCCAGTTCAAGGAATTTGTCTTTTTTAATTTAATGAATTTTTTATGTCCCAGCAAACACGAAGTTGAATTTATCTAATCGTATTTGGGTCACATCATGGAGAAAGTACACGATATATTTCTATTTTTATATTTTATTTGTGTAAACATAGTTTTATATACTCTTAGTAAAGAGTTTTAGCTTTAAAAAATGGTCAGAAATGTCCCTTGTGGCAATATAAAACTATTTGGGTCTTGTACTTAAAGGGAGATAAAGCTTCAGAACTTTTGAGTGCTCCTAGTGTTACCGTACTTTCTCTGGTAAGTACATCTTCTATTAGTACACGAAAGGGCATTAGAGCGCTTTGTAGAAGCAGTTTTCCTTCAAATTTCCAGCCAAAACAAAGAAATTGACTGGTTATGTCAAACACAATTCTCCACTGGCGAGCTTTGTGAATGATAGTAAAAGCGTAATGGGGTGTGTGTGTGTGTGTTTGTGTGCATGTAAGCTAATTTTTGTGGGGGGGGGGAATTTGTATCATAGGTTACGATGCATGTCCAGATTTATATAAGAAGACACACAAGTATCAACATATAGGATGATAATCAAGCAAGAAATTATAAGAAATATACATTCGAGAAGATAAGTAATCACAACAGTCAGGAAAAGGCAGTCTAAATTTGTAGGAAATGTCATGAAAAAGGCAGACTAGAACACATCGTGATAACAGGAAAGTTAAAGGGGAAAAGAGGCTAAGGTAGACCAAGAGAGAAAAGTCTGGGTGGACTGGCAAGATGACATGAAAAGAGGACACCAGAACAACTCATAGATGCACCACAAAATAGGCACTGTACGTGATAAGATGAATAGAATCAAACGAGATCAAGGATAATACAAACAGTACACATGGACAAGAAAAATTGGTGAATTTCCGAGAGATTGACTAAAAGCGCTTGAAAAAAAGTTATAATAAATCAACTAGAGTCACGTTATTCTGCACATGGAGACAAATATCGACCACAGTCGTTCAAACAGTTTTACTCTAGAGCTGAGCATAGATACATGTTAACACGTGACTCTGCCAAGGTCTTCTGTTTTACTGTATGTGTGTAGAGAAGTGAAACATAAACTACCGATTCAGTGGTTCTCAAACTATCTCAAGTCTCGGACCCCTGAAGCCATTGAAAATTCGTGGTTACCTCCCTTCACACTAACTCATTTTGCAGCTAAACTATAAACTTTGATATACTGCTAGCATTTTACATAATCTAGACTTCTTAAACCGACTGCTGCATGCGTGGACGATATCCGCTTGGATCGAGGGATGTACAACCTTGACCGAAGCGTCATCGTCCAAGTGATTTTGTAGTTGGTTTCGTGTGTGAGTGTGTGTGCGTGCGTGTGTGTGGGTGAGTGTGTTTGCGTGCGTGCGTGTGTGCGTGCGTGTGTGTACGTGTGTGCGTGCGTGTGTGTGTGTGGGTGGGTGTGTGTGCGTGCGTGTGTGTGTGTGGGGAGTTAATATTAAAACATTGGTTTGTATCATATCAGATAGGGGAACATGACCGATGTCGTTGTCTTTGTTGTGATTATATTATTGTGCGTATTTAGTATATTTTTTCCGAACCAACTTCATGTGGTGAATTAATCTGTGATGTAGGGTTCTTGTAATTACGTATCGATAAGGAAAGTCTGTCTGTGATATCGGTGTGAATTATCGGTACATTGGATGGGTAACATGTATGATTCGTTTATTATGCGTTTCATGTAGACTGATAGCGTGCTGCATCAACACAGTTATATGGAGGTGTGTTATGGCAGTGATAGCTGCGGGGAATAAGAGCCATTGCACATTAGATTCGTAGTGTAGGCCACGTGGAGGGCCAAGAGAGCCCGGGGCCCCAGGTCCATCAGGTTCTCAATATCCGACATGAGAAGTCATTATCACATGACACCATGCTTATTTACCCTGCATTCCATTGACATTGTTCATTCAATAGTTTTTCTATTATTGATGATTGATTGAAGTATTTTGCATTGCAATGATCTTGTTCATCCAATTGTTCGTCCATTATGATGTCACACGTCTTGATGTCATGTTGATGTCGGTGTCAGTTGAATGTGCATGTTGTGGTTAATAGTGACTTGGTGATTTGTACTGCACGTCAATGTATTGTGTATTGATTAAATGGTCAGGATTTATGCATAATTAGAATATAATATACCAAGGTGGAGAGCTACTGGGTTGGTGGCCATGAGAGGGGGAGCTAGAGTGGCCTCGCGTCAAAGGAAATTTTGGTCTGTAGCCATCTTAAGAAAGTATTTCTCCCACTAATTATAAATGTAAACTTTCACCAACAAGTTTTACACATAATCCTTGCGAGACCCCAGTGAAATAAATTGATGCAGCTACCATAGAGCCTATGTAAGTTTGACCTGTATTATTAGTTACATAGTTCTGCAGCATTAGCTTGTTATGAAGATGTGGTGCCACAGTAAAAAAAGAAATGTTCTCATACATCCAATGTCCTCTGGGGGATTCAAAAGGCCAGCAACCTGAACCTGACGTGATCAAGATCGTTGATGGTATTCCCTGTAGCTCTGCTACTTTCAGAGCCGGTTGGACCTAGTTCTTCTTGTCCCATATGACGGGGAACATTGTGCTTTGTTCACGGTTATCAAGACAGTTTCTGTACCAAATCGCCAGGAGAAGAACAAGTCGTATTTGTCATAAAAGTGCAGATAAACAACTTCCTTAAACGATTATCTGCTATAAACATCCATCATCATCATCATCGCATACTTTTTAAATGCTTATTTAATGACTATGCTCACAGTATTAAACGTTCTTTTGATACACATTTTTTCTGTCTGCACTGTAGCTTTATGGTCATGTGCAATAACAAACACACACACACACTTTTATACATCTTTAACCTTTAACCTTCAACCTTCAGTTTCGTGCATAAATGCTTTATAAATCTTTACCTTTACTTCCCCCTTCTCATGTATAAAACCCAAACTTTCAGCTTCAATGCTGAACTACATCTTCATCTCCCTGCTGGGAATCTGTGCCACGCATGCGCAGTACTATAGTATCTGGCTCCAGTACAACAATCCACGTATCACGCTGACCTGGACCAGTAAGTAATTACGTTAAAGTGAGCAAGTGAAGTCCTGTATTTTAATATTTTGTCCCGGTAATAGTATTCCTTCTGCCGGGGCTCATACACATTCTCTATTTTAAAACAAGTCTCATACTGTCCCGTATTCTCATCTTTGATAGCCGTCATATTCGGTAATAGTAAGAATGTTGGGAAAATATCGGGGTGGAAATGTTGGTATTTTGAAGGAAAATTAACTTTGTAGAGAAGTACAACAAGAAAGACTGATTGTCACATTTATAAGTAAAGTCTAAAAGTCTACTGATTGAAATTCTGGATCATTCATTCATTCATTCCTTTGCATGCCCCTTGCGGAACTTTGCCTCCCAAACAGCTCTCCCGTAGGCCTCTCGGTTGTGAGCAAGATGGCCTGCTGCTGATGCGTCCATATGATTGCTGTTTGGGTTTCTTGGTACATTTTCAGAAGATAGTTTTTTTTTTAAATTTAAATTCCTCATCTCTCACGGATTATTTGAGTAGCTCGTATATAAACATTAAAAAAAGGTCAGATTAACTATTTATGAATACTTTCATTCTGTTTCTGAAGATAACTTGTTAAAGTCGATTTTTGTGTTGTTTTACTCTAATATGTTGAAACATTAAAACAAAAAGCAAAAGAAACCAGCCACTCACGTATTACATGTTGACCGTCAGATGTGTGAGAAACATTTCAAAGACTGAAACATTTTTCTGATAGCTGAGAAGGGGGTCTTTGTTAGAAATGTTTTCAGCCCGTAGAAAATTCTCCCCCTTTGTTAGAAATGTTGTCAGACGGTAGAAAATTCTCCCCCTGTGTTAGAAATGTTGTCAGACGGTAGAAAATTCTCCCCCTTTGTTAGAAATGTTGTCGACCGGTAGAAAATTCTCCCCCTGTGTTAGAAATGTTGTCAGCCAGTAGAAAAGTATCCCCCTTTGTTAGAAATGTTTTCAGTCAGTAGAAAACTCTCCCCCTTTGTTAGAAATGTTTTCAGCCGGTAGAAAACTCTCCCCCTTTGTTATAAATGTTGTCAGCCAGTAGAAAACTCTCCCCCTTTGTTAGAAATGTTGTCAGCCAGTAGAAAACTCTCCCCCTTTGTTAGAAATGTTGTCAGCCAGTAGAAAATTCTCCCCCTGTGTTAGAAATGTTGTCAGCCAGTAGAAAACTCTCCCCCTTTGTTAGAAATGTTGTCAGCCAGTAGAAAATTCTTCCCCTTTGTTAGAAATGTCAGCCAGTAGAAAATTCTCCCTCTGTGTTAGAAATGTTGTCAGCCAGTAGAAAACTCTCCCCCTTTCTGCTTATCATTTTTTCTTATACTCCTGGCCCCAGAAGTCCCCTGAGCTCTCAAGGAAAACCCTAGAGGTCCCGGGTCAGTAAACCGCCTGGATCAGCTTGTCACAGAGCCTGGCTGGGAGCACTGTCTCTAGTGACCTGTCTCTAGTGACCTGTCTCTAGTAACCTGTCTCCAGTGACCTGTCTTCAGTGACCTGAAGTGTTTTAGTTCCTTTCTGTCTCATTTATTTCAAGTTTCATCTGTAAGGTAGTCAATGCCAGTAATTATTGCACATTTTTTGCTATTTCCTTAATAATGTTACATACTTAAGCCACTTTAAGACTTTAGAACATATTCACACTTCTAACGAGAAGAGGAAATAAGTTTGAGAATAACTTTCACTTATATATTATATCCTTCCCGTGCCGTTAAACGTCACATAGGGCTCGCAAGGTAGTTTGCCAATTTTTCCTGTCTTCGGCGAGTCTTTCAACCTCATCCACGGATTTTATGACAATTAATTTGGCCTCCCTTAACAATGCCCTCTTTAGAGTTTCACTTGGTCTGTCTCTTTTTCTTTGGCCTGTTGTGTTCCACTTGATAGCTTGTTTTGGGATTATCTGATCGTTTATTCTCATCAAGTGACCAACATATGTCCATCTTCTTTTTCTGATCACCCATGAAACTGGTTGTTGTTCAGTCATCTGTCTTATCTCTGCATTGTTCTTGAATTCGTTCCACTTGATGCCGAGTATTTTCCTTATGCATTTGTTTTCAAAAGAGTCTAATTTCTTGTCTATTTCTTTAGTTGTTTTCAAGCTTTCGCATCCATAAATGAGGGTGGATATTACATTTGAAATGAATAGTTTTAACTTGGTTTTTGTGCTTATAACTTTTGGATGCCATATGTTCTCAAGATTCTTGAAGATCGATGCTGCTTTTACAATTCTAATTCTAACTTATTTTCTAGTGTCGCCATCCTGGTCTATGTAGCTGCCAAGGTATGCAAATTGATTGACTTCAACATCTGTCCCTTCTACGTGTATTTTTCCATTTTTACTAAACATTATTTTTGTTTTGTCTTTGTTAATTTCAAGTCCTATTTCTCTAGCCAGTGAATACAGGATATGTTTTTTTTTCCTTGCATGGAATTCACATTGCTACTAATAAGAGTTTCATTGCATATCAAAAGTTCTTATATATAAAATTGCCTAAACATAGGAAACTCACATTTTGACATTGTTGTTACCATCATTCTGGACAACAAAGATAAATGTTCTAGAGAGAGGCTACTGTTGTTAGACCACGTCTTCTCACTGGTGCTCCCTGTGATAGGCTGTTGTGTCAATTTAGTTTAGGAATCATGGCAGAAACTCGAAAACTGAGGAGCCTACCCAATTAGACAGCATCCTGCTCCAATGGGTACATATAAAAGTGTGTTAATGTGACCCACTCTTTATCAGACACCCGCGTATCAGATCTTATACTCAACATCTTACTGCACTTATAATGAGATCACCCACTAATCAATGAATCCTGTGATTTTGTTGCTACTAAACTGAACGTCTTGGATGCTGACGGAAATCTTGACGTCAATTTTCTAGAGACAAGTCCTGATGTGGTCAGCATCTTGTTCCACTACGGTATTGACAAGGGAACGGACTACACGGGGTGGGGCTCACCTACAGGTTTGTCAGTCCGTCCACACGTCACTATTATCCACTTATGCACATATCATTAATTTCACTTATCCACATTTCACAAGTATTCACTTAATTACCTGTCACTAATTTCTACTTATCCACATGTCACTAGTGTTCACTTATCCATATATCACTAATGTCTACTTATCCACATGTCACTAATGTCTACTTATCCACATGTCACTAATTTTCACTTATCCACATGTCACTAATGCCCACTTATTCACATGTCACTAATGTCTACTTATCCACATGTCACTAATTTTCACTTATCCACATGTCACTAATGTCCACTTATCCTTAAATATCGTCAGTCAGGTCTTTATCTATCTATCTATCTATCTATCTATCTATCTATCTATCTATCTATCTATCTATCTATCTATCTATCTATCTATCTATCTATCTATCTATCTATCTATCTATCTATCTAACTGCCTGTCTGTCTGTCGGTCTGTCTATCTATCTGCCTGCCTGTCTGTCTGTCTATCTATCTATCTATCTGCCTGTCTGTCTTTCAGTCTGTCTGTCTATCCTGTCAGACTACATGGCTATATATTTTTTGTTTACGATCTCTTTCTTTTCTCCAGCGTCTAATGACCCTCTGTTGCAACCTCTCACTATCTGTTAACCATTTAAAATACTTATTATTAGAATATATAAAAAGAAAGTGTGTTATCCCCACTAAGAACTAGGGTTAATAAAAGGAATAAATATATATAAGAATAGCGAGAAATAAAAGAAATAAACTATGTAGCGCCTTTTTCTTCTTCTTCCTCTTTTTTTTTTGTATCTCATGTTTTTTTGTTAAACAAAAATTTGGAGCTGAAGAAGTTTTTAATTGTTTCTAATTTCAATTTAGATTTTGAATTATGTTGAAACAAATTTAAATTCCCTTTTAATTTTCTTTCACTTGGATGTTAGTGTCTTTTATATGCGGCATTTGAAAGTGTCTTTTTTTTTCGCGGCGTCCAAGTATGTAATAACGTCTGAGTTGAACAGGTAACAGCTGGGTGTTCCATGGCAATCTGACTACCTCCAGCAGGGACAGGATCTACACATACGCGGACTTTCACTATAGCAGCGGGTTGGTTGTGACAGGCGGTCGCACAGTCAAGGTTTTAGGTGAGACCCTGTTTCATGATGGCGTTAAACTTACAGGAATCATAAAGTTAACGGTAAAATCCATGTTTCCAGGCCATTAAGGCAAACTGAGGATACGGTGTTAGGCCCGCATTTCCAAGTGAACGAGACGCTCCTGCAAATGGTGTCCAGCTGGATGGTTGTTAGAGAAGCGAGAGAAAGTGGTCATCAAAAGAAGCAGATTGGGATGATGAAGGCTGGGCTGCATTTTGGAAATGGAATTTCAAGAGTAGTCTACGATGGAAACGGTGGGCATCCTGAAGGAGTGAGAACTGATCAACATTTGGACGGAGGGGAACAAACTGATAGATAGACAGACAGACAGACAGACAGACAGACAGACAGACAGACAGACGGACAGACGGACGGACGTCGGATTGACGGACGAATGGACGGATGAACGGATGGATGTATGTATGTATGGATGGATGGATGGATGGATGGATGGATGGATGGATGGATAGATAGATAGATAGATAGATAGATAGATAGATAGATAGATAGCAGATAGATAGATAGATAGATAGATAGATAGATAGATAGATAGATAGATAGATAGATAGATAGATAGATAGATAGATAGATAGATAGATAGATAGATAATAACTATGTACTTTCTATTAAGACAAACGTGCTGTTAACGACTTTCCACTGGGCGCTAGAGGCATCAGATCTGTCAGATTCAGAGATGAATTCAACGTGTACAATCGTAGAAGCTGGACTCCAGAAGTATCCATGTTTGGAGGCATGGTAAGTTCTTGCCTTTGTTTCTATACTTGTTCTTTGGTGGTTTTCCTCTGACAGCTGCCCTCTTCTTCCTAAATGTTCCTGGTATCTGCTGTTTTGTGTGTTTTTATTTTCTTCTGCAAGAGATCCGTACCTCGACTAAGTCATACCTGGTGGGGTTATGGGAGAATAAAACTAATGGCGGTATGGGATCATAATAATGAGGATATTTGGACCAAATTATAGGAATATGGGACTACAAAACTTAATATTGAAGAAAGCTGGCTAATAAAGAGGATTAAACAAAGAAAACTTAAATATTTTGGACACATTAAACGTCATGATAATCTACAGAAAACCGTCATGAAAGGGTACATAACGGGGAAAAAAGAGAGGAAGACCAAAGCGAAGATGGTTGTAAGACATCGTTGATGATCTGAAAATGGATGGAGCAGCGGCAGAGCTTCTTGCTTACAGCTGAGAGGCCTACAGGAGTGATGTTAGGGAGGCAAAGTTCCACAAGGGACATGCAAATGAATGTATGGGACTCAGTCTTTTTTTCTGAACTGCTAGAATATAATTTTATGTTTGGTTTTCTTCTCCTAGCTGTTCGTACGTATATGTTCTTGACATTTTTTAAAGTCATAATGGTACCTAGCATGTGTGATGATGATGATGATGATGATGATGATTTGGAATGCCTGGGTAAAGGGTATTTGGATATAATTTTTCAATTCTTTGGGTCTCAGTACTAGTTAAAGGTTTCAAAACATTTGTTCTAAAATAATAGATAACGTTGTATAAAATATGATGCAACAAAGCTTATTTATAGTTGTGGAAATCAATGGCGACCAAAGCCTGACTATAGCATGGAAGAGAGAGAGAGAGAGAGAGAGAGAGAGAGAGAGAGAGAGAGAGATGCTTATGTCAGAGATACCAACCCAAACAACAGTAATATTATGAACAAATATAGGAACAGTTCATTTCAAACACAGCGTCTTGAAGCGACGATTACGCTGAGTCGATCAGGGAGAAAGAATGAAAGAGAACAAAAAAAATATCTATGTACAAGAGATGAAGGAAATAAGATCAAGACAGAGGTGGAGAGACAACATAGAAGAGGATATACAGGAAACTGGTGTCACCAACTGGATAGAGAGAGAGGATAAAGAGTAGAGAAGAATGGAGGCGAACTTTATCTGCATCACTGAGCCTTAATGGCTCGGAAGAAAAAGAAGAAGAAGAAGGAAGAAGAAGAATAAGAAAAAGAAGAAGAAGAAGAAGAAAAAGAAGAAGAAGAAAGAAGAAGAGGAATAAAAGAAGAAAAAGAAGGAAGAAGAAGACGAAGAAGAAAAAGAAGAAGAAGAAGAAGGAAGAAGAAGAAGCCGAAGAAGAAGAAGAAGAAGAAAATTTTGGTTATATATGTTTAACAGTAGTGGTATCAATCAAACATAGGTTGTCACATATAGAATACTTCACTCCGAAATGACTGACGTGGGTTCTTTTGACATTATGCATTATGCAGTTTATATTACACAGTAATATTTGATTGTGATTTTTTGTGATTATTATACTTGATATTGTTCCACTGAGACTGAAAAAAAACCCAAAGGTCTTATCCTGCTCTTAAACATACACGATGCTGTGCCTCAACATTTTCATTGCATCGATTGTAAAGAACACCAGATCGCAGTTCCCGATAAACTGAAGAAGAAGAGTAGAAGTTTCCCGATTAATAGAAGAAGAAGAAGAAGAAGTTTCCAGTATATTGATAGAAGAAGAAGAAGAAGAAGAAGTTTCCAGTAGATTGATAGAAGAAGAAGAAGAAAGAAAAGAAGAAAAAACTCTCTATTGCAAGAATTCTAGCAGACTTTTGACTGTTTAATGCATGGAAAAATCAGTGTGTGCATATTTTCATCGCTCTTAAAGCTAGCAGAAAGTTGAAAGGAGTTTCCCGGCTTTAGACAAAACAAAAACAAAACAAAATAGAAATAACCCCAGATTTATAAGCGTATAAATTATGACATTCTGTGTCAATCAACTCTACAGAACTCGGAGTTCCAAGTGTACACACCTGACGACAAAAACATCTACACTCGTGGCGGTAATCTTTATCTACATCCTGTAAGTGTCTAATGTTCTACTTTTCTTCACGAAATTTTAATCTTTCTCATTTATTATGTTACTTTTTTACCGAAAGAAAAAAAAAAGTAATAGTTCACAATATGGAAAGAGATTCTGTGAGAGACAGAAAGATAAGAAATTATCCAAAAGCGTACGTTTGATTCTCTCCTCGTGAGGACAGCTGACACTAGAGATTCTTTTCTACCCATTTGTCTGAAATCTTCCTGGTTGTTCTAGTTTTGTTACAGAAAGGTAAATCTTGTCTTTCTTGTTGCGAGCAGATCGATGTACTGTCGGGGTAGGTTAATGCAGTATCTGCAGCAGGTAAATCACTTTCTGAGTTCCAGCTGCCCTGACAAAACGGGGAATAAAAGAAGACAAATAGAAGAATGAAAGAAAAGAGGGAACATTGAGAGCGTGAGAGAAGTGAAGATAGAGAGAGAGTGTGCGTGTGTTTGTAGATAAAGAAAATAAGAGAGAGAGAGAGAGTGTGTGTGTGTGTAGATTCATAAAATAAGAGAGAGAGTGTGTGTAGATAAAGAAAATAAGAGCGAGAGAGAGAGAGAGAGAGAGAGAGAGAGAGAGAGAGAGTGTGTGTGTGTGTAGATTCATAAAATAAGAGAGAGAGTGTGTGTAGATAAAGAAAATAAGAGCGAGAGAGAGAGAGAGAGATAGAGAAAGCTCAGAAAGAGAAAGAGGAAACGCAGATAGAGAGAGAGAGAGAGATGGAGAGCGTGAGCAGAAAGAGTGCACGCAGGGGGAAAGAAAACGTAGACACAGAGAGCGCAGAGGGAAAGAAAACGTAGACACAAAGAGCGCAGAGGGAAATAAAACGTAGACACAAAGAGCTCAGAGGAAAGAAAACGTAGACACAGAGCACAGAGGGAAAGGAAACGTAGACACAGAGAGCGCAGAGGGAAAGAAAACGTAGACACAGAGAGCGCAGAGGGAAATAAAACGTAGACACAGAGAGCGCAGAGGGAAAGAAAACGTAGACACAGAGAGCGCAGAGGGAAAGAAAACGTAGACACAGAGAGCGCAGATGGAAAGAAAACGCAAAGGGAGAGAGAGCCCGCAGAGAGAGAGAGAGAGAGCCCAAAGCGAAAGAAAACACAGAGAGAAAGAGAACCCACAGAAGAGAGAGCACGGAGGGAGAGAGAGACCGCAGAGGGAGCGAAAACGCAGAGGGAAAGAAAATGCAGAGGGAGAGAGAACGCAGAGGGAGAGAGAGAGAGAGAGAAAACTCACAGAGAGGGAGAGAGAACGCAGAGAGAGAGAGAGAGAAAACTCACAGAGAGATAGAGAGAAAACTCACAGAGAGAGGGAGAGAGAACGCAGAGAGAGAGAGAGAGAAAACTCACAGAGAGAGAAAACTCACAGAGAGAGGGAGAGAGAATGCAGAGAGAGAGAAAACTCACAGAGCGATAGAGAGAACACTCACAGAAAGAGGGAGAGAGAACGCAGAGGGAGAGAGAGAGAGAAAACTCACAGAGAGAGAAAGAAACTCACAGAGAGAGAGAGAAAACTCACAGAGAGAGAGAGAGAAAACTCACAGAGAGAGAGAAAAGACTCACAGAGAGAGAGAGAGAGAAAACTCACAGAGAGAGAGAGAGAGAGAGAAAACTCACAGAGAGATAGAGAGAAAACTCACAGAGAGAGGGAGAGAGAACGCAGAGGGAGAGAGAGAGAAAACTCACAGAGAGATAGAGAGAAAACTCACAGAGAGAGGGAGAGAGAACGCAGAGAGAGAGAGAAAACTCACAGAGAGATAGAGAGAAAACTCACAGAGAGAGGGAGAGAGAACGCAGAGAGAGAGAGAAAACTCACAGAGAGATAGAGAGAAAACTCACAGAGAGAGGGAGAGAGAATGCAGAGAGAGAGAAAACTCACAGAGCGATAGAGAGAACACTCACAGAAAGAGGGAGAGAGAAACTCACAGAGAGAGAGAGAGAAAACTCACAGAGAGAGAGAAACTCACAGAGAGAGAGAGAAAACTCACAGAGAGAGAGAGAGAAAACTCACAGAGAGGGAGAGAACGGAGAGAGAGAGAAAACTCACAGAGAGAGAGAGAGAGAGAGAGAACTCACAGAGAGAGAGAAAAGACTCACAGAGAGAGAGAGAGAAAACTCACAGAGAGAGAAAGAGAAAACTCACAGAGAGAGAGAGAGAGAGAACTCACAGAGAGAGAGAGAGAGAAAAACTCACAGAGAGAGAGAGAGAGAGAGAAAACTCACAGAGAGAGGAGAGAGAGAAAACTCACAGAGAGAGAGAGAGAGAAAACTCACAGAGAGATAGAGAGAAAACTCACAGAGAGAGGGAGAGAGAACGCAGAGGGAGAGAGAGAGAAAACTCACAGAGAGATAGAGAGAAAACTCACAGAGAGAGGGAGAGAGAACGCAGAGAGAGAGAGAAAACTCACAGAGAGATAGAGAGAAAACTCACAGAGAGAGAGAAAACTCACAGAGAGAGAGAGAAAACTCACAGAGAGAGAGAAAACTCACAGAGAGAGAGAAAACTCACAGAGAGAGAGAGAGAGAGAACGGAGAGAGAGAGAAAACTCACAGAGAGAGAGAGAGAGAAAACTCACAGAGAGAGAGAAAAGACTCACAGAGAGAGAGAGAGAAAACTCACAGAGAGAGAAAGAGAAAACTCACAGAGAGAGAGAGAGAGAACTCACAGAGAGAGAGAGAGAGAAAAACTCACAGAGAGAGAGAGAGAGAGAAAACTCACAGAGAGAGAGAGAGAAAACTCACAGAGAGAGAGAAAACGCAGAGGAAGAGAAAACGCAGAAGGAGAGAAAAGGCAGAAGGAGAGAAAACGCAGAAGGAGAGAAAAGGCAGAAGGAGAGAAAAGGCAGAGTGGAAGAAAACGCAGAAGGAGAGAAAACGCAGAAGGAGAGAAAAGGCAGAGGGGAAGAAAACGCAGAAGGAGAGAAAACGCAGAAGGAGAGAAAACGCAGAAGGAGAGAAAACGCAGAAGGAGAAAAAAGGCAGAAGGGAAGAAAACGCAGAAGGAGAGAAAAGGCACAGGGGAAAAAAACGCAGAGGGAGAGAAAACGCAGAGGAAGAGAAAACGCAGAAGGAAAGAAAATGCAGAAGGAAAGAAAATGCAGAAGGAAAGAAAATGCAGAAGGAAAGAAAATGCAGGAGGAAAGAAAATGCAGAAGGAAAGAAAACGCAGAAGGAAAGAAAATGCAGAAGGAAAGAAAACGCGGTAGGAAAGAAAACGCAGAGGGAGAGAAAGGCAGGAGGAAAGAAAACGCAGAGGAAGAGAGCGCCCTTAGAGAGAGAGAGAGAGCAGAAGAAGAGAAAACGCAGAGAGAGAGAGAGAGAAAGAGAGCACAGAGGGAAAGAAAACGTAGAGAGAGAAAGCGCTTGCAGAGAGAGAGAGAACGCAGAGGGAGAGAAAACGTAGAGAGAGAAAGCGCTTGCAGAGAGAGAGAGAGAAAACGCAGAGGGAGAGAAAACGTAGAGAGAGAGCGCGCGCAGAGGGAGAGATAACGTAGAGAGAGAGAGCGCCCGCAGAGAGAGAGAGAGAGCGCAGATGGAGAGAACACGCAGAGCGAGAGAGAAAGCACAGAGGGAGAAAAACGCAGAGCGAGAGAGAGAGAAAGAAAGAGAGAGAGAGAAAGAAAGAGAGAAAGAGAGAGAGAGAGAGGACAAACTGTCTTAGAACACAAAATCTAAATTATTATTTGTGAACAGGTTTCCGACACTTTATTTCGACGACTCCGACATTTGTAAAAGTTCCACTCTCTTAGCCACTATAATTTGACCGCTAATTTACAACGTGGCATACCGTAGATGAAACTATAGAATATCTGTTTGTTTTAGTTAGAATCTCTGTTTGCTTTAGTTAGAATTTCTGTTTTAGTTAAAATCTCTGTTAGCTTTAGTTATTTACAAATAAATTTATCCGCCTTTTTGAAATATAAAACAGCTGCAATAATTGCATACTGGTTGCAGACAACAGAGTAACCAATTTATTTGAAATAATTCATGTTTTGATCTATTTTGCATCAGACACTGACGACAGACGATCCAAGATTTAGTGAGAGCTATCTACACACAGGAGTTATGGATGTGGCCGGTGTGTGTGTTTTTTTTCTGTGATCTTTAAATACCTGGAATAATTATCAAAGTGAAAAGCTCTAAACATTATATTTATAAAGGTAGGCAGAGGTCTATGATTCTATTTTATAAAATGATAGAGAGAGAGAGAGAGAGAGAGAGAGAGAGAGAGAGTTCAGAAAAATGGGTAGTCTAGAAATCTCCCGGGCTATTTCTCTTCCTCTCACGTCTAGAGCAAAAGTCCCGGGCTATTTCTCTTCCTCTCACGTCTAGAACAAAAGTCCCGGGCTATTTCTCTTCCTCTCACCTCTAGAACAAAAGTCCCGGGCTATTTCTCTTCCTCTCACCTCTAGAACAAAAGTCCCTGGCTATTTCTCTTCCTCTCACCTCTAGAACAAAAGTCCCGGGCTATTTCTCTTCCTCTCACTCTAGAACAAAATTCCTGGGCTATTTCTCTTCCTCTCACGTCTAGAACAAAAGTTCCTGGCTATTTCTCTTCCTCTCACCTCTAGAACAAAATTCCCGGGCTATTTCTCTTCTTCTCACGTCTGGAACAAAAGTCCCGGGATATTTCTCTTCTTCTCACGTCTGGAACAAAAGTCCCGGGCTATTTCTCTTCTTCTCACGTCTGGAACAAAAGTCCCGGGCTATTTCTCTTCCTCTCGCGTCTGGAACAAAAATCTCACGTCTAAAACTGCTTTGTTTATGTTTTTTTTTTAATGAAGTCAAACCAAAAACATTGTGTTCTAATACCTTACTCTCCGAAAGTCTCATTGTTTCTTATTTGTAAAAATGTGTACAGTTTTAGTAATGTTTTGCAGCAATGCACGCTTTTTTAAAACAGAAATCTGGGGATACTGCACTAACAACGGCAACTACGGATGCCTCAGGGAAGGCTCATATGGCTTACTTCCACCAGTTATGTCAGGGAAGGTCTCCAGTGTCCCAGCTCTCAGATTCGGTACAGTGGAGGTCCGAGCTAGAATACCCAAGGGAGACTGGTTGTGGCCAGGTAGGTTCGGTGAACAAACTGTCCGTGTACGCGAGCTGTTAAGAGAGAGAGAGAGAACGCAGAGGGAGAGAAAACGTAGAGAGAGAGCGCGCGCAGAGGGAGAGATAACGTAGAGAGAGAGAGCGCCCGCAGAGAGAGAGAGAGAGCGCAGATGGAGAGAACACGCAGAGCGAGAGAGAAAGCACAGAGGGAGAAAAACGCAGAGCGAGAGAGAGAGAAAGAAAGAGAGAGAGAAAGAAAGAGAGAAAGAGAGAGAGAGAGAGAGGACAAACTGTCTTAGAACACAAAATCTAAATTATTATTTGTGAACAGGTTTCCGACACTTTATTTCGACGACTCCGACATTTGTAAAAGTTCCACTCTCTTAGCCACTATAATTTGACCGCTAATTTACAACGTGGCATACCGTAGATGAAACTATAGAATATCTGTTTGTTTTAGTTAGAATCTCTGTTTGCTTTAGTTAGAATTTCTGTTTTAGTTAAAATCTCTGTTAGCTTTAGTTATTTACAAATAAATTTATCCGCCTTTTTGAAATATAAAACAGCTGAAATAATTGCATACTGGTTGCAGACAACAGAGTAACCAATTTATTTGAAATAATTCATGTTTTGATCTATTTTGCATCAGACACTGACGACAGACGATCCAAGATTTAGTGAGAGCTATCTACACACAGGAGTTATGGATGTGGCCGGTGTGTGTGTTTTTTTTCTGTGATCTTTAAATACCTGGAATAATTATCAAAGTGAAAAGCTCTAAACATTATATTTATAAAGGTAGGCAGAGGTCTATGATTCTATTTTATAAAATGATAGAGAGAGAGAGAGAGAGAGAGAGAGAGAGAGAGAGTTCAGAAAAATGGGTAGTCTAGAAATCTCCCGGGCTATTTCTCTTCCTCTCACGTCTAGAGCAAAAGTCCCGGGCTATTTCTCTTCCTCTCACGTCTAGAACAAAAGTCCCGGGCTATTTCTCTTCCTCTCACCTCTAGAACAAAAGTCCCGGGCTATTCTCTTCCTCTCACCTCTAGAACAAAAGTCCCTGGCTATTTCTCTTCCTCTCACCTCTAGAACAAAAGTCCCGGGCTATTTCTCTTCCTCTCACTCTAGAACAAAATTCCTGGCTATTTCTCTTCCTCTCACGTCTAGAACAAAAGTTCCTGGCTATTTCTCTTCCTCTCACCTCTAGAACAAAATTCCCGGGCTATTTCTCTTCTTCTCACGTCTGGAACAAAAGTCCCGGGATATTTCTCTTCTCTCACGTCTGGAACAAAAGTCCCGGGCTATTTCTCTTCTTCTCACGTCTGGAACAAAAGTCCCGGGCTATTTCTCTTCCTCTCGCGTCTGGAACAAAAATCTCACGTCTAAAACTGCTTTGTTTATGTTTTTTTTTTAATGAAGTCAAACCAAAAACATTGTGTTCTAATACCTTACTCTCCGAAAGTCTCATTGTTTCTTATTTGTAAAAATGTGTACAGTTTTAGTAATGTTTTGCAGCAATGCACGCTTTTTTTAAACAGAAATCTGGGGATACTGCACTAACAACGGCAACTACGGATGCCTCAGGGAAGGCTCATATGGCTTACTTCCACCAGTTATGTCAGGGAAGGTCTCCAGTGTCCCAGCTCTCAGATTCGGTACAGTGGAGGTCCGAGCTAGAATACCCAAGGGAGACTGGTTGTGGCCAGGTAGGTTCGGTGAACAAGCTGTGCGTGTACGCGAGCTGTTAATGTGACTCTGTGAGCTGAGGTTACTTTTTTGTGCTAAAGATGTGTCCAAGGTGAGCCAAAGTCGTTTTTTTTAAAATTATTCTTTCGTTATACCTGTGGCATGTGACCTAATTAATCCAGTACACCGCGCCACAAGAACAGTAACAATAAACACCTGCCGGACAACTCTGACGATTATACTTCTGTATGTGTGTGTGTGTGTGTGTGAGAGAGAGAGAGAGAGAGAGAGAGAGAGGACAGAGTTGAACAGAAAGGTTTGTCGTTCAAAGCGACTTTTAAAATACAAGTTTTATTATCGAAGACTGACCGTTAACTGAGGCCAGATGCCCGTAACTGTGTGGAAAGTGAGAAACTGAGGAGAGAATGTAAGACTTGCTTGCCAGTTCGCATCTTTCGTCACCTCTTGAAAATAAAGTGATTCGTTCTCTCTCTCTCTCCCTTTCTTCCTCTCTCTCTCTTCTTCCCCAAACCCACTTTCCTCTCTCTCTCCTTTCCTCTATCTTCCTCTCCCTCCCTCCTTCCCTCCCCAAAATCACTTTCCTCTCTCTCTCACTCCCTCTCCCTCCCAATAGAGTGAAAGATGTATGATAAAGGTCAGAATGCCTGACGGGCCTGCGTGCCTAATTCTTAATCCTTTTTGAAATAAAGATCAATCAATCAATCCCTCCTTCCCTCCTCAAACTCACGTTCCTCTCTCTCTCTGTCTCTCTCTGTCTCTCTCTGTCTCCCTCCCTCCTTTTCTCCCCACACCCACTTTCCTTTCTGTCTCTCTATAGCTGAAAATTTGTATATATTATTCAACAATGTTCGATTATCAATTTTTTATTGATTATTAATCCTGATTTTATTCCTTATTTAAGTACTCCAAAAAGATATATAGTGTGGATTATAGCACCACAGCAAATGATTATTATTCCCACCAAATAAATTCTCACCTGTTGTCCTTCATAGCTATATGGCTCCTGCCCAGAAAAAACCACTATGGAGGTTGGCCTGCATCTGGAGAGATTGATATCATGGAATCAAGAGGTAAATTCCAAACTTTTCTACCCTGGTTTTCTGGTTGAGCTCTATGCTTCCAAAAGGAAAAAAAAAGAAAACCATGTTTCAGCTAATTCTTTCACAGTTTTAGTTCATTTATTTGTTAAGAGGTTTTATCTTCATTTCTTTGTTAACAGGTTTTATCTTTATTTCTTTGTTAACACGTTTTATCTTCAGTTCCTTGTTAACAGGTTTTATCTCCAGTTCTTTGTTAAAAGATTTTATCTTCAGTTCTTTGTTAACATGTTTTATCTCTATTTCCTTGTTAACAGGTTTTATCTTCAGTTCTTTGTTAACAGATTTTATCTTCAGTTCTTTGTTAACAGGTTTTATCTTCAGTTCTTTGTTAACATGTTTTATCTTCAGTTCTTTGTTAACAGGTTTTATCTTCAGTTCTTTGTTAACAGGTTTTATCTTCATTCCTTGTTAACAGGTTTTATCTTCAGTTCCTTGTTAACAGGTTTTATCTTCAGTTCTTTGTTAACAGGTTTTATCTTCAGTTCTTTGTTAACAGGTTTTATCTTCAGTTCTTTGTTAACAGGTTTTATCTTCAGTTCTTTGTTAACAGGTTTTATATTCAGTTCTTTGTTATCAGGTTTTATATTCAGTTCTTTGTTATCAGGTTTTATCTTCAGTTCTTTGTTAACAGGTTTTATCTTCAGTTCTTTGTTAACAGGTTTTATCTTCAGTTCTTTGTTAACAGGTTTTATAAAACTTTTTTGTGTTTTTTTGTTTTCATCTCCCCCTCCCTAAGGATTTCTGGTTTTTCTTTTATTCTTTTCTTTTCTTTGTACTCACGCTTTATTTAGGAAACAAACGAAAGTGATAGATGGCAGGATAAGCCTAGATTTGGATTTACTTCTCAGATGTGTAATCCAGTTTCAAATATAAAAACATCTCAAGAGCTTTAGACTGCCGTACAACTTGTGACGATGAGGAGTTGGCGCGGGCCGAAGACCAGACCTCAGTCTTGTAACTAATCTTCAGCGGTCCCTGGTGACCTGTTACAGCGGCATAGACTATCAGACCCTGTGTTGTGTAAGTTGACAAGGTAATGTTTCAGCCCGCAAAGCCATAATCGAATCAGAATAATACAAGTGTAACCCATGCATCAAATTATATAACATAGAAGGACACAATCTTCAAATCCTGGATTATCACGATATCGTGCTCTCAGAGAGTTGTAAAAGATTTCCACAAGGCCGTACAGGAAGTAAAGGCCGATGAAGGAATAACCAGTATGGATTTGTACCCTTATATTCTTTGCTGGTTCTGAATTTGGTATTCATCGCCAGTGTCCTGTTGTATCCACCCCAGAATATGGTTGTATCCAGCCTTCAGATTGTTGAGAGTCTTGCTTGGGCAACGTGCCTTACTCAGCTGCTTCCTGTACTATCTATTTCACCACCTTTTCGTCTTTATCGTTTTCTTGATCTTTTTTTTTCTTTTCTCGTCAATCTATCTTTGATTTATTATTAGTTTATTATTGTACTAGAGGTGTAGAGCTGACGTTATCTCTGTGTTGCAAATCTTCCTTAGGCAATGAAGGTGACCTTGGAGTTAACACTGTCAGCAGTACTCTTCACTGGGGTCCCGCTTGGGATCAGGACAGATGGAGTTTGACTCATGCAGAAAAGTAAGAGATGTGTTACGAGTACTTGAAAAAGAGGGAAAATGTGTTTAGAGTTTAGTAAACAATCGAACAGAAATACTATTTACTTTATTAAAAATCTAAAACAACGAGTACAAACTAGTATGATATTTAGAACAGAGTTCTAAATCTAAATTTGGAGTTTTCATGACAAAACAGCACTGGCAGAGTTGGTAGATTCTGCACGGCAATGTGAATCAATGCTCAGATTGAAGTGAAGTCTCTGGTGAAGTCTAAATAAAATGAAATGCAACTCATTCCTAACTCAGCCCACGTCACGTATCTAGATTTTAGAATAACTTCCTTCTAGTTTCTTTCTACCAACATTTCTCATCGAAATGTATTCTGGCAGAGCTTGCTCGGGAGTGAAAGACATTTAGGCTCAATATGAGTTTTTAAAAATATTTAAATTCGAGCAGATTTTAATTTGAAAAAATGAAACAAATATATTTTAATCCGTGATTTTAAGTTTAGTTTATATTAGTTATTTACCCGTTTTCGTCAAAGTAGATTTGATCTAAAAACACCGAGCAAATGTAGTTTTTAATAAGATATTTTCATTTAGATTAAACAGAAATTTATTTAAACAATTTTTTTTTTTTTACAGTGTAGTAAAATATCGAACACAAGTAGCATGCGTGAGTGGAATGTTTAAATAAGGAGCATACATGAGTGGAATATTTAAATAAGGAGCATACATGAGTGGAATATTTAAATAAGGAGCATACGTGAGTGGAATATTTAAATAAGGAGCATACATGAGTGTAATATTTAAATAAGGAGCATACGTGAGTGGAATGTTTAAATAAGGAGCATATGAGAGTGGATTGTTTAAATAGAAGGAGCATACGTGAGTGGAATATTTAAATAGAAGTGGCGTACCTGAATGAAATGTTGTGAGTGGAATGTTTAAATAAAATGAGCATAAGTGAGTGAAATGTTTAAAAACATCTCAAGAGCTTTAGATTGCCGTACAACTTGTCACGATGAGGAATTGGCGCGGGCCGAAGACCAGACCTCAGTCTTGTAACTAATCTTCAGCGGTCCCTGGTGACCTGTTACAGCGGTATAGACTATCAGACCCTGTGTTGTGTAAGTTGACAAGGTAATGTTTCAGCCCGCAAAGTCATATTCGAATCCGAATAATACAAGTATAACCCATGCATCAAATATTATATAACATAGAAGGACACGATCTTCAAACCTGGATTATCACGATATCGTGCTCTCAGAGAGTTGTAAAAGATTTCCACAAGGCCGTACAGGAAGTAAAGGCCGATGAAGGAATAACCAGTATGGATTTGTACCCTTATATTCTTTGCTGGTTCTGAATTTGGTATTCATCGCCAGTGTCCTGTTGTATCCACCCCAGAATATGGTTGTATTCAGCCCTTCAGATTGTTGAGAGTCTTGCTTGGGCAACGTGCCTTACCCAGCTGCTTCCTGTACTATCTATTTCACCACCTTTTCGTCTTTATCGTTTTCTTGATCTTTTTTTTTCTTTTCTCGTCAATCTATCTTTGATTTATTATTAGTTTATTATTGTACTAGAGGTGTAGAGCTGACGTTATCTCTGTGTTGCAAATCTTCCTTAGGCAATGAAGGTGACCTTGGAGTTAACACTGTCAGCAGTACTCTTCACTGGGGTCCCGCTTGGGATCAGGACAGATGGAGTTTGACTCATGCAGAAAAGTAAGAGATGTGTTACGAGTACTTGAAAAAGAGGGAAAATGTGTTTAGAGTTTAGTAAACAATCGAACAGAAATACTATTTACTTTATTAAAAATCTAAAACAACGAGTACAAACTAGTATGATATTTAGAACAGAGTTCTAAATCTAAATTTGGAGTTTTCATGACAAAACAGCACTGGCAGAGTTGGTAGATTCTGCACGGCAATGTGAATCAATGCTCAGATTGAAGTGAAGTCTCTGGTGAAGTCTAAATAAAATGAAATGCAACTCATTCCTAACTCAGCCCACGTATCTAGATTTTAGAATAACTTCCTTCTAGTTTCTTTCTACCAACATTTCTCATCGAAATGTATTCTGGCAGAGCTTGCTCGGGAGTGAAAGACATTTAGGCTCAATATGAGTTTTTAAAAATATTTAAATTCGAGCAGATTTTAATTTGAAAAAATGAAACAAATATATTTTAATCCGTGATTTTAAGTTTAGTTTATATTAGTTATTTACCCGTTTTCGTCAAAGTAGATTTGATCTAAAAACACCGAGCAAATGTAGTTTTTTATAAGATATTTTCATTTACATTAAATCAGAAATTTATTTAAACAATTTTTTTTTTTGCTTTACAGTGTAGTAAAATATCGAACACAAGTAGCATGCGTGAGTGGAATGTTTAAATAAGGAGCACACATGAGTGTAATGTTTAAATAAGGAGCATACATGAGTGTAATGTTTAAATAAGGAGCATACGTGAGTGGAATGTTTAAATAAGGAGCATACATGAGTGTAATGTTTAAATAAGGAGCATTCGTGAGTGGAATGTTTAAATAAGGAGCATATGAGAGTGGATTGTTTAAATAGAAGGGGCATACGTGAGTGGAATATTTAAATAGAAGTGGCGTACCTGAATGAAATGTTGTGAGTGGAATGTTTAAATAAAATGAGCATAAGTGAGTGAAATGTTTAAAATATCGGACCGTACATAGGTGAAATGCTTTTAAAAGGGAATAATCTAACACAACTAATTATACTGGACTACATTAACAGATGCATGGCCATTTTCCTGTCAAAATATTCCAGTTGTTTATCTGTTGTTATTTTCGTGTTGTTGCAGCAACTCCGCAGACTATCACGCTGACTTCCACACCTGGCGACTCGACTGGACCCAGGACAGTATCAAGTAAACATCTAATTCACATACTTAGACACGTGATTTGTTAAAAGTCTTTATTCCTTTTAAACGGATCCTATCTAGACCAGGAGCTCTTGATTCGGACAAAATCCCCGGGTAGAACGATGCCCGCGAACCTGGTTCACATGATGCCCCTTATTTTTGCAATTGGATTTTGCGTGATCATCTATTTTCCTTTCATTCACTGACAGCACGCTTGTAGCGCAGTCCCTTGATCACTCCCTGCACGTACATAAGTTGAGAACTCGAAGATCGTTTTCTCCACCACCATTGTGCAAAATACTCACTGTCTTCTCCAACACCAGGGTATAAAATACTCATTGTCTTCTCCAACGCCAGGTTATAAAAGACTCATTGTCTTCTCTAACACCAGGGTATAAAAGACTCATTGCCTTCTCCAACACCAGGGTATAAAAGACTCATTGTCTTCTCCAACACCAGGGTATAAAAGACTCATTGCCTTCTCCAACACCAGGGTATAAAAGACTCATTGTCTTCTCCAACACCAGGGTATAAAAGACTCATTGCCTTCTCCAACACCAGGGTATAAAAAACTCATTGTCTTCTCCAAAACCATCTATCTATCTATCTATCTATCTATCTATCTATCTATCTATCTATCTATATCTATCTATCTATCTATCTATCTATCTATCTATCTATCTATCTATCTATCTATCTATCTATCTATCTATCTATCTATCTATCTATCTATCTATCTATCTATTATATATATATATATATATATATATATATATATAATGTATTCCATGTTTAATCACTTTCTCATCACTCATGCACACAGATAAAAATCTTGGGTACCCTCCATACGTCCATACACTGTTTCTGATGCACGGGTGTTCTCTTCCAAAAGGCCCGCCAAAATCCTTATTGTGACCAAGTTCGGTAAAAACTTGATCACATGACCCAGTGACCAACATTCACATCGTTACATGCAGCTAAGACATTCCTAGTAACCCATATACAACTAAAATTTAACATTTCAAATTCTCTTACGTAACTAATGAAAATCTTCCACCACATTCAAATACATAATGTATTTCTAGCGAAAGTCTTATGACATATTTGTGACTTCGATATATCTGATATATAATTCGTAACAAATATATAAATCATTTCCACAAGTGTCTGCTATATGTCCATGAAAGTCTTATTTATCTCTTTCAAATATATCGTATAAAGGACAAAACTGATAAAGGAGAATAGAAATTATATAGTCACTGATTAATACCGCCGTGGGTGGATGTTTTGGAAGTCATTAATGAGCTATTTAATTAAGGAAAAGGGGGGGGATCCTGAATAACTGCGGAGCATAAGAGTTAACGAAGACGAATTTTTCTCTGTTTATTATAAAAAACATTTTATTTACTCCATATGAAAGGATCTACGTCGACGATCAGCTGATACTTGACGTGGAAGCGGACACCGGGTTCTGGTCCAAGGGTAACTTCTCAGGCAACAATCCCTGGTCAAGCGGAACCAACATGGCTCCCTTTGATCGAGATGTAAGTCAGTGCTGACCCATGTAACATGTCACACATAGTCTGATCAAATCCCTCTGGTAACGTTATTGATTATTATATTCCTCGCTCTTTAAACGTAATGTGCTTATTGCAGTAAGCTTATTGCCTATCGACTGGATGGCGACGGCAGCAGGAATCAGAACCCGCTATATTTAGCCTGAGATGCCGAAGTTCAGCTATTTCGAGCCGAATCTTAGCACGCAGCTGTATAACTATAGCTGACATAACATATAAACAGGGCTCATGTAAGATGGAGGACACTCAAAGAATACTAGCAATTCTGTGGGAGAATAAATGAACCGGTAAGACAATCCTAGATTGTTTAATTTTGTGAGAAAACTTAAAGATTCGAGCTACAACGATCTGATTAGGAAATGTAAAAGAAAATAGTACACTACATATGATTTATTGTTGTTTTGGTAAACATATTATCACTTTAGAGACTGATGTTTTCTATGGACAACGTGTACTTACGACTATATATCGTATATTTTGTTTGTTCTCTCAATCGTTTTTCACAGGACATTTAATTAATATTCATTAACATCTGGCGGAGAAACTATACGTTTATCCATCTTTGTTCTCAGTTCTACCTCATCTTGAACGTGGCTGTGGGTGGAACGAATGGGTTCTTCCCAGACAACGTCAACTGGGGGGCGAGAAAACCCTGGGCTAACAATTCTCCTAGAGCAGCTGAGCACTTCTGGAACGGTCGTGCAAGCTGGTTGCCAACTTGGCAGGGAGAGAACACAGCTTTAGTTGTTGACTATGTCGAGTTTAGAAATTAAATGTTGACATATGCGTCAGCGAACTATGACAATGGTTTAACTTCCGTGACTCGTTTTTGTTCGTTTTCAGTGGCACAGATACTATTCAGTTCCATCAATTTTCGCTATTTAATGATGGTTACATTCCATTTGATGTGTTTCTTGCTTTGGTATGTTCAGTGTACTAAAGTGATTTCTAGTTGCACTTGTTGGCAATAAAGAAGATCGAGAAAAATGTATAATTTTTTGGTTATTATTTTTAAAAAAACCTTTTCTCCAGGTTTCTTCAGGACTGTGAATGTCATACCCTTGTTTGTTGCAAGACTGGATGTCATACCCCTGTTTGTTGCAAGACTGTGGATGTCATACCCTTGTTTGTTGCAAGACTGTGGATGTCATTCCCCTGTTTGTTGCAAGACTGTGGATGTCATACCCCTGTTTGTTTCAAGACTGTGGATGTCATACCCCTGTTTGTTGCAAGACTGTGGATGTCATACCCCTGTTTGTTGCAAGTGTGGATATCACCCTTCTTTATATTCAAAATTGTAGCGTTGTAGCTACATTTATATGCAAACCGTAAAGCCGTAGCTTTGTTTATATGTAAAATTTGTGAGGTCGTACCTCTCATATATGCAAGACTGTGATGCTGTTCCCCTGTTCATATGCACGATTGTAATATCGTACCCCTATTTGTAACAAAGACTATGATATCGTTCCTCTGTCTATATGCCAAATTTTGATGTCGTATCTCTGTTTACATGCGTAATTGTGAGCCCGTAGTTCTGTTTATATGCGACATTGTGAGCCCGTAGCTCTGGTTTTATATGAGAATTTGTGAGCCCGTAGCTCTGTTTATATGCGAAATTGTGAGATCGTATCTCTATTTTCATCAATGTAGTGAGGTCATGTCTGTATTTATATGCCAAAATTGAGAGGTCGTTTCCGTGCAGGTGTTATTAATGTGTACATTAATATATCTCATAAAATATAGCGGGCTAAGCGAACGATAGCCATATAATGTTCTGACACAAAATTTCCTGGGAGATCATTAAAGTGATGAAGAAAGAAGCACAGGCTATCCAAGTGCGGGGAACATTCTTGTCCAGCGTTGCAGCATTTAAATACAGAGGCTCTTCAAGCCACGCCAGTGCGCCACAAACAAATAACGAAAAGTACTGGATTTCTAACATTGCATCATCATCATCATCATCATGTGCCTTCTCCAGCCAGTTCCCTCGCCCTCTCAACTTGATGGTGCACTCAGACAGGGTGTATCCTGTCCATTCTCGTATGTTATCTTCCCATCTGCATCTCTTGTCTTTCTCTTGCTCTTTTTTCTTCCACCTTTCTTCTAGTATGGTCTTCAGTATGTTGTTATGTGTTTTGATATGGCCAAAGTATTTTGTTTTCTTCGTCCTTATTTCTTTGAGAAGTCCACTTGGAGCTGTTCACTTGTGCATTTTTCTTTTCATTCTCCGTGTTATATGACCTAGTTTCCTGTAGAACCACATTTCTGCTGCATTAATCTTTCTCTCCATCTTTTGTTTAGAGTCAAGGTTTCTGCTCCATACAGTAAAACAGACTAGATATATAACACTCTACAAATCTTCTTTTAATGTGCAGATTTCTGGATAACAAAGCTGTCTTCATGGTGTAAGATAACAGCAGTGTCTTCATGGTGTAAGATAACAGCACTGTCTTCATGGTGTAAGATAACAGCAGTGTCTTCATGGTGTAAGATAACAGCGCTGTCTTCATGGTGTAAGATAACAGCGCTGTCTTCATGGTGTAAGATAACAGCGCTGTCCTCATGGTGTAAGATAACAGCAGTGTCTTCATGGTGTAAGATAACAGCAGTGTCTTCATGGTGTAAGATAACAGCAGTGTCTTCATGGTGTAAGATAACAGCAGTGTCTTCATGGTGTAAGATAACAGCAGTGTCTTCATGGTGTTGAATGTATGTTTTGGCTATTCCTGTTCTTTTCTTTATCTATAACACAGCAACAAAAACGAGAACATAGAGGAAAGCCTGAGAAGTCGTTTGAACATATCAGTGCATCAAATAAAAAACCTTGTTCCTTACATGCCAGGCCAAGTTTCTCACTCACTCACTCATTCACTTGTGGGCGTCTCTGAACGTGTATTCGGATTCTTACGTGAAGGAGTGCGCGCGCACGAGAATATCACAGGAGATTATCATGACAGCCCATCCACGTAAACAAGTATGAATCAATGCTGACATGCCAACACCCACACAACAGAGGGTTCAGGTTGTCACATTCACCGTGTAGATTGTGTTGTGGTAAGGTTTCACAGCTGCACTATGTCGATCACTGGACTTTCTCATTCCCACTCTAGGCATGTAAAGGTCGCCATTAGCTCAATTTACATGCACAGAGAGAGAGAGAGAGAGAGAGAGAGAGATAAGAGAGAGAGAGAAAGATAGATAGATAGACAGACAGACAGACAGACAGACAGACAGACAGACAGACAGACAGACAGATAGATAGAGACAGACAGATAGATAGATAGATAGATAGATAGATAGATAGATAGATAGATAGATAGATAGATAGATAGATAGATAGATAGATAGATAGATAGATAGATAGATAGATAGATAGAAACTCTTCATTTTTTAAAAATTAAAATCAGCGCAGAGCTCCTGTAGTTTGCCGCTAGGAAACAGCAATAGCAAATATGGCGTTCAGTAAACGTGAGCAATCATTTTGTGTTTTGGAATACGCAAGAACCTCGTCCGCTGTAACTGTGCAGCGACGATTTCGAGAGGAATTCCAGAAGGCAGCACCTGTTTTCAATAGTATCAAGAAGTGGTATGTGAAATTCGCTGGTAAGCTTCTCTGACACGATTCACAGTTTCTGCACTTGGTCCAGGACGTCCCTGCCGAGGAGCTGTGCACAGACAGCCTTTATCGCTGTATTTCGCATACCACTTCTTGATATTGTTGAAAACAGGTGCTGCCTTCTGGAATTCCGCTCGAAATCGTCGCTGCACAATCACAACGGACATGGATCTTGCGTATTCCAAAACACAAAAAGACTGCTCATTTTTACTGAACACCATATTTGCTATTACTGCCTCCTAGCGACAAACCACCGGAGCTCTGCATGCGTGCTTTAATTAAAAAAAAAGAAAACATTGAAGAGTTTTCTCTCTCTCTCCCTCTCTCTCTTGGCGTAAGAATGATCATGATCCGTTGCGTAGTTTATTTGTTGCGAATGTGTGAAATGTTTCACGGCCTTATGAATAACCATATGTATATATATAAGGTAAAGGTAATCCTGTCGTTCCTTAGAGGCACATAGGGATATGGTGTTGAGCTCACAGAGTTTGAAAATCACTGCTTAAGGCCTTTTGAGTAATTTAGAATTTCTGGGGGTGAGGAGTAGGCGGAAAGGGGGGGGGGGAATATATATGACGATCATAAGAGAAAGCAAAATCTGTGTGTGCAAAGAATTTTTACAAAAAAACTTGTGTAAAAATAAATGCGTATCTGTCACGTTGGAGATGAAAGATCTCAGCAAATATTGTTTTGTTGAAACAACATCCTCGATGGTTCGCGCATTATAGCGAGTGTAAACTCCGTCTCTAACATAACCGAACCACCAGCAGATTACAGGATGAGAACCTTCGGTCTAAACTTCTGCGTTTCTGATTTTTCACTTCCGTTTCAATGATCTAACAGATAAAAGAGATAACGACTGCGTTAAAGCTGGTTCTAATAATAAAGGCAGATAGAGGAGTATGGTTCAGTTTTACAAAGCGGTAGAGGGAGTGAGGAAAGTGAGAAAAAACACAAATGGTAGAAAGTATGAAAGTAAGATGAGAATGTATAAATGAAAAACATACAATATCCAATATTTCGGCATCAGCGTTTTTTTTTCAGGGATTACACACAAGAACAACGCAACACATAAATAAAAAGAAGAAAAATGAAAAACGTAGCTTTGTGGCATCCTTCTAGTACAGACTACAACGAATATGCCCTAAAGACAAAGAAAGTGTTAACAATAAATGGTTGGGAGACGACAAAGAAAATCAACTACGACATACCGCATGTCAGCGGCGTGTAAGTGGTGAAAGGGAGAGAACAATGTGAGGGTGCAATGTGGTGAAAGGGAGAGAACGTGTGAGTGAGGAAGGAGTGTGGGGGGGGGGGGGGGCAGGAAGGCGACAAGGAAGCTGTAAATACCTAATAGCCGCTAGAGAAGAAGAGGAGGGCTAGAAGATAAAACTTATGAATGAAAAACTGCAGCGAAATGAGTCTAAGACAAGAAAGTAGAGCTTGAACAGCAGAGGTGAAAATCTAAAGAAGTTTAAAGGGAGCTGTATATATTGTTAATTCCAGCTCCAGGTGGAGACAGCCAGCCTGGAAGATAAGGCGCTGTTCTAGAGCCTTCCGAGACCGTGCATCAGAAGAACAGTAGCGGACCGCACAAACAGAAATCTCCCGTCTTCCCAGGTGCTTTCTGTGACAGAAGGGTTCTGTCACAGGTGTCCAATGATCTAACATTACAATTTAGATAAGATTTTAGATAAGTAGATGGTGTTGTAGATGTTCAGTTAGAAACTTTCGGAATGTTGGTTACTTTCACGTCAGTTTCTTGTTTACCACTACCAGAACCACCACCTCTAGAACCACCACTACCACCATCACCACCACCACTACCATCACCACCATCACCACCAACACTACCACCAGCACCGCCGGCATCAGCACCACTAGAACCACCAGAACCACCAGAGCAACCAGCACCACCAGCACCAGCACCAGCACTAGCACCAGTAAAACCAGCATCAACAGCACCACTACCAGCAGCACTAGTACCACCAACATCAGCACCACTACCAGCAGCACCACTACCACCAGCAACACAATCAACTACACCACCAGCACCAGTACCACCAGCAACAGCATCACTACCAACAGCACCACTATCAGCAGCACCATTACAAGCAACAGCACCACCACTAGCATCAGCACCACTATCACAAGAACCACTACCATCAGCATTACTACCATCAACACCACTACCACCAGCACTACCACAACCAGCACCACTACTACCAGCACAACTATCACCAGCACCACTAACAACAGCACCAGCAACACCAGTACTAATACCACCATCAACAGCACCAGTACCACTACCACCAGCAAAACTACAACAAGCACCAGAAACACCAGCATGACTAACACCAGCACCAGCACCACTACCACCAGCAAAATTACCACCAACACCACTACCACTATCACAAATGCCACCAGCACCAGCAGCACTACAACCAGAAGCACTATCAACTGCATCACCAGCACCAGCACCACTACCACCTGTACCACCAGCACCAGCAGCTAATACCATCAGCACCACTACCACCAGAACCACCAGCACCACTGCCAGCAGCACTACTACCACAACCACCAGCACCACCAGCACCAGCACCGCGACTACCACTACTACCAGCACCATTACTACAACCACTACTACCATCACTATCATCGCCAGCATCACCATCACCAGCACCATTACTACAAGCACCACCACAACCGCTACCACCAGCTCCACTACCACAACCTTCACCACCACTACCACAAGCGCCACAGCCACCAGCACCACCAGCAGCAGCACAACCCTCACCACTACCACTACCATCAGCACCGCTAATACAACCACCAGCATCACTATCACTACCACCAGCACCTCTACCACTACCACTAGCACCATTACCACCAGCACCACTACAACCAGAATCGATACCACCAGCACCACTACCACCAGCACAATCACCACCAGCACCATTACTATCAGAACAACCATCACTACCACTAGCACCACCAGCACCAGCACCGCTACCAACAGCATCGCCACCACAAGCACCACAATTACCAGCACTACCACCACTACCACTAGACCACCAGCACCACCACCACTACCACCTCTAGCACCACCACTTGCGACATCGCAGAACCATCACAACTGTTACCAACACCACCACCTGCACCACCAGTACCACCAGTACCACCACCTCTACCACTAGCACCACCACCAACACCGCTACCACCACCACCAGCACTACCAGCACCATAACCACAATCACCACCAACACTACCACCACCGTCACCACTACTACCACCATCACCACCACCACCAGCACCACAACAACACCACCACCAGCACAACTACCACCACTAGCACCATTACCACGACTATCATCATCAACACCAGCACCACTACCAGCACCACTACCGGCACCGCTAGCACCAGCTCCAGCACCAACACCACCAACACCATCACCACCAAACCAGCACCAGTACCGCCACCATTACCACCATCACCACCACCACCACCACTAGCACCACCACTACTACTAGCAGCACCACCACTGTTCTCATCATCATCATCACCATCACCATCATCATCATCATCATCTAGAACAACATTACATTCTTCCTCTACTCATGTCCTCTCTCCAACTACTTAATGTTCACTATCTGTGAATACAGACTTATCTCACTTTAACTAAACCGACTTTTACATTAACATTTATGCATTCCTTAAAACGCTGACTGTTATATATACGGTTCATTTCTGGTGAGCCTCGCCTTGTCAGAAAAAGTGAATCTGGCGCAAAAGCTAGCTGCTGTAGCCTGGAGAAAACTACGGGCTTCATTATTTCGTACGAAATCAGTTCACGATTTAGGAAATGTGGCATCTGTTTTACAGAGATTATGTTCATAATTTTCTCTTTGGATGTTCTGGCCTTTCAGATGTTCAGAATTTCGTCTTTGGTTGTTCTATAGGCCTTTCAGATGTTCAAAACTGTGCATTTGTTTGTTCTATAGGCCTTTCAGATGTTCAGAATTGTGTCTTTGTTTGTTCTATAGGCCTTTCAGATGTTCAGAATTGTGTCTTTGTTTGTTCTATAGGCCTTTCAGATGTTCAGGATTTTGTCTTTGGTTGTTCTTGAGATGTTCCTGTTTTTGAAATAAAGACCTTGAGTAAAACTGACGAAGAAAACATTTCTTCGTCAACATTCTGAGCAAACATGGCTGTGTCTAAGTTGTTTATAAGGGAAGTCCTTAGCCTGGGGTTCCTTTATGAACTTCAGTCTTCAGTGACGGTTGTGGAGCTGTTTTTGGTGTGGGTATGTGTGGATATATACACGCGTATATGTGAGAAAACCTGAATTTTCAGTAATCTATGCCCTCATTTTGCAAAAGAAATGAAAAACAAAGCAAAACACGGCACAGGCAGCTGCAGATTCAGCGGCGTCCTGTTTCTAAGATATATTAGCTAGCGTTTTTTTTTTGTTTGTTTGTTTTCGACAAACGTAATGAAATTGAGTTTGTTTTTTCGGTGTGTGGGAATGAACACTCTTGATAAGATACAGCCAGCTCATACCGGTGATAGAGGTTTCTTGATAGCTAAGCCCTTGTTCAGAACATTTGCACCAGAATCTCTTTGCTTCTGACTGTCTCCAGAAGCGGACTATTGGTGGTGGGGGTGCATCCGTGGTCGGCATTAAGAAGTCTTCGAAAGTCAAAGACGAAAGAGAAAATGAAAAATACAGTTGCGGGTCTGTGTGTACGTGTGTGTGTGTGTGTGGGTGGGTGGGTTATTGAATAGTAACTAAATTAAGATTAGCTAATAATAATGATAGTATTTTTGATAGGTGTGTGACCATGTCCCAGAAAAGGGCAATAACCTCTATCAGTTATGGCAAAGGTGGGTGAGACTGTTATGTGACTCAGAGTGTTAGGAAGCTGACTGTTATGTTCTGTCGGCAGTTGTGGTTCCTGACGAGACCAAAGGAAAGACTTAAGCGAAGGGAAAGTTTTCACTCGAACGTTCGATGCTTGGAGATGTTGATTATCATGTTATCACATATAAGTTGCATGGATTATGCATATACTGCATGTAAAATAGATTCGGTTTTCATAATATGCACATTTTTTGTTAAAGGCAAAGACGAGTATTGTGCCTCCAAAAAAAGAGTTACACGATCAAACAACGGAGGATACATCGTAAACTGAGACTTAAGTCCACTCTGGAGTTTCAGTAAAGCCAACGTAACTGTTGGTCATTCAATAGGTTACCGGCCTTTAGCACATTTTTCAAGATATAATGACGTCAGATGTTCCAGTACAAGAAGAAGAAGAAGAATACATGAAGGTTAAGATACTGTCCTTTAGTTCCTTACACAACAAACAAGCAGATTCATTCAGCGTTGTATAAACTAGAGATACTAAATGTCGTCTTTCACAGATCACTGCGTTTTGGAGTTATTTTCTCTTCCTGTCTTACTTCATGGATACTCCATTTCCAGTATCTTTCACTTTTCCTGCTTGACCTTATAAAAAATAAATAATAAATAAACAAACAGCAAATAATTAAGCGTTCATGTTTTATGACTCTAATCTGAAACATTTTTTTCCTTGTCCTTTTGGCACACTAAAGGGTAATGTAGTGAGCATCACTAGAGGGTAATGAAGTGAATATCACTAGAGGGTAATGTAGTGAGCATCACTAGAGGGTAATGAAGTGAATATCACTAGAGGGTAATGTAGTGAGTATCAGTAGAGAGTAATGAAGTGAGTATCGCTAGAGGGCAATGTATTGAATATCATTATAGGACATCTTTCCTTTCCTAAATCAGAAGACATAATAGAAAAGTGCACAGCAGGGTTTCTCAGTATTTTTTTTCTTTGTACCCTAAATCAAACAATGATAGGCGGCCAGCGACATTAAACCAACATAGATAGGTAGATAGACAGACAGATAGATAGATAGATAGATAGATAGATAGATAGATAGATAGATAGATAGATAGATAGATAGATAGATAGATTCTGCCTGTCTGTTTATCTATCTGCATGTCTATCTTATAGGTCTATCTATCTGTCTGTCTGTCTATTGCCTTCTTCTCCTCCTTCTCATCCTCACCCTCCTCCTCCTCCTCCTCCTCTTCTTCTTCTTCTTCTTCTTCTTCTTTGTGGCTTGGAACCATTTACCTGTATATGACCAGAAAACTGCTGGACATTCCATGGAAGTGGAGTCTGTGGTCGGAACAACTTCTGGGATCACTCAGAATTCACTTTCCATTCTCAATAACTTCTCTACAGAACCTGCTGCAATGCAAACATCGTCGTGATACAGAGAAGACAAATGTTAGGGAACACAGTGATTCCTGGAAATTCAAGCGAAAATCTCTCTCTCTCTCTCTCTCTCTCTCTCTCTCTCTGTCTGTCTGTCTGTCTGTCTCTCTCTCTCTCTGAACCTTAAGTGCCCAGAGCACATGGGTCTTCCGCAAGGGTTTTCCACAAATGCCTGTCCTTTGCCTTTTTTTCTGCTCTTGCTCAGGTGAGCCCTCTATTGCTCTACATCCTCTCTGTTGTTCTTCTCCATGTCTCGTTTGTTCTACCCTTACTTCTGCTCCCCTGTGGTGTCCATCTTAGTGCTATTTTTGGTAGTGAGTTGTCAGTCATTCAGAGCACATGTCCCAGCCGTCGCCAGCGTCTTTCCTCAATAATTGCTGTCAGTGGCTTCATCTGCATTTCTGCCAACAGAATGTTATTTTTCAAGGGAAAAATAGAAATAAATATACAAACGTTTTGAAACACAGTGATACTTTGGAAATTAGGGGAAAAATAGACGGAGAATATCGTCAAAAGAAAAATATCATAGCGGAAATGAGTTGAAATGAAAAAAAGCAGCTAAATTTATCGGAAATATCAAGAGCCACACAAGATGGAGAAGCATGCTCTCTAGGGATATCCTGCAAGACACAGATGAATGAATCCATTTTTAGAAAGGTGTGAAAAAATTTTTGGAGTCCTATTTATGTATTGGTTGATTAGAAGAGTTTCTCTTGGCAAAACAGGGACATGCGTCCCTATGACGTCAGGGGTTATGTGTGTGTCTGTGTGTGTGTTTTTTTTTGGGGGGGGAGGCTTGTTTTCGTGGTTTTGTTGGGGAAAAAAAGGGGGGAGTTGTGTGTAGTGACAGAAGGGAAGGGAATGGGTAAACAAAGAAAAAAAAATAGCACAGTCAAATGTAACTCTTTCATTACTAAACAACGTTGAAAGTGGAGGTAGATTCTACACACTTTTTGATTCAGTGCTCTGAGCGATATTTAGGCAAAGTCTAAATAAATTGAAAAGTAGCTCGTTTGTAACCCAATTCATATTTTAAAAAATAACAAGTAACCTCCTTTTAAGTTTCCTCCTCCTTCACCAAAATTTATTCTGCCAGAGCATGGAAAATATCTCAGGAATTAAAGAGTTAAGCAAGTAAATATTGTCCATACGTGTATAGTTTCCATGCCTGGATCAAACCCAGGACAAAACTCTAGCCAGTTGGGACTCTGGGACAGGCCTCTCAAATGGGTACTGTAATGGTCAAACCAGGACGTCCAGTTGTTTTCTAGATTAATGCGCACCATATTTGGTTCATAATCTTCTGATTGTTACCACTAATATGTAGATGATATTTTCAAACATGAGCTGGTACTTATGGAACGAAGTCAAAACTAAAGCAGAGATATGAGAAATGAGCATGTGGCAAATAGTCTCAGCAGTGATCAAGAAAAGAAGAAGGACATATAAGGGTCATGTGATGATAAGAAACAATCAGAGAATTACAAAGCAAGTCAACAAATTGGGAAACGTCTGGAAAAAGGAAAAGGCCGACCTCGAGAGACCCTAAAGAGAACACTGACCATAGAGGCTAAAATGATAGGCATCAAATCCCTTGATGAGATTGAGAAGCTCGCCAACAATAGAGACTCGTGGCGAGGCACACTGCCTGCCCTGTGTGACGTATGACGGCACGGGAAGGATGTAAGATACTTAATACACAGAGACAGACCCCAGCGTTGTACCATGCCTGGAGGCGTCGGCCACTGTGTCTCTCCACATTCGAATCGTTCATGTTTTCCTTCACTTCTGTTGTTGTGTTTCTCTCATGCCATTTTGTCAATCCATCTATTTTCTCTCTTGGTCTACCTTCCTTCTGCCTCCCATTTTTCTCTCTGTTATCACGATATTTTCTATTCTTCCTCTTTTCATTATATGGCCAGTAAACCTAGACTGTCCCCTCGTAGAGTGTTTATTAAGGTTCGTTTTTGTTGACTTTTCATGGGCATTCTTCATGTGTTACTTTAGCTGTCCATGGTATTCTTAACATTGTTCCTTAGAACCATTTATCAATTGTCTCTAATTCTCTGGTCTGGAAATGTCCTGCCTTCAAGTAATTTATTATGTAATTAAATACTGGCATGGCCAGCTTATTTAATAAAATTTTGACACAAGAATAGAATGTCAAAACCAGATCGTCTTGGAAACGATGTGTCTTTAACATAGTATAACACAAGCTAAGCATCAAAGCAAGGTTTCCCACAGCATTAGATGATCATTATCCAAGAGATTTCATGCCTAAAACTTTAGCTTGAGAATCAAATTATGGACAAAGTTTATATTTAAAGAACGGAAATGAAATAGTGTAGTGTCATCTTCACAAAATTCTAGAACTAACGTGTTTACAAAGTTTAGTAGGTGCCATCACGATAAGTACCTCTTATCTTCAAGGTTGTCATATTCATTAAGTGAAAAAAAATAACAGTCGTTACGTGCGTGAGTATATTCTCTGAATTTTGCTTATTTCTTATTTTAACAAAAAGTTAATGTGGCAAAAATGGAGGGAAAAAAATTGAATTACAGCCTATATAATTGGTCACAGAAACACAGAAAGTGTCCATAATTGGGCTTCTCTGTCTATGGTGCTTTTAAAAGTAAGTCTTTCTAATTGTATATTCTAGTACAATCTATAGTTATCTAGTTCCTTATTGCTCTGAGCTAGCTTAAAGGCAATAAAGACATCTCCTGGGTAGATACTTCTTTTACTAGTGTAAACAATATGAGGATAATGTTGATTTTGTTTCAGTTCTTAGCGAAATCTGTTAAAATGGTTGTTCCTTTGCAATCGGTATAAAGCAGACACTTAGCACAGGTCTAGAGTTTTGTGTAGCGATCTAGTTTATTCTGTGTGGCTCTGCTATAAGATAAACTTGTCAAGCGTAGGTCTATTGCTTCAGATGATAGGGTTTTTTTTTGTTTGATAGATTTAGCATGACAAAAATGTAATGCTGGTAGTCAGTAAGATCTACTAGAACAACCTGAAACCTTCAGCACCTTCTTATAGAACTTGGTCCGAGGCAGTTCTTTGTTCTGTTCTGATATTTCTTTTCTTTGAAACGTAAAGCAGATCCAGAGCTACATGCCAGGGGCCTGTAAATACAAAAGCTTTATCTGTATGCATTCATTTTCAAATGTTGTCTTTTCTGTCCACGTAAGCTCATGTGTTGTCCCTTGTGTACGGGATTAACGTTTACAAACTGTTAACACTGTAAATCAATCATACAGGCGGTGTCTTCCCTTAGGCCAGTGGTTCTTTACACCTTTTTCTGCAGCGGGCTTCCTCTCCGGCATGCGAGTACCAGATGATGGGAAGATTTTTCAAATCCGGTCATTCGTTTGTCCGTGGACCTCCAAATATCCTTTCATGTACACTCCGGTATAGGGGGGCCCTTCTTGACTGAAATATAAAACATGGTGCTAATATAACAAGCCCTCTTTTCCTCTTGGAAGTTGATTTTCTGATAGGTAGATGGTAAAAGTATATGCAGATTTTACTGAAGAAATTCCTTCATCTTTCATTCATTCTGAGTGTATTGTTGTAATTTGCCACATTAACGATAACCCAGGTATCTGTTTCAGGGTCCAGTCTATTTGCGCTTACGTGTTCTGTCTTCAGGTTTTCTCTTTCCACTTACGTCTTCTGTCTTTTCTCTTTGCACTTACGTCTTCTGTCTACGTTTTATAACTTATATCCTTCTCAAATGAGGATAATGTGGCATCTTCTACGCATGCGCAGTCTCAGTCTGACACCGTATTTTGCCACTTGTTTCCATATTCAGAAAACTTCCTCATGGACGTCTCAGGAACTATCCTACTATCGCTGTTGTGGTCTACCTCGTTACCTTTTCCCCTCCAGAAGTTCCTAATTTTTAGTTGAGTGTGCTGCCGTGAGAAGACGGGCTCGGATCTGAAGTTTCTTCCACTAGAATCAAGTATGTTAGAACTGATATCGACTACGGAACTTCTGGGGCTAGGTTTGATCATGTGTCTTGTGTAGGACAAAAGTTTGAAATGAGTTTAGTTTCTAACGCAAGTGTCCGGTTTCATAGCCTTCTACTCCATGTTCGTGATTTGTTACTTTCTCGGCATGTCTGGTAGTCCATTTAATTCACAGTAGGAATAGTCTGGAAGTGAAAACCCATGAAAAGACTACTAGAAATCTGACATTTCAAATAATCGATAACGTTGCTAGTAAAAACCTGTCACTTCATTTAATACATTACGCGGCTAATAGGAAGTTGATATTTCGATTAATAGATGATATTGTTAATGCAGAGCTGAAATTTAATCTCTGGCATTGCTGTAAAACTCAAGACTAAACATTGGATAAAAGCAGCCCTACACAAAGTAGATACTGGCATGCTTCTTGAAGCGTTGAAGTGAGTCTTCGTTGTTCCAGAAGTATGTTGTAAGTTTGATTGGCACTCAAGAACTGCAAGTTAGCATTTCGTGTCTTCTGTTCACCCAGCTAAAGAAAAGGTTTGTTGTCACAATATTTCTATCTGCTTTCTTCCCCTATCGTCTTTTTCCACCCTGGCAGACAAGATCGATGCTGAAGTACGTTCTTCTGGCCATCTTTGGCATCTGCCTCACGCATGCCCAGCAACACCTCCAGGTCAGCATCACGTATAATGACCCGCAAATAGTACTTCGGCTGCCAGGTAAGATCTCCTTCTTCTTCTTCTTCTTCTTCCTCCTCCTCCTCCTTAGAACTGCGAGCTTGTGTTCTTTACACCCTATGCGGTGAAGATGTTGAGCCACAGCATCGTGTCGGTTTGGGAGCGGGTTATGGCGACTGTTTCTTCAATCGCTGAGTGGAGCTTAAAAGCAAGGAATATGGAATGCTTCTTTAGCAGACTCCACCACCATGGATAATATGGCTTGTTACTGGAGATACCAACGGAGATGTAGGACAGAGTTCTGGTAAGCTATTGTTTCCCGACCCTGGTGCCAGCATGTGAGCAATGGGTCACCGATTGTCAAATGGGACAGTGCCAGTCATCGTTAAAAGCTGTAATATCATTTTACTCAGTCGCTGGAGACACCATCTCTAAATAATAGTCAATACCCCATCATCTCTAAAGAATAGTCAACATCCCATAATCTCTAAAGGATAGTCAACACCCCATCATCTCTAAAGAATAGTAAACACCCCATAATCTTTAAAGAATAGTCAACACCCCATCATCTCTAAAGAATAGTCAACACCCCATCATCTCTAAAGAATAGTCAACATCCCATCACCTCTAAAGGACAGTCAAAATCTCATATTCTCTAAAGGATAGTCAACACCCCATCATCTCTAAAGAATAGTCAACATCCTATAATCTCTAAAGAATAGTCAACACCCCATGATCTCTAAAGAATAGTCAACACCCCATGATCTCTAAAGAATAGTCAACACCCCATCATCTCTAAAGAATAGTCAACACCCCGTTATCTCTAAAGAATAGTCAACACCCCATCATCTCTAAAGAATAGTCAACACCCCATCATCTCTAAAGGACAGTCAACATCTCATAATTTCTAAAGGATAGTCAACAACCCATAATCTAAGATTTCATATTTTGTATTTGTCTACTCTATCAAATACACTTACATAGATCTACACAGACTATCTGCAGCACTTGATTTTGTTCTATTGAGTATATAAAATATATATGAGGACATATCATTAGCATTTCTATAAAGATCAAACAAATGTTCTGACCAAATACCTTCATTAATGACCTCTATTTAAGATAAACAAACATGACACCGTTGTTGACAGTGATTGAAAGGAGAAGGTGGCAGAGGACTGCCCATATTATGAGATTGACAGACGAATCCCTCCCACAAACAACTCCACATGGTAAAAGTAGCATCAATCAGTCAATCAAGTAATCAATCAATCAATCAACACGTGACGTAGGCGATCATTTCTCTCCACAATTCCCTGTCTTTAGACTTGATTATGAGATCCGCCGGTGACTTTCTTCATAGCCGCACTGACAGCCCATCCAGTAACTTCTCTCTCTGTCTTCCTCTGTCTCTTCTTCCTTCAGTTTTTCCATTTGCCACAGCGTGTTCCAATTTTCCTATTTTCAGAAAATGTCCTACAAATCTCGCTTGTCTGCCTTTGATCTTTGCTGTAATTAGCCTTTTTAACTCCAGCCTCTCTTAAGACTAATAGTAGCATGGGGCACCAAAAGAGACATGAAGACGAAGAGCAGAGAAAATGCTGATGACCGAAAGGATGACATGGGAGACTGTCAAGAAGATAACAAAGAACTGACAAAAGTGGAAATCTCTACCAGCAGCTCCATGTGTCCTATGCACTAAAGAGACTAAAGGGACGGAGAGAGAGAGAGAGAGAGAGAGAGAGAGAGAGAGAGAGAGAGAGAGAGAGAGAGAGAGAGAGAGAATGTCTATATTTATCATTTAAAATTAGTTTTTATATATTTACTGTAAAAAGAAAACTCGTATATATTTTTATGATCATTATTAACGTTGTGTTTTTTTTTAATCTTTGTGATATGATTTTCTTCCTCTGTCTAGATACGGACTCGGATGTCACGAGCGTAACCTTCCATTACAGAGTAGCAGGAGGTGAAATCATAGTGGAAGAGGAACAAGAACAGGTAGGTTACTCTGTGTTTCTAATACCACGATCAAGTAGGCCACTCCATGTTTCTAATACTACGATCACGTAAGTCACTCCATGTTTCTAATACCACGATCAAGTAGGTCACTCCATGTTTCTAATACCACGATCAAGTAGGTCACTCCATGTTTCTAATACCACGATCAAGTAGGTCACTCCATATTTCTAATACCACGATCAAGTAGGTCACTCCATATTTCTAATACCACGATCAAGTAGGTCACTCCATATTTCTAATACCACGATCAAGTAGGTCACTCCATATTTCTAATACCACGATCAAGTAGGTCACTCCATATTTCTAATACCACGATCAAGTAGGTCACTCCATATTTCTAATACCACGATCAAGTAGGTCACTCCATATTTCTAATACCACGATCAAGTAGGTCACTCCATATTTCTAATACCACGAGCAAGTAGGTCACTCCATATTTCTAATACCACGAGCAAGTAGGTCACTCCATGTTTCCAATACCAGGATTATTAAATGAATACGCGTTTACAAACAACATGGCCAAGTAGGCGAATACACGTTTACAATAACAGGATCTAGTAAGTAAATTCTTTTTCTTCCAAAAAAGCACAATCAAGAAGGTAAATCATCACTTCTAGTAACACGGTGTGTTAATTGAATCCATGTTTCCAAATACATGGTGAATTATGTGAATCTGTGTTTATAGAAATCTTTGTATTATTAACAGAAGTCTGTTATGTAATGTGTTATGAACACATTATCTATCTATCTATCTATCTATCTATCTATCTATCTATCTATCTATCTATCTATCTACCTATTTTTTCCTAATTTAATATGTATATTTGTACTAAATCAAGTGTGTGGGAAGAATGAAAGATGGAGTGATGAAGGGCAGAATGTAAGACGGGCCTGCGTGCTCAATTCTTTACCCTTGAAAAATAAAGATTACTCATTCATTCATGTCTCTCTGTCTATCTGTCTGTCTGTCTGTCTGTCTATGGCCTGGGTGCTTCTTCTTATGCCTGAGTGCTAATCAAATACCCGTATATGATTTGACCAGCTAATGGGTGGCAGTACCATGGCAGCTTGGTAACGAATGGTAGAGAAACTATCCACGCCTCGGCCGAGATCCAGTACAGCAGCGGTCTTCATATTACCACTCCTGAAGCGACACATGTCGTCGGTAAGAGAGGTAGGGTGCCGTTTCTTTTGTTTGTCTGTGTTGAGAATGTGATGTAGCAGAGCGCCATGCATCTATAGCAGGATCTGTTTTTGTTGTTTACAGAGGTCTAGGATTTCAAAGAAGATACTCTGCGTTTTTCAGTTCAGGGAGTTCAAAGAAGATTAAATAAAAAGAGGCCTATAGTTACATCAGACAGAGAGACAGATAGAGATACAGACAGACAGATAGATAGATAGATAGATAGATAGATAGATAGATAGATAGATAGATAGATAGATAGATAGATAGATAAATAGATAGATAGATAGGCAGGCAGGCAGGCAGGCAGACAGACAGACAGACAGACAGATAGATAGATAGATAGATAGATAGACAGACAGACAGACAGACAGACAGACAGACAGACAGACAGACAGACAGATAGATAGATAGATAGATAGATAGATAGATAGATAGATAGATAGATAGATAGATAGATAGATAGATAGATAGATAGATAGATAGATAGATAGATAGATAGATAGATAGATAGATAGATAGATAGATAGATAGATAGATAGATAGATAGATAGATAGATCTTTGTGTATTTCAGGACTAATAACACTTGTACAGCCGGTCTTGAGACGTCTTAGAGCAGTTACCTTCCGTGATGATTTCAATGTTTTCAATGAGAAGGATTGGTTTATTGAAGTGTCCATGTTTGGTGGAAGAGTAAGTGTCCATGTTTGATGGAAAAGTAAGTGTCCATGTTTGGTGGAAGAGTAAATGTCCATGTTTAATGGAAGCATAAGTGTCCATGTTTGTTGTAAAGGTAAGTGTCCATGTTTGGTAGAAGGTTTAATGTCAATGTTTGATGTAAGGGTAAGTGTCCATGTTGATGGAACCGTATGTGTCCATGTTTAATGGAAACGTAAGTGTCCTTGTTTGTTGGAAGGTTAAGCATCCACGTCTGGGGGAAAGGTAAGTGTGCACATCTGGTGGAAGGATAAATATCCATGTCGGAAGACTAAGCGCCCATGTTTACTGGAAAGGTGAGTGTCCATGTTTAGTAGAAGGGTCACTGTCTATGTTTGGTGGAAATGTATGTTAATGTTCTTGTACTTTATCACAGCAGAGTTCACTATGAAAAACTATGAAAAATATGACTTGAAACATTACATTCGTCTACCATCCCAGCCGATTTCTTGGACAAAAGCGTTCACCGCGAACTGATTTTGTCATCAAATTATGGAAAATGAATTGGTCTGAGCGTTGAGGATGTTGATACAATAGCACCCTCACAAGACATATTTGCATTATTTCATATAGGTCTTAAGAAATATGGATAGCCACAGTAACATCTTTTCATCATTATGTGTTACTCTCTGCGTAGTCATTAGTCAAGCGAGCGATGAGCTCCGTCCTGAAACAGTTGAAACAAGACCAAGGAAAAATGTGATTGCTCTTCATTTTGTCTCATCTGAGCCAGTGAAACTGATTCAGACGCACTCCAATATGATCCAGTCTGTTAAAATGGGGACCTGACATTATGTTAGGGTGAAATTCATATTAAAATGAGAATAACTATCTTTGAGCCGAGGTATGTGAATATAATGCAAACGGCTGACAATGACACTACATATTACTGATAGTGACACTAAAAATAGCTGACAGTGACACTGCATGCGGTTGACAATGTCACCACAGACGGCTGACAGTGATACTACATGCCACTGACAGTGACATTACAGCCGGCTGACAGTGCGTTTATGGAACCCTTCAGTAGTTGTCAGTATCAAATATTCAATTCTATACTTTGGTTAGGATACTGGACAAAGTAAACAAAGGAAAAAAAAAGACACAAGAGACAGAGCAAAAATAAAAGTAGAATAGCTTATAAATGTTTTGTATGCACACACATGCAACACATGCTCTGGCTGTTAAGTTGTAACTCTAAATCTTTGTCCATCTTGACAGAATTGGGAGTTTCAGGTCTACACGAACGAAGCAAAGAACGTCTTCGTTCGAGATGGCAAACTCTTCCTATATCCTGTGAGTGTTTGTCACATTATTTTCATAAATAACAATAAATACGATTTTTAATGGCTTGCATCGTTCCCATTGCAACATATGCCTGTGAGACCTGAACATTTAACAAAACAGCCGAGAAACACATAAATCCCTTTGAATCTAAATGCTACAGAAGAGTTAATACCATGGGCACAAAAAAGAACAAATATATCAATACTACAATATTAAAGACGGTTGGCTAGTAAAGAGGATTAAACAGAGAAAGCTTAAATATTTTTAACACATGTGTCAATTATGAAAATTTAGAGAGGACCGTCTTGGAAGGAAAAAAAAATAAGAAAAAGAAAGAGAGGAAGACCAAGGCGAAGATGGATGCAAGACATCGTTGATGATCTGCAAATAGATGCATCACCACAGGGCATCTTGTTTACAATCGAGAGGCCTACAGGAGAGCTGTTAGCGAGGCAAAGTTCCACATGGGAAATGCAAATGACTGAATGAAAACGCTGTTTTTAGATATTAGAATGACTCCTTGCTTTTTCTTTTCATCTAATTAGCTGAAACATTGTGTATATGTACATATTGAAATTATAGGTTCCAACCTCTTGCTCTAAAGTTGTTGGGGGATGAGGAAAACTTGTTACATTTTTCATACCACAAATGGGTGCTAGATCATTTAATGTGCCATTTGTAGATAGGGGACAGACAGACAGACAGACAGGCAGGCACAGACAGACAGACAGACAGACAGACAGATAGATAGATCTACAGACAGATAGATAGATAGATAGATAGATAGATAGATAGATAGATAGATAGATAGATAGATAGATAGATAGATAGATAGATAGATAGATAGATAGATAGATAGATAGATAGATAGATAGATTTTAGGAAATGGAGAGAGAAAAGTAAGAGAGACTCACAAAAGAAACAGCTCGTGAAAATAAAACATTTAAAAAATTTTGTAGAGTCAGAAAAATAGACTAATTATAAAGGACTAGTTTGTTTCACTGAATAGTGTTGAGTTTTGTTCTTTCTTATATTCAGACCTTGACAGTGGACGACCCTCGCTTTGATGAGAACTTCTTGAAGACCGGAGTCATGGATATTCCTGGTAAGCGTCTGTGAGCCTCGACACTTTGTGGAAAATTTGTTCAAACCTCAAATTATCATTATAAATCTTCAAAAATCTTCTTCTGAGTTCAAGGTTATTGGTCATTTCAGGTCCTGATCCCTGTCGACATGGCAAAGCCCGCAGTCCTTTCTAGATCCTGATAGGAGTCCCAGAGCTTTTTCCTGAAGCTTGTGTCTTCTGGCCATGTCTCACGCCTCAGGTCTGCATGGTTTGGGCACTCTTGTAGGATATGTTCTGGAGTCTGGGTTCCACTCGTCTGTGTGAGACATTTTGAGTCCAAAATTTTAAACCTCCATAAGTTCAAGCATTCATACTGCCAACACTTCTTATTGTTAAACTTTTTTTTTTGTAATCAAACCTTTACATTGTCAAAACTTCATGCGGTCAAACTGTTTTACTTTGTTTCTGTTTTCATAATTTTACCTTAAAGAAATCTTTTATTTGATTGCTTGTATTTATATTTCCCTGCTTCTTTATCCAAGCAACAAAATATATTCTTGCCGTGTAACTTTCGGTTGCATTTATAGACTACAATGCCAGAATATAATTATTCTGTCTATAGCAACTAGGATTCCATTGATTCTAAGATCTGTGCTTGTTTGATTTCCCTTATCAGTTCAATGAATTAGAAATGAATTTTCGCAAGAGATGTACTCCTGTATTGACGTTACAGCTGGAGGGTATGGTAAATTGCTTTAGAAAGATATAGAACTTTCATGATAAATGAGTACAGCGATAACTTGGTAGAAGTTAAACTATGAATTAAGAGCGAGTGGCGGTATTCAATGAAGTTTCACTAAAGGAAAAAAAAAGATGGCAAATGAAAATAAAGGGCAAAATTCACAACCAACGACAAGAAAGGAAATAAAAACTCAGCCATTGTTCCACCAAAAAAAAAATCTTCCTACGAAATAAGTGAAAGATAAAGCTAATTATTACATTGCCGAATAGTTATGTCAAACTCTGTATTGTTAAATCTGGAAATGTTATATCAAACTCAACATTGCTAACCTTTGAAATTGTTAACCTTCTTATTGTCCAATATTTTTGCAGGCAAAACGTTTTAACTCGGTGACTCCATTCTAACCTTCTCTTCACAATCTTTCATCCTGGCAGAACTGTTCGGTTACTGCACCAACACGGCTGACTACGGCTGCAACAGGGACGGACATAATGGCATGCTGCCTCCGATCATGTCGGGCAAGGTCTCCAGCGTCCCCACCACCAAGTTCGGAACCGTTGAGGTTCGTGCAAAAATACCCAAGGGCGACTGGCTGTGGCCAGGTAAAGGAGCGTGGCAGAATGTAAATTGTATATTGTTAGTATATAAACTTGCTTCTTTATGTAGAATGTCTGTATAGACATATGTCAGTGTATTATGATACATGTGTATATATGCTGGCCGCTATGTGCGAGGGAGCTGTAGAACATTTGACTATCATAAGAACGAGTCAAGTCTGGGTTTCCGAAGCATCTTCTAAGTTTTACACAAAGCTCGAGGTTACTATCTTCTTGTATAATAAGTGAAGCGAAAGACTTAGATGCAGACAAATATGAAACTTCATGCAGAAGATTCAATAAGCACTGATCCACAACACATCTCAACCGAACCTGAATGGATTACTTGCAGCGAGGCCCACCAAAATCTCACTAAAGCGTACATAAACCTTACAAGGAATGTCGAAAATGGGCGAAGTGGAAAACACAAGAGGAAATAAACGAACTCATTAACAAACATACAACTCCTGAGGACATCATCATTTATACAGACGGATCAGTGAGCAGGGGAACTAGAAGCTGTTGGGGTTTTGTAGCACACCGAAGAGGTAAAACACTGAAACTCATGGCCTGGGTTTATACAAACACCTGCTCAAGTATGTGCATGGAAACAGAGGCCATCACACAAGCATTAAAATTGATAGTGACACAGAAAACACACCACATCACCATCGTCACTGACTCCAAAAATCTATTACGAAAAAGTAATAAAGTGGAACAAAAAGCCATTAGAAGTGAATGGCAAGAAATAATTAATTAATCCCACATCAAAAACATCACGTGGGTATACTGCCCAGGCCATGCCGTAGTCGACGGAAACAAGAAAGCCGACCACCAGCTAGCAGCAAGGGCCAAACCAGAGGCTCTCATCAAGATGAACAAATCGACCTATACAAGTCCATCACCCAACACCTCGATGAACAAATGCAAAGCGACTTCCTCCAAAGTACCTATCACATACGACTCGACGCATTACATGTGGCCAAGGTCAGTAGTTGCAAATCCCAACTAAATGCCAGATCACGAGCAACACAACATTGGAGTCATCTCCCTAAAAACACTGAAGGAAATCCTGATTTCAAAGACCGAACACGTATGGGCATGCCCCGAATGTAATGAGGCCGTCCCCAGACCAGCAGCAGAGCTATGTCCTATTTTACAGTTTACAGTCATCGTAGTTTCATACAAAAGAATAGACCGTACATGAGAGGTAAAGGTAAAGATAACACTGTCTGTCATGCCGTAGATGCACATAGTGTTAGTGCCCATGTTAGTGCCCATATTTTCCTTGATCTGTCAGCACCCTAGAGGGTGATGTGGTCAGCATCACCTTTGGTTGCTTTTCCTTTTCAAACTCTGGTCAGCATCACCTTTGGTTGCTTTTCCTTTTCAAACTCCAGAAGAAATCAGGTACCCATTTCTACACCTGGATGACTGGGGGGGGGGGGGGGAGAAAGGAGTGTTGTGTCCGCCCTCCGGCCGGATTCGAACCCCTGACCTTCGACATGAGACTAGAGCGCTAACCACTTCGCCACTCGGACGGTCCGTACATGTGAGCAAGGCACAGATTCATAGACCTACATGAGGTCATATTAATCCACATGCTAGTTCAAAGGCATTGTACAAAAAAAAAAGACCATTAGACTTTCATTTGAGCAAACTACAAAAGCATCGACATACGGAGAGACAATATACAGAACCATAAGCTTACAGAATTAAACTATATTCCCCCATGATAATTCTGCGTTGAAGATTCACTGTTAATCTCTCCCTGTGGCGTAGAGTTTGTGTTGATGTATTCTTTATTATGAATGTTTCTTTGTCAACAGCAATCTGGATGATGCCAAAAAAGAGCGTTTATGGGGGTTGGCCAAGATCCGGTGAAATTGATATCATGGAGTCTAGAGGTATGCAAAAAACTTTTGTTTCGTTAAATAAAGTTAAACTTTAAATTATAGAATCTAGAACTGTGCAAAAATTAATTTGCTTTATGAAATAAATGCAAAATTTACATTCTGGAAAAAGGGGGTGGGGTAATTTAAGCTGTGACAAAAAAAATGAGGAAAGGGGGGGGGGCGTAATTTAAGCTGTGACAAAAAATGGGGGGAGGGGGATTTAAGGTGTGACAAAAAATGGGGTGGGGGTAATTTAAGCTGTAACAAAAAAAAAATCTCCAACATATTTCTTTCCCAGGTAATGCTGGTGACCTGGGTGTTGGGACGGTCTCTAGCACCCTTCACTGGGGCCCTGCGTGGAATATCAACAAATGGGACCTGACCCACGGTGAAAAGTAAGTCCAGCATAGTCAGATGACTAGGAACTCTATATCTTAAGCTTTCAGTACTTCACCTGGCAATCCGTAGACATCTACAGAACAAGGAACATTCATTCATTTGTATGTCCCTTGCGGAACTTTGCCTCCCAAACAGCACTCCTGTAGGCCACTCGGTTGTGAGCAAGATGGCCTGCTGTTGCTGCTGCATCCATTTGCAGATCGTCAACGATGTCTTGCAGTCATCTTCGCCTTGGTCTTCCTCTCTTTCTTTTTCCCATTATGTACCTTCCAATACGGTCTTCTCTAAATTATCACGACGTTTAATGTGTCCAAAATATTTAAGTTTTCTCTCTTTAATCCTCTTTACTAGCCAGCCTTCTTTAATATTAAGCTCTTGTAGTATAGATATATTTGCTCTTTTTTGTGTCCACGATATTCGGAGAACTCTTCTGTAGCATTTACACTCAAAGGCATTTATGTGTTTCTCAGCTGTTTTGTTAAGTGTCCAGGTCTCACAGGCATATGTTGCGATGGGAAAGATGCATGCCCTTAAAAATCTCATTTTTGTGGTTCTGTCTGCTCCTTTCCACATATTCTTTAGTTGTTTTACTTTCTAAAGAGCGATAGATGTCCTCCTTTTAATTTCCCTCATTGTATCTCTATTATTAGTTAGTAGTGATCCAAGATATTCAAAGGAGCAAGTGGTCACATTTAGACAAAACAGTTCACAATGAAACACTGTCTACGTAATCAGTTAAAACAATGGAAACAACCCAGTTTGATCCTGCAATGATTGAGAAATGACACTGGAACATTTCCAACATTCCAACAAGTCAGAGGGATGCATGAAGACTTGAGGGAAAGTTTATGGTCTTTGGCAGTCCACGTGAATAACTGGAAAGTAAAATTGCGGGATATATGAAGACTTGAGGGAAAGCTTGTGGTCTTTGGCAGTCCATGTGAATAACTGGAAAGTAAGATTGCGGGATATATGAAGACTTCGGGGAAAGCTTGTGGTTTTTAGTAGTCCAAGTGAAGAACAGGAAAGTAAGATTGCGGGATATATGAAGACTTGAGGGAAAGCTTGTGATCTTTAGTAGTCCAAGTGAAGAACAGGAAAGTAAGTATGCGGGATATATGAAGACTTGAGGGAAAGCTTGTGGTCTTAGCAGTCCACGCGAAGAACCGGAAAGTTATTTGAAGAAGTCGTATCGCTAGAAACAACAGACAACTTTTTACCTGAAAATAAACTCAACGTATGTAAAAGAACACACACATCCTGGTTTATAGTTTCTTACTGGACATAATGAAGAGTAATAAGGTCATATTCTTTATGGTGTGATTATTTAGCGGTAAATGTCCACTTCATGGCCAAAATACAGGGTCTGGTTATAAGTTTATGAATTTCTGACCTTACACTATTGTACTCGGACAATACAATTCAAAAGTATAAGCCAATTTAATAAAAATGTAACTTTACTTATACAATCTCAACAGTTGAAACAGCAAGTATAAGAATACATAATAACATTCAAATGTAATGATGATTTAACAATAGCGTCATTTACTGTAATCGTGATTTTATGTACTTTTTTTTACAGCCTACGAAAAGCAGTAGATTCCACTAACAGAACTGCCAGGTTTAATTTACACATAAGCAAACAGGAGATTCCCCTAACACAACTGCCAGTTTAAATTTACAAATAAGTGTAAAAAGTGAATTCCACTGACTTCAGGAGATTCCGCTATAGGAATCGCCGTTTGTAATGTACAATAACGCAGGCAGTAAATTTCACTAACAGAAGTCTTGCTTTTTGTTTTCTCTTGCAGGAAAGCTACAGGTGGATCCTGGCATGATGACTTTCACACCTGGAAACTAGAGTGGACCGCTGACCATATTAAGTAAGACCTTCCTCAACCTAATGAAGATAGTAAAATGGTTCTGACAGACGGTTACTGACACTGAACAAAACCCAAGTTGCAGTGTAATAACACAGCTTCAGGATACAAAAACACCTGTATTAAAATAACACTACTGTTATAAAATAATACAGCTGTGACACAGTAGCGCAGGGGTGAGACATTCGCATGGCTATACGAATAATATATGCACACAAAAAAAAGCCACACAGCTATAAGAATACCGCAGATAACACGGCTATAAAAATGCCACAGATAACACAGCTGTAATAATATCACAGATAACACGGCTGTAAGAATACCACAGATAACGCAGCCGTAAGACGACAAAATAGCTGTGATAATAACGACGACTAACATAACAGTTTCTGTGGCAAACGTAGTCGTCTATCAGCGCCTTAAGAAAACTTTTGCCGCCATTTTTGTCATCATCTTCCACTCCATCACCGCTATTTTCTACCGAAAAGTACTTACAGACCTCTTATTATTGTTTCCAACATCAGCATTATCATCGCAATTACCATCACTGTTCGTTATTGCCATCACCTAACCGTTATATAATTACAAAAGAAAACAGTGCTAATGGCTCTCGATTTCCTCCAGTAAGACGGAGCATTTCTCTTTAAAAAAAAAAAGAGATATCCAAATTTCGTGAATGATTATTTAACGAAGCAAACTGTACAGATCATATAGTTAATGTGGTTAATGTACTAGCTGGCGTACACGCATAAATCAACTGGCAAACGCTCAGTGAATTACCGGGTGGGTAGAAAAAAAAATAACAGAATGCCGCAATTTCGATTAGCCAGACTTTTTGTCTGGAAAATCAGAAATACGGTAAATTGGAGGTCACCGGTGCATTAATGTAGTGCAGTGTCGTTAAATAAGAAAAATGTAACTTTCCACCAAAAGGATCTTTGTGGACAACCAGGAAATTCTTACTGTGGACCCTGGAGCAGGCTTCTGGCAGAAGGGAGGATTCACGGGAGACAACGTCTGGGCTGGAGGAAGCAAGATAGCGCCATTCGACCAGGACGTAAGCATTTTAATTTCCCGGCTTTCTTAAATCAGTAGATTAACGATAACATGGTCACACAGTCAGACATAAAACAGAGGACAAATGCTGTAAACCTAGTTCTAGCACTTAAAATAGATGGGTGTATGGTTCAGTTTAAAAAAAAAAAAGACAGAAAGAGTGAGGTAAGTGGACAGAAACAAGAAATACAGAAAGCAAGATTAGTGCATATAAATGATGGAACATACAACAATCCAATATTTAGGCAAAAGCCTTTTTCAATGATCATATACAAAAGCAATAGAACAGATAAAAACACGAGAAATGTATGAAAAATGTATAGGCCTACTTTATATATTTGGACTCCTCCCTTTAAGACCGACACAAGAGACTAAGTCTATAATTTTTCATCTATTTTTCTTATTTTTATCTGAATTGTTGTTTTTACATGTGATCATTGAAAAAGGCTTTTTCCCGAAATATTCGATTGTTATATGTCTTTCATTTATATGTAGTCATCTTACTTTCTGTCATTCTCGTTTCCGCCCACTTTCCTCACTTTTTCTATCTTTTTTTTTTTGGTAAAACTGAACCACATACAAATCTGTTTTCACACAGCCAGAAAATTGTGTTTGATATCGTGAAGTCCCTCGTGATATCTGGTCTTTTCAAGTCTTGGTGTTTGTTTTATTTTTAGTATCTCCAGGCATCTTCATCTAGCACAAGATGGACACAAGCAGGATTGATTGATTCACTAACCGACTGGTTAATTGATTGAACTTTATTTACAAAGGGTGAAGAATCCAGGATTCATGTCAGTCTAAAATTCTATCCTTTACCACGTGACTTTCATTCGAAGAAAGATAAAGAAAACTTGACCACGGAAAACCTGGCACAAGAGCTGTCAAAGTCAAGACGGGGAGAAATCAGTACAGCTGGAGAATCACACATACACTGTCTTAAAGCCACACATAAAGCCACACATAAAGGCAACTGGATTAATCAACATCCCAAGCAAAGACAGACGAAGAATACTATAATCTGTTAAGAAATGATTAAGTAATATTCATCCGGTTGAGAGCAGGACATTGCAGGCTGAGACACCATCTATTCTAGAAGTTGAAAATAGGCCAAACATGCCTATGTACCTGCGGCAAAGAACAACAGATACCACATCACGTCCTCCATATTTGACAGCTACACAATCCACTCAGGCAAAGGACATATCCAGACCCCAGACTCTACAGGAGAAGCTCTACATGAGAAGCTGAAAATCTGAGACGAACTCTCGTATTTGTGAGAGAGAATGATGTCCATGTCTGAGCGAACAGCGACGAAGATACGAAGATGGAAGAATACAGAGGTTGGCTGCAGACAGAAGTGAGACTGAGTGTCTGCTAGCAAGACACCACAAGACGTGATGAGCAGTTATTGTTTAGTTGGTCACATGGATGGATGGATGGATGGACGGATGGATGGATGGATGGAAGTTCTTGTATAGTCTACCGTCGGTGTATTCTCTCTCCAAATGTAAAAACAAAATCATTCTATTTGTTTCCTCTGTTGATGAAATGTTGTATTCTGGCTACTGTAAAACAGCATTTCAATTATCATTTTCAGCTTTTGTGAACCATTTTTATCACTCCTAACAGGTTTTATTTTTTATATTGGTTTTCACGAAACTTCAAATTGTTGTTCGTCTTGGCTGACGTGATGAACCATCGCCAAACAGAAGCATGGTATCTAGTCAAGGATAGATTGCAGTGGCTTGACGAAGACCTGAAGAGGATCCAAGGAGCCAGTTTCTCAAAATACTCCACCGCAATAAGAATCAAAATAAGCCCCAGTCTGGTAATCAAACTGAACATAAGACTGGGAGCAACATGAATAACGTAGGATAGACTTTCGGCCATCTCTGGTTTGCCTGACCAGATAATCATGGCTTACTGCCTGTTGCTCTAGTTGATTACACCGTTCAAATATTGTTAGAATTTACAAATGTGGAAGCTGCTCTTTAAAAAAAAACGGTCATCATATTCCATGAAACGCTTTCCGTAACGAAATGTTCATTATATAAATATAACTGAGTACATTAGTCATGGTTTAAATGTTTATGTCCAGGAAAGAGTTTACGCCCACTAAAATGTTATCAACTTGATTCACAGTTTTACCTGATTCTCAACGTTGCTGTGGGAGGCACTAATGGATACTTCTCAGACACGGCCAACTGGGGCGTCAGGAAACCTTGGCTCAACAACTCTCCTCACGCCAACGAAGACTTCTGGAACGCCCGCAACGATTGGTTGCCCACATGGCAGGGAGATAACGTAGCTCTGCAAGTTGACTGGGTTGAGTTCAGAACTTAGTCATCACAGACTGTGGCGATTCTGTGCTACTAATTTCTTACATTCAGTTCCCAAGAAATTGTGAACTGCTCACTAAAGAAGCTGTTCTGTATTCAATTTAATAATTTTTTCTTCATGAGGACGATTATGAAAATAATTACTACACGGGATGTGAGTTACGGGATGTAGTTCATGTGAATCCTTTAAAGTTAAAAGGAGAAATTGTTAAATAAAAATTGTTGCATGAAAAATCAAAGTCGTTGAACTGTAATGATAAATGAATTTGTAATATATTTGTTTATATTAATTATTCTCTAGTGAGACCTAACTAGAAGGGAGAGAGAGAGAGAGAAAGAGTGGAAAGACTTTTTAAGAGATGATGATGAGAACTGAATAATTACTTCACAAAGCTGTAGACTATCATCAATTAACTTTGACCTGAGCCTAGTGTGAGTAAACTTTAGAAATGACCTTGACTCGACTCAAGATATGAAGCGCACCGACTAGGACGCGATTCACGACTTGACATTTCTCAGTCAGTCGACTCTACCACGGCTTTGCTGCAGTATTAAGTTACCAAAGACAACGCACTTTTTAATGACACAATTTCCATGTGTGTTGTTTGAAACAGGCTATAAAAGGGGCTTAAACAGTATATTTGTGACACGGCCCAATCACAAGGTATCATGAAAGAAATAAATATATGTATAAATTTTATGAGATTATGATGATGATGATGATGATGATGATACACACGGAAATATATCTTTTGATATAGCGCGTATGACTCTCGTATCAACAAATATGTTAACAGTTTTTCCTGCATTCAAGTTTTAACATTCTAAAAAGTCACGTGTGTGAGACGAGCGACCATCGTACGCGCGACAAGATTTTTCAAAGCACAATTCTAAGATTATATAATCGGAAAAACATAATTTTAGGATCACATAATCACAGGTTTCCATAAATCGGGTCTCTGATGAAATGACAAAAAAAAAAAAAAAATAACACAGATTAATGTCATACAGGACAATAATTTTTACCTTTATAAAGCGTAACATACAATTTATCCCCATTTTTTTTTTTTACCTTTGTCTCATATATAGGACAGCATTTGTTATTGTTCAAACAGCTATTTTTTTCCTTTTGAGAAGATGACTTGCAACAGGTGACTTTTTTTTTCAAATGTTATCGGGGATGTTAAAAAAAAACTGTTATTCAAGCTAGGCTAACCCCAGATTAGTTTGGCAGAAATTTGCGTGCAGTTGTTAACTGTCTTGTTTATTCGCTGACAGCAGAGTGTGTGTTCTGCGACATCTGTTGCATCTTCGTCTTGAAAAGACAGCCTACGCGTTGACAAGACAGGCTGTTCTTCGTAAACTAGCGTATCACGTACCTATTTTTTTTTTTACAATTTTGTGAAGTACTACAGAACCTTACAGCCTTCACGTGAAAGCACAGTTCACTTTAAATAATGATGCATGCACCTCCGCGCTCCAGTGGAGAAAGCTTGGGAAAATATTTTGAAAATTCTCTCATTGTCTCTCTCTCTCTCTCTCTTTCTCTCACACACTCACACACACACACAAACACACACACACAAAGTATTTAACACAGTGGTTCTCTACTGTACACGCTGCAAGATTCGCTAGGTGTGCGGCGGCACTCTGCACAACGAGAGATTTGCTAGGTGTGCGACGGCACTCTGCACAACGAGAGATTTGCTAGGTGTGCGGCGGCACTCTGCACAACGAGAGATTTGCTAGGTGTGCGGCGGCACTCTTCACAACGAGAGATTTGCTAGGTGTGCCGCGGCACTCTGCACAACGAGAGATTTGCTAGGTGTGCCGCGGCACTCTGCACGACGAGAGATTTGCTAGGTGTGTGCCGCGGCACTCTACACGAAGAGAGATTCGCTAAGTGTGGCGCGGCACTCTACGCGACGAGAGATTCGCTAGGTGTGCCACGAAACTCTCGAGACGTTGTGATATTGATGGTCAAACTAGTTTCACTCTCTTTCAACATATAAAAAGCGAGATCTAACAGGTAGTTAAACTGATCTTTCTTGTAACACTTAAAACGAAAGATCTAACATGCAGTAAAACTTCTCTTTCTCTCTTATAACACATAAAAAGAAAGACCTAACATGTAGATAAACTTCTCTTTCTTAAAACACATAAAAAGAAAAATTTAACACGCATTTAAACTTATCTTTCTCTTATAACACATAAGAAGAAAGATCTAACATATAGTTAGACTTCTCTTTTCTTATACACATAAAAAGAAAGATCTAACATGTAGTTAAGCTTCTCTTTCTTATAACGCATAAAAGGAGATAGCTAACATATAGTTAAACTTACCTTTTTCTCTTATAACACATACAATGAAATATCTAACATGTAGCTAAACTTCTTTTTTCTCTCTTATTGCACAGAAAACGAAAGATCTAACATTAAATTAAACTTCTCTTCTTATAACATATAAAAAGAAAAATCTAACAACAAGTTAAACTTCTCTTTCTCTCTAATAAAACATAAAAAGAAAGATAGACATTTATTTAAACTTCTTTCTTATAACACAGAGAGAGAGAGAGAGAGAGAGAGAGAAGAGAGAGAGAGAGAGAGATCTAAAAATTAGTTAACCTTCTCTTTCTTATAACACATAAAAGGAGATATCTAACATTTAGTTAAACTTCTTTTTCTTATAACACATAAAAAGAGAGATCTAACATTTACTTAGACTTCTCTTTCTTATAACACATAAAAAGAGAGATCTAACATGTAGTTAAGCTTCTCTTTCTTATAACACATAAAAATAGAGACCTTATATTTAATTAAACTTTTCTTTCTTATAATACATAAAAAGAGAGATTTAACATTTAGTTAAGTTTCTCATTCTTATAACACATAAATGGAGAGATCTAACATGTAGTTAAGCTTGTCTTTCTTATAACACATAAAAGGAGAGATATATATTAAACTTCCACTTCTTATAACATATAAAAGTAGAGATCTAACATGTAGTTAAACTTCTCTTTCTTAGAAGACATAAAAAGAGATCGAACATTTAGTTAAACGTCTCCTTCTTATAACACATAAAAGGAGAGATCTAATATTTAGTTAAACTTTTCTTTCTTATAACATAAAAGGAGAGATCTAACATGTAGTTAAACTTCTCTTTCTTATAAGACATAAAACGAAAGATTTAAAATGTAGATAAACTTTTCTTTCTCTCTTATAACACATAAAACGAAAGATCTATCATGTAGTTAAATTTCTCTTCCTTATAAGACATAAAACGAAAGATCCAACATGTAGTGTAAACTTCTCTTTCTTACAACACATAAAACTAAAGATCTAACATTTAGTTAAACTTCTGTTTCTTATAACACATAAAAGAAAAGATTTAACATGTAGTTTAACTTCTCTTTCTCTCTTAAAACACATACAAAGAAAGATGCAGTTATAATAAGATCAAATAATTAAACCTGCATGCCCGGAATACAGAAAACAGCTAAAACTGAACTGGGGGGGGGGGGTCACTTTAAAGAAACAGTTGAAGATAAAGACAAGAATAACCAGTACATTAAGACACAGAAATTAGGCTTGATCAAGAATAATGTGAAAGTAAGAGAAGCGGTCGATCGATCGATCAGCTGATTGATTGACTGAACTTTATTTGCAATTTCTTATCGATTTGGGCATGCAGACTCTTCTGATATTCTGCCCTTTATCATACAACTTTCTGTCTGTTCCAGACATTGTACATGAGAGTACAGATATGTTTAAGATTTAAATAACAAACCATTAAATAACTGTTTTAATCTTACCCATTCGCGCTTAGTTCAGGGAATAACTATACAACATACATACAGACAGACAGACATACAGACAGACAGGCAGGCAGGCAGACAGGTAGACAGACAGGCAGGCAGACGGACGGACAGACAGACAGGCAGACAGACAGACAGGCAGGCAGGTAGACAGACAGGCAGGCAGACGGACAGACAGACAGACAGACAGACAGGCAGACAGACAGATAGACAGGCAAGCAGACACACAGGCAGGCAGACGGGCAGACACACAGGCAGACAGACGGACAGAGAGACAGACAGACCGAACGAACGAAATACTTTATTTTCAAAGGTTTAAGAATTGGGCACGCAGGCCCGTCTAACATTCTGCCCTTCATCATACAGCTTTCACTCAGTCACAGTCATTCAGCATTTATTAACGAGCATTAATAATCACGAAGACACAATTAAATGATTACATAAATAAATAATAAACTTATCTCTTGTCCATACACTCCACGCTCTGATTCATGCAACAGCATGAAATAAATTTGCATTCTTACATTCATTCAAAACTAACATTTATGAAAAAGCTGTTAAAAATTACAACAATCAAGCCATACATGTGTTGTAAGAAATTATCTCAATCTGCACATTAATAATTTTATGTCGGTTTATTCTCTAATAATTTTATGTCATTTTACTCTCTAATAATTTTATGTCAGTCTATACTCTGTTGCACTCGTCTAGCAACCGAATGGTCGAGGGTTCGAATCTCCGTCTGAGCGGGACTTTTTTCTGACCATTACGGCACCCAGGCCGACCCAGCCTCGTAAAATGGGTACCAGAGAAAATCTGGGAAGGAAAGGCAGCGAGGAAAGGAACTGGCCACTCTGTCTCTTACGCTGATGGCCCAACATAATGAGGTCTTTAACACTTCATCCCCTACGGCATTTACAATAGGACTATCCTATACTCTATTAATTTGATGTCAATCTATACTCTAATAGAGGACTGTATGAAACAACTGACTGTGAAAGCAGAAATCAACAGTGTGAATTATTACTGGAAGAGAAAGAACCCGAACCGACAATTGAAGAAGTTTTATGGGCAATAAAGAATCTGAAAAATGGTAAATCACCAGGATGTGATGAGATAACAGCTGAATTTATTAAAGTAGGAGGAAAGGAATGTACAACAATCTGTCATGCACGATGTCTATCATGCACTATGTAAAAAGATATGGCATTCAGGTATTTGGCCAAAAGAATGGAAAAGAACTGTATTCATACCACTGCCAAAAAAGGGTAACTTGAAATTATGCACACACTACAGAACTGTTGCCATGATTAGTCATGCCAGTAAAATTCTGTTAAAAATCATAATGGGTAGACTTCGAAAGAAAATATAAGGAGAATTCAATATGGTCCAAGCTGGTTTTAGACAAAGAAGAGGAACAAGAGATCATATTTTCACCATAAGATTAATAATAGAGAAATGCAGAGAATTTAATGTGAATCTTTATTTATCTTTTATAGACTACTCAAAGGCACTTGATTGTATACAACACAAGAAACTATGGGAAATAATGGAAAAAATGGAGTTTCCAGCACATTTAATACAATTAACATCACTGCTGTATCTAGACCAACAGGCATCAGTAAGAATAATTGGTGAAACAACAACTTGGTTTGACATAAAACAAGGGGTCCGTCAGAGATGCATATTGTCGCCTTATTTATTTAACTTGTATACTGAAAATATGATTGGGAATGTTACAGAAAATGTAAATAACGAATATTACTACGCCATAAAAATTAGAGGTTGTGAAATACCAGAGATGCTGGTGACATAGTATTACTGTCCACAGCCCAAAAAGGAATGGAAAAACTAATTATGTTAGTCCGTAAGAACAGCGAAGAGCAAAACATCTATCTTAATGCGAAGAAAACTAAATTGATGAAAACTAACAAAACAAATAAGGCAGCTGAAATGAGAAAGTGTATCAATGAGAAAAAATTGGAAGAGGTGGAGAGTTTTTAATATCTTGGATCAATACTAACTGATAATGGAGATATAATGAGGGATATTAAAACGAGGACATCTATCGCTCTTCAAAAAATAAAACAATTAAAAAAGCTGTGGAGAGGAAAAGACAGAAGTACAAAAATAAGATTTTCAATGGCATGCATCTTTCCCATCGCAACATATGCCTGTGAGACCTGGACACATAAGAAAACAGCTGAGAAACACATAAATGCCTTTGAATGTAAATGCTACAGAAGATTTCTTCAAATATCATAGACACAAAAAAGAACAAATATATCCATACTACGAGAACTTAATATTAAAGAAGGTTGGCTAGTAAAGAGGATTAATCAAAGAAAATTTAAATATTTGAACACATTAAACGTTATGATAATCTAGAGAAGACCGTCTTGGAACTGTACATAATGGAAAAAAAAATAAAGAGAGAAAGAACAAGGCGAAGATGGCTGCAAGACATCGTTGATGATCTGCAAATAGATGTATCAACAGCAGGGCATCTTGCTCACAACCGAGAGGCCTACAGGATTGCTGTTAGGGAGGCAAAGTTCCGCAAGGGACATGCAAATGACTGACTGACTGATTATACTTTAATAATTTTATGTCAGTCTATACTCTAATAATTTTATCTCAGTCTATACCCTAATAATTTATGTCAGTCTATACTCTAATAATTTTATGTCAGTCTATACCCTAATAATTTTATGTCAGCCTATACTCTAATAATTTTATCTCAGTCTATACCCTAATAATTTTATGTCAGTCTATACTCTAATAATTTTATATCAGTCTATTGTCTAATAATTTTATGTAAATCTATTTTCTAATGATCTTATGTCAGTCTATTCTCTAATACATCACACTTTCATGTGCCGTATTCCGGGAATTTTGCCTTTACTTTTACCTATTCTCATATAATTGTATGAAAGACGCTGGCGATGGTTGGGACATGTGCTCCGAATGACTGACAACTCACTATCAAAAATAGCACTAAGGTGGACACCACAGGGGACCAGAAGTAAGGGTAGACCAAAAGAGACATGGAGAAGAACAACAGAAAGGATGTTGAGCAATAGAGGGCTCACCTGGGCAAGAGCAGAAAAAAAGGCAAAGGACAGGCACTTGTGGAAAACCTTTCCGGAAGCTCCATGTGCCCTGGGCACTTAAGGTTCAGAGAGAGATATAACTGTATGTTAGTCTAATAATTTAATGTCAGTCTATACCCTAATAATTTTCAGTCAGTATATTCTCTAATAATTTTAGGTCAGTCTATTCAATAATAATTTTATGTCAGTCTAATGTCTAATAAATTTGTGTCAGTCTATTCACTAATAATTTTATGTCAGAATAATCTCTAATAATTTTATGTCAGTCTATACCCTAATAATTTTATGTCAGTCAGTACTCTAATAATTTTATGTAAATCTATAGCCTAAAAATTGTATGTAAGTCTAAAACCCTATTAATTTTATGTCAGTCTATATCCTAATAATTTTATGTCAGTCTATATCCTAATAATTTTATGTCAGTCTATACCCTAATAATTTTAATGTCAGTCTATATCCTAATAATTTTATGTAAATCTATAGCCTAAAAATTGTATGTAAGTCTAAAACCCTATTAATTTTATGTCAGTCTATACCCTAATAATTTTAATGTCAGTCTATACCCTAATAATTTTATGTCAGTCTATATCCTAATAATTTTATGTCAGTCTAAGCTGTAGCGAAATATCGCAGTATTTTCATCCGTCCTATATCCAGAAGTTTCCACAGTTTGAGGTGAACTCTGAGAAATCTTGGAGTGGCAGAAAATCGATTACTGGACTCAGTGCAAAAAAAAAATTAATAAATAAATAAAGCCGAAGTCCCTGTTTGGTGGAAAGTGTAAGAAAAACAGGAAGCAGTCCTCGAGTTATGAACGCCCAATTTACAAACAACCCGCAGTTACGAACTATTGTGAAACATGTTATATTAGACCTTCCAGTTGCATACAATGGTTCGTTATTACGAGTACAAAGGGGCGCTACTTCGCTCCCCCAAGAACGCTGTGCGTCTAAAGCGGTTCCTGGGTTTCTGTTTTAGAAAGGGATACTATATAATCTACGACGTTAGAAAGGAACTGTACCTAAGTGATCCGACATACATACAAATCCGACTTGCGAAGAGACTCATGACTGGAGCTCATATGTAACTCAGGGGCTGGTTTTACTTGTAAAGGATCCACATAATTATTAAAACAAAACAAGACACCCGGTAGGATTTGAACAGTTGTACTTTAGCTTGACGAGAGGCCCCGGGTTCAAATCCCAGACGAGCCCCCAATTTGCCGCGGTGGTGCAGTGGTTCGTGCACTTGTCTGCCTATCAGAAGGTCCCTGGTTCGATTTCGGGTAAAATTTTTTCGGACGACCGGCACTAGGATCAACCCAGCCTCCAAGAACAGGTTTTCCCTGGGAAAACAAAGGTAGCAACAAGTGCTGGCATCCCTACCTTATACACTGTAGTGGGCTAGAAATGTGAAGGCACTAACACTTCGCACCCCATTACAGCAAGCAAATGCCACAGAACACAGAGACTATGGTTTAGTATATATAATAAATATGTTATATATATATATGTATACAAACATAATGTAGTAAGTGAGCTCTTACAGTTGTTAAAGTGTATATATAATATATATACATATATATATATATATATATATATATATATCGCTCTCTTCCCCTGGGAACAACTGTGTTAAGAGCACACTTATCTTAACATAGTGTTTGTGAGACAGGGAACATAGATCTGTTTGCTTAAAAACTCTGACCTACCTCTGTAGCCCAGAAACTTGTAGCAATCAACACTAATTGTAATTGTAATTGTTATTTTTGCAAAATGTAATGTCAGGTTGGTGGACGGATGGGGACATGGAGATCTCTGGCGGGGATGAGGGAAGTCTGGTGTGAAACCAATGAATCCAGGACGTGACAAGCCTATGGGTCTTTACAACAATGGCTATCAGAATGATGTAAACAAAACAGAGCCAGTAGACTATAGGTGGCGGGGAATGGATATCGTTGAAGCACTCATCAGATTCCTCATCTCAGAGTCAGAGTGTCTTTGTGGAACTGTCTCAAACCATCTGACATGGAGAAGGGGCTTAAGTACAGCCACCAGAGGCTGGAAAACAAAGTTTTGGCCAGGCCAGCCACACTGTCTTCATGGCAGTCCGAGCAAGACCACAGTCTGCCCTAGCAAGGAAAGGTGCTGAAGTCGGAGTTACCCAGCCAAAAGGCGCATCGCAAAAATCAGGGTAACACGCATTATCGCTAATGAAATGTCTATATCTACAGTTTTCAAACATGGTGCTCGCCCTGTGAAGACTAACCAGGCAGGTGCAGTGCCGGGCCCCCTGCCTCGAAAGGGTCCACCCAATGCTACTGGAGGTCCTCTCAGTTCGTCTTGTGGAGTCAGGAGACATGAGAGTAGAGCTACTGGCCAAAAAATACAACAGAAGAAAACAGCCAAAAAGCAAGAACTTAAAATAATGCAGTGGAATGCTGAGGGTGTCAGCAGTGTTAGAGATGGCTATAGCAAAAAGGTTGAACTAGAGAACATACTTTTTGCAGAGCAGGTAAGTATATGCTGCATACAGGAGACACACCTAACCAAAGATGCCGCCTTTAAAATCAGAGGCTACCAGTGTTTTAGATCAGACCGACAGGACAGAAGAAAAGGAGGAGTACTCACACTTGTTAAGAATAACATCAGCGCATGTCAGGTGGGAGTGTACATGGAAGGAGCCGAATACCAGATGATCCATCTAAAAAGTAGTAATACAGATTTCCACCTCCTTAACTATTACTGTCCTAATGACCGCCCACTTGCTTTAGGAACAATCCCACACAAAGAGAGACTGATGGTCTGTGGTGATTTTAACAGTCATTCCCAGAGCTGGGGCTATGACCACATAGACAAGAGAGGAGAGGAAGTTGAGAGCTGGCAGGATGATAATGGACTTCTCCTGATCAACCAGCCAATGGATGCCCCAACATTTTACTCAAGGGCTTGGCATACAAAATCAACACCAGATCTGGCATTCCACTCTCCAGATCTGAAGTGGAACATTACACGTGAAGTTGGAAAACAACTTGGAGGTAGCGACCATCGACCAGTCTTCCTGACAATAGAAAATGAACTCCTTAACACCAGTAACCCTCTCCCCAGATGGAACTATAAAAAAGCAAACTGGACAATGTACAGACATCGTACAGGTATCCTGGTGGGACAGCTGTCCATAGAAGGTAAGGATATTAACAGCATAGTGAAGGAATTCAATGCTTGTATCCTTCAGGCCGCTCGTGAAACCATTCCCAGAGGAGCTCGCAGGGACTATAAACCATACTGGTCTAGTGAGCTGGGAAAACTCCATGATGACGTGGAAGCAGCTCGAAAGCAAGCAGAAAATAGACCATGCCAAGAACACCACAATAATTACCAACATTCTAAGGCCAAATTTCAGAGAGCAAAGCTGCAAGCCAGACGGGAAAGTTGGAGAGAGAAAACAGAGTCCCTAAACTTTGAAAAGGATGGAAGGAAACTGTGGAAACTAATCAAACAGTTAAATGATGAGAGTACTGGAAGAAGTACAAAGATTACACTAATAGAGGATGGGAAAACTCTTACAGGTAAGCAGGTAGCAGATCACTTTGCTCGCATGTTTGCACAGGACTGCAACATTGATATCCATCCAGAGAAGGAGCGTACAGTGCGCATCGAGCCACAGAAAGAGGAGGAACAAGTCAGAAAAGTGGAGGTCATGGATGCACCAATCACACGCAGTGAGTTAGACCTAGCAGTTAGTAAACTGAAACCAAGGAAATCACCAGGACCAGATGGAGTGTCCAATGAAATGATCAAGAACCTGGGAATGGCAGCAATGGAAAGCTGTTGGATATTTTCAATATGTGCTGGAGCACAGGTAAGTTACCTCAAATCTGGAAGGAAGCAAGCATGGTACCACTGCTAAAACCAGGGAAAAACAGTGATACTGCCTCCAGCTACAGGCCAATCAGTCTCACTAGCTGCCTATGCAAAACGATGGAACGCATCATTGACCTGAGGCTAAAATGGTACCTAGAAAGTGAAAACCTTCTCGTTCCACAACAAGCAGGATTTAGGCAGTACTACAGTACGGAAGATCAAGTGACCTATCTCTCTCAAGAGATTGAGGATGCATTCCAAGAGAAAAACCTTGTACTAGCAGCGTGGATAGACCTGAAGAAAGCCTTTGATAAAGTATGGAAAAAAGGTCTGTTGTGGAAACTAAGAAACTGCAATGTGAATGGAAGACTGTACAACTGGATAAAGTCCTATTTACACAATAGAAGAGCTAGAGTAGTAATGGATGGACACAAAAGCCAGAAAGTACTTCTGCGACACGGTGTACCACAAGGAGGAGTCCTTTCGCCTACACTATTCCTTGTATTCATTAATGACCTGGTCAAGGAACTTCCCTATGGAATCAAAGCAGCACTGTATGCAGATGATCTGGTCATGTGGTGTACAGATGAATATGCGACAGTTGCTACACAGAGACTCCAAAGAGCAGCAGACATCTTGACATCATGGACAAACAAATGGTGTGTAAGTATCAACACAGAGAAATCAAGTACCACTCTGTTCACCCTCTCATCTAAACAGAAAGCAGGTAAGATCTTTGTAAATGAAATACCCTTAAGGATGGACAACCAACCCACTTACTTAGGAGTGACTCTTGACTCAAAACTGACTTGGAAGCAACACATCAACAGTGCAGAAGCAAAAGCCAGAAGAAAACTAGCCATATTAAGAAAATTGAGTGGACTACATGGGGAGCTAGTGAAAGAATCCTCAAGAATGTATATCAGCAAAGTATTCTACCACATTTAGAATATGGCTCAACATCTTGGTGCACAGCATCAAACACTACGCTGCATAATCTAGACAAGGTTCAAAATCAGTCACTACGGATTATCACAGGTGCCATGAGGTCCACACCAATAGTAGAAATGCAGAAAATAGTTGGTATTCAACCGCTAAAGGAACGTAGAGACACAAAGGTCATGACCATGGGAGAAAATTCCTTAGCTCTGTAAGCCATCCCCTGAAGGAGAGATTCAATAACTTGGCATTAGGACGGCTTAAAAGAAGCAGCTTCATTCATCAGGCCAAGCGTATGCGTAAGCTGATACCTGACCTTCCAACTGTAGTCACTCCATTATCATCTGTACCAGAGCATACACCATGGAAAGAAGCAGATTATACACAAATATCTATTCAGACTGAAGTGAAAGGTGTGCAGAATGGTGAGATGCAGAGCAGTCTTATAAGATCAACAGCCACACTTAGTGTTCTAGATGACAAATATCCATGTGACACCTGGATACGTGTGTATACAGATGGATCTGCACATAATGCCATAAAGAATGGAGGGGCAGGAGCATATATTGAATATCCAAACAACACCATTGACAAGATTTCCATACCCACTGGTAAATACTGCAACAACTTTGATGCAGAAGTTAGGGCAATTATTGCTGCAGTTGAAAAACTATCAGACTCCAGAATTGATACATGTCCTGTAGTAATTCTCACAGATGCAAGATCAGTACTGGAGGCTCTTCAGTGCAACAAACTACCAGACCTTAAGGATGCCTTGTCAAAAATTGGCTTACAACATGGAGTCACTTTGCAATGGATTCCCTCCCACTGTGGGATACCAGGCAATGAGAAAGCTGACCATCTGGCCAAAGAGGGCACTGAAATGGAGCAACCAGACATACCAGTCACCTATAATCAGAAGAAAAGCATGATAAAAACCTACAGGAAGCCACAAACACCACCACATGATGACTATCACATGCTAAACAGAAAGGAACAAGTCACCATCTTCCGTCTCCGAACAGGACACAGCCGACTCCGAAGTCATATGTATACAAAGTTTAAGGTTGGTACTACTAATCTATGTACATGTGCCCAGGTGCCCCAAACCGTGGAACATATCCTCCAGAACTGCATCAACTACGAGACACTGAGAAATAATTACTGGCCCAGTGAAACCACTAAAGAAGATAAGCTCTACGGTTCCATACATGAGTTACAAAAAACAGTGAAATTTATCCAAGAGACAGGACTGCAGATATAGACAGACAGTGCGAACGAAGAAGAAGAAGAAGATATCGCTCTCTCACTCTCTCTCTGAACCTTAAGTGCCCAGGGCACATGGTGCTTCGGCAAAGGGTTTTCCACAAATGCCTGTTCTTTGCCTTTTTTCTGCTCTTGCCCAGGTGAGCCCTCTACTGCTCAACATCCTGTCTGTTTTTCTTCTCCATGTATCTTTTGGTCTACCCTTACTTCTGTTCCCCTGTGGTGTCCATCCTAGTGCTATTTTTGGTAGTGAGTTGTCAGTCAACTGGAGCACATGTCCCAACCATAGCCAGCGTCTTTCCTCAATAATTGCTATCAGTGGCTTCATCACGTGTAAATATACGCATATACAATTATAAAACTATGATTCTATATGGTAGTGATTGTATTCGATGTCCAAAGCAGACTATCCTTTATTGTCAGTATTTTTATAGCGCATTTTGCAAGGTTAGCCACTTCACGTTCTCTCCCATTACTCCACAATATCTTCTGCCATTATGGATTTTCCATTGTCATCTGTGACAAGGAAGTGAATTGCCATAAATGTCACCAGCGGCGCGAATGATGTGCGCAACAACTCACCACCCGGAAGTGAATACTAACAATCGTCCAGAATCAATTCGAGCTCAGACTAGAATATGCAGGCTTTATCTGGAATTTTAAAAACAGGGGAAAGAAACTGTATTCTCCGTTATTAGGTTTCTTCGGCACCATGTGGATGAAATTTCATGTCTTGGAAACGCAAATCTGTTCCGTAGGCTGAAAATATGTTGGAGAAATATAGTTTTTTTATTGTTATTTATTTATGAGATAAGCTTTTTTCATTTTTTTTTCTTGTTGAGTTTTTCACTTTCTGGAAAATATTAATGCACCGATCAGCCTCACTTCATTTTTGTTATCAGACCATTTTTTTTTGTTGTGTTTTAATCTACAAAAGTTTTCCATGCACATAAATGTGTGTCATCTGTATGTAAATGTTTCATCTACAGACAAGAATGTCGTCTATTTGCAAGTGTGTCATTTACATAAAAGTGTGTCATCTATATGCAAGTGTGTCATCTACATTCATGTGTCTCATCTAAATGAAAGTGTTTCATCTACATATAAGTGTCTCATCTACATACAAGTGTCTCATCTACATACAAGTATGTCATCTACATACAAGTGTGCCATTCACATACAAGTGTGCCATTCACATACAAGTGTGCCACCCACATACAAGAATGTCAACCGTAAGCACCACTGCACATAACTGTGTCGTCTACATATAGTTATGTTACCTACCCACAAGTGTGTCATCTACATACAACAGTGTCATCTACATACAACAGTGTCATCTACATACAACAGTGTCATCTACATATAGCTGTGTCACTTTCATACAACGACTTATCAATTTCTGAGCTTTTTTGCCTCGCTCCCCATAAGCTGTTACCAGATTAAAAACAATTATGTGAATCTTGATGAACGTTTTTTCAATATTATTATTATGTAATAGACGCCTTTTTAAAAAAAGGGGCATGCATCTTTCCCATCGCAACATATGCCTGTGAAACCTGGACACTTAACAAAACAGCTGAGAAACATATAAATGCCTTTGAATGTAAATGCTACAGAAAAATTCTTCAAATGTCATGGACACAAAAAGAACAAATATATCCATACTACAAGAACTTAATATTGAAGAAGGCTGGCTAGTAAAGAGGATTAAAGAGAGAAAACTTAAATATTTTGGACACATTAAACGTCATGATAATTTGGAGAAGACCATATTAGAAGGGTACATAATGGGAAAAAGAGAGAAAGACCAAGGCGAAGATGGTTGCAAGACATCGTTGATGATCTTCAGATGGATGCATCAGCAGCAGGGCATCTTGCTTGCAACGGAGGGGCCTACAGGAGAGCTGTTAGGGAAGCAAATTTCCGCAAGGGACATGCAAATGACTGACTGAATAGACGCCTTGTACCCGAGCGGGTAACATATGTTTGTGCTGATAAAACTCACCCAGTAACGATCTTGCTTGCCTTTCTTTTTCTCACGCCTCCGAGCTTTGTAGAGCTTGCCCCAAGTTCCTGGACCTAGTTTATACTTTGCTGTGAAAAAGCTCTCGTGTTCCCAAATATATAGACTATAGTACTGTTTTGTAGCTCTCGTGTTCCCAGCTATATAGACTATAGTACTGTGTTTTAGCTCTCGTGTTCCCAGCTATATAAACTATAGTACTGTGTTTTAGCTCTCGTGGTCCCAGCTATATAGACTATAGTGCTGTGTTTTAGTTCTCGTGTTCCCAGCTATATAGACTATAGTACTGTGTTTTAGTTCTCGTGTTCCCAGCTATATAGACTATAGTACTGTGTTTTAGCTCTCGTGTTCCCAGCTATATAGACTATAGTGCTGTGTTTTAGCTCTCGTGTTCCCAGCTATATAGACTATAGTGCCGTGATTTAGCTCTCGTGTTCCCAGCTATATAGACTATAGTAATGTGTTTTAGCTCTCGTGTTCCTAGCTATATAGACTATAGTGCTGTGATTTAGCTCTCGTGTTCCCAGCTATATAGACTATAGTAATGTGTTTTAGCTCTCGTGTTCCCAGCTATATAGACTATAGTGCCGTGATTTAGCTCTCGTGTTCCCAGCTATATAGACTATAGTAATGTGTTTTAGCTCTCGTGTTCCCAGCTATATAGACTATAGTAATGTGTTTTAGCTCTCGTGTTCCTAGCTATATAGACTATAGTGCTGTGATTTAGCTCTCGTGTTCCCAGCTATATAGACTATAGTAATGTGTTTTAGCTCTCGTGTTCCCAGCTGTATAGACTATAGTACTGTGTTTTAAAAGACATTTCATACTTACCGTAGCCACAGACGCTTATAAATACACACATGAAGTGGATGACGTCATATAGGTCGTCTGGTTCAATGATAAATGAGGATTTCACATTTTCCTCAAAACTTTCGAGCGTAATAAAACAATGGGGATGAAACGTCCCCACCCCCACTTTCTCCCCACCCCACCCCCTTCCCCTCTTTTGATAAAGTAAAAGGTTTAAAAAAACATGTTGCACAGAATGATATTCAGTTTTCAGACCTTGAAGATGTAAAAAGAATTCAGACAGAAATTCACAGAAATACATTCTGAGAAATGAACATACACCCAGACACAAGCAAGCACAAAGACGGGCAATGAGAGGCAGGCGTAGATAGTCTGCCTGATAGAGCTCTTGGTTTTAGTCTGCCTGATAGAGCTCTTGGTTTTAGTCTGCCTGATAGAGCTCTTGGTAAGTAAAATACAGGTAGTCCTGTTATGTTATGGAGACAACTGGGAGAATACAGCGTTAGCGTCCATATTTTCCTTGAACTGTTGGCACACTCCTTTCCCCAGCTTAAGAATAAGCCAGGTACCTATTTCTACACCTGTGTGAGTATGAAGGCTCTAGCTGGATTCGAACCACCGACCTTCGTCGTGAGAGACTAGCGCACAGATCACTCCGCCACTCAGGTGCCCGTTAAAAGCAGAACAGTGATCAACACCAGAACTGATGTACATTTGTCTCATTTTAAATGTTTGCTTCTGAAGTCAATCGTGCATTAATTATGCATTTGTTTATTGGAAGTTCTATTCCTTACAACAGGTTATGCAGACAAAATGATGAAGTTAAATTATGAGAGATTATACTAACCAAAAAACTGTCACTTTGGCCAACTGCAGAGGTAGGTGTAGAACATAGTTTTATTTACGTCGACACTAAAGTGTCCAAAAAAAAAAAACACGTTCTTTGAAAGAAATGCATAAAAAAACCAGACATTCACATACAAATATCTGAAATTATAAACAGTCGAACTGAACTACATTATCTTTTCAAAGAAGATTTAGCTAATACATATTGTTATTTATACTAAAATGTTATCAACCATATCGTGATTGTATAAAAATACAGAAACATGACAGATTACTATTCATATTTATAAACATCTATAGACATCACAATGAGTGCCAGCACTGCACTCCCTCAATTCCTGCGACGGATCCTTATTTCTAGAGGTCATCTTCAGGCCAGGAGCCTAGAAAGCGGCTAAATGGCTGATCTTCCAAGGTATACAATATGTATTTAAACGCTCTTTCCTACAGAAAAAAGAACAATAACAGCAATTGCTCTGTCGATTTTCTCCTTGTGGCGCACCTAAACTTGCAAGGCCCACAGAGAGCTAACTTTTATCAGCTTCAAAGCCATGTCCTGAGATGATAAGAGACATTTTACTGTATTTGTCAACCTTTTTTTTTATTAACTCATGCTGCATTAACTTTCACTCCTCTGATATTTTCTTTGCCATGCCAGAAAATAAATTTTATTGAGAAATTTTTGTTAAAAAAAAAGTAGAAGGAAGTTACTCTGTAATTTAGAAATATGGTCTGGGTTAGAAATATGCTACTTTTCACGTTATTTAGACTTTGTCTAAATATTGCTCTGAGCATCGATTGCACAAGCCAACATTGCCAGTGTTGTTCTGGAATAAAAGAGTTAAACGAGGCGGGAAACATTAAATGGCTTCTTTTCTATCCTTCTCTAAACTTCCTTGGTGGCATAGCAAACGCCATGATGCATGGCATGAGCTGCATTAGACTTCACTTGATAGGGGAAGCCTATGCGAAAAGAAAGAAGTTTAAAAAAAAGGTTGTACAGTAGTCCCTCGTTTATCCGTGGGTTCGCCTTTCGTGTTCATCATTTCTATTTCATCTAAGAGCATCATCTTTCTCAAAAGATTCTCAGGATCAGTGGTTTGATTACAATAATGATCGACGACATCTCTTGCGTCGCTCTTCACAGTTACTACATCACTGCAGATTGTGCTCCCCCATTTCAAGTCTGATAAAACAACAGATTACAAACAAAAACCTTTGGTCAGTGTAACGTTAGAAATAGATGGTAAATGACCAGCACACCAACCTCTTGATTCTTCTTTAGAATCTTAACAAGTTTCCGTTAATTCTCTGAAACATTTGACGAATTTTGATTCTGTGCTATGTGACTTTGCGTTGCAACGTTCAAATTCCTACACTGAACGTTAAATTTACTTGTTGAGTCAGGCAGATTATAATCTTTTCTGTAGCTCTTTTTATGATCGTGTTCTTCAAAGGTAGTCAGTGAAAAATGTGTATACACGGTGGGATGTTTCAGTGTGATTTCATCGTTCGTAGATGCCGCTGTCAAGTTATTACTTCTCGCTGACGCGTTTCTAGCAGGATTATGAGAGCTTATACATGTTAGTGTACTTTCTGTGGACTCTTCTGCGTCAAGGATGCCAAATTTAGAAGCTTTATGCGAGCCTGAGTGGCAGTCATTTACAGATGTAGATATTTCTGTACATTTATCAGGTTTCTCTCGCTCTTGCCCTAGTTCCTTGTCAGTAATTTTACCTTCTTGTGAAATGTGTACAGAAGGAAGTGCATTCATGAAATTTTTATTCGAGTATTGTACTTTTCCGCTGTCGCTGTCTGAAAGTGCCTGTTTCATGTCACTTTCGTTATCTGCAAACAAATCCTGACTATCTAACAGCAGAGTCTTGCTGCTGCTTCTTTCCAACATTTTGTCCATGTATCTGCTAAGACTGAACCTCTTCTTCTCATTTTCCAGATTCTCTTTCTTTTTGTGCAGGGCGGGAATTTTGGACCTCTCCCTTGTCTCTGTCACATTCATCTTGTCTATAGCACCTGATGAGAAGCTACAGCACAAGTTTCTGTTGTCCAATGATTTTAATAGATCCTGATTAAAATTCCTGCGACGTTTGCCTTCGTTCTCGTCCGTCGACGTATTCTCCAGAATGACATTTGGCAACACAGGAATGGAAAATGGAGTGGGACAAGATGAGGGAAGGTGAGATTCTTGCGGTCTGCATTGTCGTGAGGACTGAAGTGCACGCCTAACGCTCTGACTTAAGAGCAGCGTGTTGTAACTGGAGTAGAAGATTATGCAGATGAAAAAGCTAACGAGGGGTACGTTGTCCATAACTAAAGGCGATTCTTTATTTGCTGCTATAATTAGTAACAAAAGCGGAAGTGCTGGGCGAACCAAAAAGCAAACTGCGCAGCTGAGAATGGCTGTTTTTCTGTACGACCGAGAACCGGTGCTTCTTTTGGCTTGCTCTATCAAACGACAGCATTCCAGAGGCGTGGAGCTCACTTCCATAAAAGAGGACGTTAGGCCAAGCAGAAGATTTTGATGGTACCCCAAACAAATAAAATTGGCCGTTGCGCTGATTGCATTGTATACAAAGTCAAGTTTGATGAAGCCAGACTGTCCTGGCGTTGCGGCTGTTTTAATTTGGTCTGTCACGACGTCTCTTACCAGGACAATGCGGGCTGCAGCTACGCTAAATCTGGCCACACCAGCGCCAAGTATGAGCCGGATTAGAAACGCTGGGTAAGGTAAAGGCTGATGGCTGAACGGGGTCAAACAGATGGAGGTATAGGTCAAGGCTACCAGGACAAGCGCAATTATAACCCAGAGTGCCAGCTGCTCCGTTGCTCTGTAAAGGACACAGAAAGAACGATTACCGGGTAGAAGGTATTTGCTATATTTACTGTCAATTACTGACATTCACATTCATGGCTGTGATCATTTACTCTGTTCACAATCACTTGCCACAGAAATTTGTTACACTCACAGTGACAGAGTGATATATTTTTCTTTAACCAAGAACGCTCGCTGCGGATTTTGTTATCATAATTAATAATTCAGAGCTAGAAAATGTCACACAGCATCTCTCTATCCTCCCATTTTACTGCAGTGTGTGTTGTATGTTTTATGGTGGTGTGGTGGCTACCATCATCATCATCAGTGAAGTACAGCGATGATGGACGAAAAAAAACAATGATAGACAACGAGAAAGAGAACAACAGTAGACAGCGAGAAAAAAAAGAACCAGAGAAGACAGCGAGAAAATAACCAGAGAAGAGAGTGAGAAAAAGAACCAGATAAGACAGTGAGAAAAAGAACCAGATAAGACAGCGAGAAAAATGAACCAGAGAAGACAGTGAGAAAAGAACCAGATAAGACAGTGAGAAAAAAAGAACCAGAGAAGACAGTGAGAAAAAGAACCAGATAAGACAGTGAGAAAAAGAACCAGATAAGACAGTGAGAAAAAGAACCAGATAAGACAGCGAGAACAAGAACCAAAGAAGACAGCGAGAAAAAGAACCAGAAAAGAAAGCGAGAAAAAAGGAACCAGATAAGACAGTGAGAAAAAGAACCAGAGAAGACAGTGAGAAAAAGAACCAGATAAGACAGTGAGAAAAAGAACCAGATAAGACAGAGAGAAAAAGAACCAGATAAGACAGAGAGAAAAAGAACCAGATAAGACAGTGAGAAAAAGAACCAGAGAAGACAGTGAGAAAAAGAACCAGATAAGACAGTGAGAAAAAGAACCAGATAAGACAGTGAGAAAAAGAACCAGATAAGACAGTGAGAAAAAGAACCAGATAAGACAGTGAGAAAAAGAACCAGATAAGACAGAGAGAAAAAGAACCAGATAAGACAGTGAGAAAAAGAACCAGAGAAGACAGCGAGAAAAAGAACCAGAGAAGACAGCGAGAAAAAGAACCAGAGAAAAAGAACTAGAGACCTGGAAAATCTCTTGGATAAAGTCGCCAAAGAAAGTGAACAGAAAGGCCTTACTTTCAACATCAAAAAGATAGAGACTATGGTTATATCTAAGAAACAGAATCCACCAACATGCAGTATAAAAATTAAACGGAACTATTCTAAAGCAGGTGCAGAAATTCAAATACCTTGGAGCAGTAATAACTTCAGATGGGAAATGCAGAACAGAAATTAAGAACAGAATAAGCCAAGCAAAGACTGCATTTCAGAGAATAAGAAACATATTATGCAACACATACTTATCAATGAATGTTAGAAAACGAGTCATAAAATGCTATATTGAACCTATCTTATTATATTGAAGTGAATCATGGACAATAGGCAGGTTTGCAAAAAAATCATTGGAAGCAGCAGAAATGTGGTTTATTAAAAGAATGTTGCGAATTCCCTGGACAGCAAAAATAACTAATGGAGAATGTTTGAGAAGAGCTGGAGAGACAAAAAATCTTTAAAAAAGAATAGGAGAGAAACACTGTACTTTCATAGGACATGTTATGAGAAGAGGGGGCATTGAAAATACTATAAGAGCAAGAAAAATAGAAGGAAGAAGAGCCAGGGGAAGACCAAGAGAAATGATAATGGACAGTCTGACGGGATGGTGTGAGAGGAGATCACCAACTGAGCTAATGGCCTGCATGAAGGATCGTGTACTCTGGAGAAGCATAATAGCCAACGCCAGTCGGCACGGCAATATTTTGGACACATTAAATATCAAATATTTTGGACACATTAAAAGTCACGATAATCTAGAGAAGACCGTCTTGGAAGGGTACATAATTGAAAAAAGAAACAGAGGAAGACCAAGGCGAAGATGGTTACAAGACATCGCTGATGATCTGCAAATGGATGCATCAGCAGCAGGTCATCTTGCTCACAACCGAGAGGCCTACAGGAGTGCTGTTAGGGAGGCAAAGTTCCACAAGGGACATGCAAATGAATGAATGAATGTCGGCACGGCACCTAATGATGATGATGAATGCTACAGATCAACTACCACTTGTGAAATAACTATATGTAAATTTATTTTGATCTCTACATACACGTATAGCTCGATAATTTATTCCGCTTTTTCTCAGATTGAATACAAGCGTTGGGCCCTCTTACAATCTCTGAGTGTCCCACATGTGTTTGTCTGTCTGATATTTTTGCTTATGAGCTTAACACCTCCCAGGTTTTTATGGAAGTACAGTCTTTTCTCCACACAAATTCTGGACATGAAGGAGACCAACAGCCAGCCAAGCGAGTGTTATTGTCTGTGTATTTATGTTACCTGCGAACCAGAAGCTCTTATTAGCTGGTGCTGTGGTGACTTCGTATTTCATTGTCTATACCTGACAGGGTAAAATGGTGACTTACTGTAAAGGTCAGAGGTTACGAAATATGAATTTCAACTCTGTTTTCTAGCAACAACTTTACTGACGTTAAAAAAAAAGATTTGTTCACAATACATCTTTCAGCTTCACAAATCAGTAATACTGTTACGAACCCACATCATAAAGGTATGTACTAGTTATATCAGTTTTTTCCCCAAAGTGGGCGATAACGCCCCTCTGCGGATGTTGGAAAGGACCAGGGGCGGTGAAAGTAAGAGGGTCAGTTGTGGGTGGGGGGGGGGGGGGGAACAATAGAAGAAAAGGGGGGCAGTTGTGGGAAAACGAAGCAGCAGACGGAGACATTAATCCCTCTCTTCTTAGAACTTCTCAACCTGATACTGAGAAACGTGTGTCCCTACATGAAACTCATCCATCACATTGGATGGACTCCATATTGTTCAATAAACTGGTTTGCTAGCTTCCGTTTTTAGTTGTGGAATGATTATCCTAGTTTAATAGATCATTACAGGAGTAGTACAGGGAAGGTGGGGGGGGGGGGTGTTGAGGATGTGGAGTGGAACAAAAAGGGGGGCAGCTGATTCATGTCTTTATAAAGCATCAAATATCGTTTAAAATTTACAGGAAAAAACTACGCAAAAATTCTGACACAAACTTCTTTCATAACAAACAAGAGATTCTTTCACTTAACATTCTTTCTCATCAAGCGCATAATTCTCTCATATTAAACACGGTTTTCTTTCCTATCAAACACAAAATTATTTCAGATCAAACATTAAGATTGTTTTTTTTTTTCAAATGAAATCAAAATGTTCTCAAATCAAAATAACATTTCATTCAATCAATCTTAACTTTCTTCCAGGTCAACTCAAGTTTTCTGACTTACACTTTAGCTAGCAGACCAGGTCGTTTTTTATGCAGTTCCATCAGTGTCTTTAACGTGGATGATCTCACACTGATCAGGGGTCTTGACCATTCTAACACCCTGTTCGCCAGGAGTTCTGTTAGAACACACGCATGCGCAGATATGGACATGATGAGGACATCCTGCTGGGTAATCGTGAAAGGCGCCATCTTTCTTTGGGTTGGTATTGGCTTCTTGAGCAGAACTAGGCTTCTGACACGTAGAAGGCGTTCATTGGCCTAAACTTGACATTCCTCTGAAGCTTGGCGATACTTCCAGTTGGCCAGTCACTTCCATGACACTCGGCACAGTCACTTCCATGGCACTCAGCACAGTCACTTCCGTGACACTCGGCGCAGTCTGGTATGTTCTAGACGATCTGATCGCTTTTATTGTGGCGAAGTAGAGCTCAATTCTTTTACTGGTTTGGTGACTGACAGAGTTACAATTCTAAGGAAGAAGAAGATTGTTACGAAGATTAACCATCTTCTGATGTTTGTAGAAAATTATGGATCTGAATAATGAATGAAGGATGGTCTGTAGCATGGGTAATCTACCAGGGTCTCATTTTCTTTCGCGACCTGGGGGATTTTTTTTAAAAGTAATTTATTTCAATAAAATGGATATTGCTTGCCAAGAAATTGTGAGTTTTAGTTTGGTGCTGTGAAATAAAGAAATCATAATATCTATAATTCACCTGTACCTCGAAATTGTAAGAGAGGGTCTTTGACCCTCTGAAGTTAGACACCTCTGCTCTAATGTGTTGGAAGATGTGGAGAGAAGCATTATGTAAACTTGGAGAAATGAAGAAATGCTAGGGCAGTAAAGACCACTCATCGCTTGACTAAATAATTATCCCAAGATCATCATCGCTTGACTAAATAATTATTCCAAGACCATCATCGCTTGACTAAATAATTATCCCAAGACCAGCATCGCTTGACTAAATAATTATCCCAAGACCATCATCGCTTGACTAAATAATTATCCAAAGACCAGCATCGCTTGACTAAATAATTATCCCAAGACCATCATCGCTTGACTAAATAATTATCCCAAGACCATCATCGCTTGACTAAATAATTATTCCAAGACCATCATCGCTTGACTAAATAATTATCCCAAGACCATCATCGCTTGACTAAATAATTATCCCAAGACCATCATCACTTGACTAAATAATTATCCAAAGATCATCATCGCTTGACTAAATAATTATCCAAAGGTCATCATCGCTTGACTAAATAATTATCCCAAGACCATCATCGCTTGACTAAATAATTATCCCAAGACCATCATCACATGACTAAATAATTATCCAAAGGTCATCATCGCTTGACTAAATAATTATCCCAAGATCATCATCGCTTGACTAAATAAGTATCCATCATCGTGGCATCAGTGGCCAAGAACATAAATTTCGTAATGACACGGAGATTCGATGCATGCAGCAGAAACATAACTTTAAATATAACAACATACGAATTTTTATTACAATACGTGTCCTCATCATCATCAGGAGCCATGCCGACTGGCGTTGGCTATTATGCTTCTCCAGAGTACACGATCCTTCATACAGGCCATCAGCTCAGTTGATCTCCTCTCACACCATCCCATCAGACTATCCAGTATAATTTCTCTTGGTCTTCCTCTTGATCTTCTTCCTTCCATTTTTCCTGTTGTTATAATTTTTTTTTCAATGCATCCTCTTCTCATTGCAAACAATGTCTTTTTATGATTATTATTATTATTTTTTTGGACAAGATTTTTTGTCTCTCCAGCTCTTCTCATACATTCTTCATTGGTTATTTTTGCTGTCCAGGGGATTCGCGACATTCTTCTAATAAACCACATTTCTGCTGCATCCAATGATTTTTTTTTTTGCAGACCTGCCTATTGTCCATGATTCACTTCCATATAACAAGATATTTTCAATATAGCATTTTATGACTCGTTTTCTAACATTCATTGATAAGGATTTGTTGGATAATATGTTTCTTATTCTCTGAAATGCAGTCTTTGCTTGGCCTATTCTGTTCTTAATTTCTAGTCTGCATTTCCCATCTGAAGTTATTACTGCTCCAAGGTATTTGAATTTCTGCACCTGCTTTAGAATAGTTCCGTTTAATTTTATACTGCATGTTGGTAGATTCTGTTTCTTAGATATAACCATAGTCTCTGTCTTTGTGATGTTCAAAGTAAGGTCTTTCTGTTCACTTCTTTGGCGACTTTATCCAAGAGATTTTACAGGTCTTGTTAGTTTTCAGCTATCAGTACTGTGTCATCAGCATATCGAAGGTTGTTAATATTGTATCTTCCAGTTTTTTTGTCTGGTTCTGTGATGATCGTTCTTAGAATATTCTCGCTGTACAGAGAAAAAAGGTCTGGAGATAATACACATCTTTGTTGCACCCCTTGTTTTATAGGTTGATATTTTCCAGTTCTATTTTCAACTCGAATTGCTGCTTCTTGCTGCCAGTATAAATGTTTTACAATCCTCAGGTCTTTGCCCTCTAAACTGATGTCTTCAAGCATTTTAACAATTTCATTATGTTGCACCTTGTCGAATGTCTTGGTGTAATCAATGAAGCATAAGTAGAGATCTTTCTGTACTTCTAATGCTCTTTCTGTTAGTGTTCGTAACACATAAATGGCATTGTGTGTTCCCTTTCCTCAACAAATCCAAACTGTTCATCTGCTATTTCCATTTTTTATCTTTTCCCTTGTTCTTCTCATAATGATTCTCAGAAGTAGCTTCGTTATGTGACATGAGTGGCTGATAGTCCGGTGGTCATCACATTCCTTTGCACCTGGTTTCTTTTGTAGTGCTATAAACGTGCATTTAATCAGGTCACTGGGAATACAACCACTGTTGTAAATGTCATTCAGTAACTTGGTTATTATTTTTATTCCTGTCTCCTCTAGCACCTCTATTTCTTCTATTGTTATATTATCAGGCCCAGTCGCGTTTCCTTTCTTCATGTGATTGATGGCATCTATGATTTCATCTTCAAGTATTGGTGGTCCATCATAGTTTTCAGTATCTGGTGTTAATTCTGGTCTTTCTCCTCCGTATAACGCACTGATGTACTCTGTCCACCTGTCCACAATGTCTTCTTTTCCCATTAACATTTTACCCTCTTTTGATTTCAGGCATCCTGTGGTATATTTTGTTTTCCTGCCTGTGAGTTCACTAATTCGATTGTGCATGTTTTTGCTGTCTTTATTATGAGAGTTCTCTATTTGTCTGCACTGTTCATTTAACCACACTTCCTTTGCTTCTCTACATTTGCGTCTTTTTTCTTTATTTATCTTGCTATATTTTTCTTGGTTATTTTTACATGTGTGGACATGTGAAATTCCAGGATTTTTCTCCAAATACACATCAGTTTGCATTCCCTGGTAAGTCCTTTTTATTCTGTAAATATATGTCATGAGTTTTTTTTATCTCGTAGATTCTTGTATTTTATCTCAATTTCTCCATACTTGATTATCTTCTTGTTCATATTTATATCAGAGCAAGAGAAAGGCCAATAAATTGTTTTATAAAAAAAAAATTCGATTTTTGCAATCACTAAATCTTTATATGTACTGCACTTATGTTGTTATAGTTATTCTGTACTTATGTTATTATCGTTATACTGTACTTACGTTATTATAATTATGCAGCATTTATGTCTTTATTGTTATACTGCACGTATGTTCTTATAGGACTCGTACATCCCCTTATAGCTATCTACTTTGGTCCCTTAAGTTATAGAAGACAGGGAACTCTAGTTTTTCATATTTCACAAGTTTCCTTCACTTACTTAAACTTAAATCTTACAGTTAATTATATCTTCTTCTTTGTTCTGGCCAGTTCCATGAACCTAATTTTAAAACGTTGAAATAATAAAGCTTATTTCGAGTCAGTTATGTCACATTTTAGACGTTTTTTTCCTTTGTCCTCAAAAACTTCTGACTACAGTTCGCTCTCTTGCTGAAAAAAAAAATGCTGAGTACTTCATCAAATTCTGAAATTGGATTTGATTTTGGAGACGAAAGTGATAATCCGGGATATCCGAAAACATTAGTCATATCCTTGTGTTGGTAGAGAACGCTGTATATAGAGGAAATACATAATGAAGTATCAGGTTGCGGGAACGTTGTATATAGAGGAAAGACATAATGAAGTATAAGGTTGCGAGAACGTTGTATACAGAGGAAAGACATAATGAAGTATCAGGTTGCGGGAACGCTGTATATAGAGGAAAGACATAATGAAGTATAAGGATGCGGGAACGCTGTATGCAGAGGAAAGACATAATGAAGTATCATTTAATGGTCGCTAGTGTTTTCCTCCTATTTTGGCCGAGTTTTCAAACTTTATTTTATGTACAGATTTTTCTCTAGTTGATTAACAGCATAAATTTGCACACAATTCAGTCATAACCAGTTCATTGTTTTAGACGTTGCAAAGATAACCAGTTCATTGTTTTAGACGTTGCAAAGATAACCAGTTCATTGTTTTAGACGTTGCAAAGACATTCACTTGTTTTTTTTTAGCTTGTGCGGCCCGTGGTGTTTCAAACCAGCGTCTCTTCTTTTCCGTGTAGCACTGAATAAGCTATTTTAGACGTTGCTCTTTCTGTCATATTCTCTTTTTTTTGTTGCTCTTTCTGTCATATTTTCTTTCTTTCTTTCTTTTTTGCTCTTTCTGTCATATTTTCTTTCTTTCTTTCTTTTTTGCTCTTTCTGTCATATTTTCTTTCTTTTTTTCTCCCACTAGATTTCCAATGATTGCTAGGATCTTTAATTACTCACGACATATAAGAAATGTCTTGTCCCTGTATATTTCGTTACAATAAACTGTTCGGAAACTATTTTAGAATGAAAAAAAAACCCACTTTATAAACACATAAGAAAGAAAAGAATAGCATGTGGCAGGAACAGTTTTCAGACTCTCTGCATCAAGGAACCACATTTCTTACAGCATAATAACAATTATTTCAGCAACTATTTGTCGGAAAATATTCACATCTTACTCAACTATTTGGGAGAAAAAAAACATACGGCTTTTCTACTCAGAAATAATACAGCAGATATATGTACAGCAGAACACGGCGGTACTTCTTGTTCTGTGGAAGTAATTAGGTGATTTTTTGTTTTATAAAGGTTTATCATCACGGAGGTTGGGAATCGAATATTTATGTGAAAGAGATGGGAAACTGAAAGAACTGGATGGTTCACTTGCCTCTTTTGTATACAAAATTAGGGGGCCATGTTACTGCCGAATAATGCTTTAGATAGTAACATTATGTAAACGTGTTTTTATACATGATAATTACATAACAAAGTGATGTCTATAGACTACAAATTTATATAAAAATAATGTTTTTATCTCATAAAATTACACAACAGAATAGCATTTCTAAATCAAAAAATTATTTAACAAAATATGTTCATAGATCTTAAACTTCATAACCAAACAGGGCGTAGAAACCATTAAAATTAGGCAAAATGTAAAACCGCTTTACATGCAGTACATATGGCTGCTCCTATCTGGCTCACATTAAACCTTGTATGTGTGCTTTACTCACTCATCTTGTGCGCTTGCTCAGAGAGAGAGACCCCTCTTCTTCCAGCAAACCTTTCAAGACAACCAATCTGCCACATTCAGGAAGTGACTATAAACAAAAATAAACATCTCCTATGATCTATACATAGGTGGACTGTTACACAGTGTTTTTCAATACATCATTTAAAATAAACATGGAGATAGCTGCTTCCATTCGTTTATTTATTACGTTCTACTTCGTCTAAGGTTGGCAAATACGTATATTGTCCATCTTGCGAAATTCTTGGTGAAATGATGAGTTCATCTACTCGATCAAGCCGTTCAGAACTTTTCTTTTTTTTTTTTTCCTTTTGGTCTCAATTTCTTTCTTTTTCTCATGAATTTCCCAATGATTGTCGGATTCTCTGACTTCTGTCTTCGTATGCCATTGCTCAAAGAATCTTGCATGCTGTTTTCTTTCTTGTTAGAGTTACGTTTCAGTGGGGTTTTTTTCTGAGAACTTCTTCATTTGTTTTTTTTTTTTTACTGTTGAGTTTATATGTTACATCTTTCTCCACAGACCAGATCTCTTACTTCCAATTTCTCTGTATATGAGATAACATAAAGTCCAGTAAATATCTAAAATAAATTTAAGGCAAAAGATAAAATCCCCGTTTCCATGCCACTAACGCATACTGGGGATATGGTGTTGGGCCCGAAATGTCAAGATCTTAGGCACATGAATGTGTGATGTGGTCAGTATCACGCCTGGCACCCTTTACCTTTCCACATTTTTTCTGGTGCCCATTTTTCATAGACTGGGTAGATCCCCGGGCCTTTTGGTGTAGTGGTACCAGAAAAAAATTCTCCCTGCTGGAAGTTGAACCCGGTATCACCGGATTAGTAGACCGAGCACCTAACCACTCGGCCACCCAGGCCGCCCAAATAAATGTAAGTTCTTTTTAAGATCAACACTACATCAATGAAGATAAACATTACAGAAAAGACCAAGTTCTAGTATTTTATGTACTAATATGAATCTTAGAGCGCGTAACAATGGCATAGTCTGGCTTTGTGATACTGGCCTGCTTATTATGGTAGGCGCCTACAGATACTGATTTGGTTGTAATGGTAGAGTACAGGTCCGGTTATAATGGTAGATCTTTAAAGATACTGGTTTGGTTATAATAGAGGAAGTTTACAGATACTGGTTTGGTTAAAGTGGTGGACATTTACAGATACTGATTTGGGTATGCTGGTAAACGTTTACATATACTGGTTTGGTTATAATGGTAGACGTTTACAGATACTGATCTGCTTATAATGGTAGACGTTTACAGATACTCCTTTGGTTATATTGGTAGGCGTTTACAGATACTGGTGTGGTTATAATGGTAGACGTTTACAGATACTGGTGTGGTTATAATGGTAGACGTTTACAGATACTAGTGTGGTTATAATGGTAGACGTTTACAGATACTAGTGTGGTTATAATGGTAGACGTTTACAGATACTGGTGTGGTTATAATGGTAGACGTTTACAGATACTGGTGTGGTTATAATGGTAGACGTTTACAGATACTGGTTTAGTTATAATGGTAGACGTTTACAGATATTGGTTTGGTTATAATGGTAGACGTTTACAGATACTGGTTTAGTTATAATGGTAGACGTTTACAGATACTGGTTTAGTTATAATGGTAGACGTTTACAGATACTGGTTTAGTTATAATGGTAGACGTTTACAGATACTGATTTGGTTATAATTGTAGACGTTTACAGATACTGGTTTAGTTATAATGGTAGACGTTTACAGATACTGGTTTGGTTATAATGGTAGACGTTTACAGATACTGATTTGGTTATAATTGTAGACGTTTACAGATACTGGTTTGGTTATAATGGTAGACGTTTACAGATACTGGTTTCTCGTTTTTTTTTTCATCACATGACCTAGCTAACAAACACCTTGTACACTATCACTTTCTCCTAGAGATGTATCGAATACACAACTGGATGTAATTCTACCGAACACGAATACAATTCCAGCATGAATACCTGGCTCATATGAACGTAACTTCTGGCCTGGGTGGGCTACCGCCTCTCACCCAGCGGGGATGCACTGATATCCCAAACACGTCGAGGTCTTCCGGTGAGAAAGTCCAACCCTAGACCAAACTGGTGCAAGGAAAACCACGGTGTCACGCAATCCCGCTTCCGAGACCCACCAAGAATACAGGCTAAAGCCCTGTGATACTCTGTACCCCTTGTGGTCCTCGTGGAACTCGTGTGGTCTATTTTGGACCACACAGGGGACCACGGGACCTAACGAGGACCATATGCGTGAATTCAGTAGGTTCACAGTGCGGTTTTTGGTGGTAGAAGTGAACGAAGAAGAAGAAGAAGAATATGAACGTAACTACTGGCTAGACTGTGAAAATAAAAAATAAAAAAATTGTATAGTTTTTGTTTTGTTTTGTTTTCTTTTCTTTTTGTGTAAAATTCTTCGCTAAATATAAAATTAGTTATTATTTTTAATCTTTCAAAGATGTATACTGAAGATATAATGAAGAATGTTAGAGAAGATGTAGACAAAGAATATTACGATGCTATAACAATTGGAGGTTGTGAAATACCAGAGGTTAGATATGCTGATGTCACAGCGTTACTGTCCACAACACAAAAAAGGAATGGAAAAAGTAATTATGTCAGTCCGTAAAAATAGTGAAGAGCAAAACCTTTATCTTAATGCGAAGAAAACTAAATTGATGACGTCTGACAAAACATACAAAGCAGCTGAAATATATATCAGTGAGGAAAAATTGGAAGAGGTGGAGAGTTTTGAATATCTTGGATCATTACTAACTAATACAATGAGGGAAATTAAAAGAAGGACATTTATCGCTCTTCAAAAGTAACGCAACTAACGAAGCTGTGGAGAGGAACTGGCAGAACTACAAAAATAAGATTTTTACCGGCATGTATCTTTCCCATGGCAACATATGCCTGTGAGACCTGGACACTTAACAAAACAGCTGAAAAACACATAAATACCTTTGAATGTAAATGCTACAAGTAAAAAAGATTAAACAGAGAAAACTTAAATATTATGGGCACATTAAAACTCATGATAATTTAGAATAGACCGTCTTGGAAGGACACATAATAGGAAAAAGAAAGAGAGGAAGACCAAGGGGAAGATGGCTGCAAGACATAGTTGATACTCTGCAAATGGATGCATCAGCAGCAGGGCATCTTGCTCACAACCGAGAGAGGCCTACAGGAGAACTGTTAGGGGGGCAAAGTTCCGCAAGGGACATGCAAATGACTGACTGAATTTTAAACAAATTTGCATTGTTATTGTCTTTGTATGGATAACTGAATCTATAAAAAATGAATAGTTTGGCATTTTCATTTCAGATTTGTACAAATATCAAACAACGAGACTCTCACACAATAAAGAAACAGAACACAATTCTGTATGGTTAGACAGTGAAAAAAAAATCATAAACAGAGCACATTTAGATATGAAAAAAAAAGAAAAATGACAAGTGAATTACCCGAAACTTGAGCCACAGACTCTGGTAGGACGAGCTGCCCTCTAGCCACGAGAGAACACCGCATTAATAAACTTTGCTATCTCGCACCCCCATTTTCGTTTCCAATTAGATCTATAATGTTGGGCACACAATAATTAGTGTATAAATATACAACTATACACGAAGCACTGCAGTTAAGCTGTGATACCAAAATGTATAAACTAGGAAAAAAAGTAGAAACAGCTTTTTTTCCTAGTTTATATATAATGTTGGACAATCCATCTCATTTTGAAATTTTCTTTCGAATACGGATATTCTAATTGCGCAGTTATTTGATTAAATGGAATTCTAACCGAATATTCTCTCCTTTCTCAGAACATACAGTTACATCTAAGAAAAGCTAGAACAAAAATAACCACCAGGATAAGGGCTTGGATATCCAGTTCAACAAACCAGAGCTTGGCAAACATGAGAAATAACCAGGCAAACAGTCAGGTTATCCCAGTATCAACAAACAATCGGATATGAGAATCATCACCAAGCTGATCCCCAAGAAAAAAATAATAAATAAGCTGCCAATAACTGGTTATTAACCAGGTACAGAAAAAGTGTATCTTTGGACAGAAATGAGACAAAATGACGTGCAAAAGGAAAAGGGCAAGTACTGGAAGTTCACAGAACAGCTTAAACAAAACGTTTCAGTCTCGCTCTCTCTCTCTCTGTGTCTGTCTGTCTGTGTGTGTGTGTCTGTCCGTCTGTCTCGCTATTTTAAGACGGAGATGCAAGCTTTAAAATGAGCCCTTCTTTAAAACGAAAAAGTATTCCATTTCGTTTTAAATCATTGCATTAATGTATATACACCCAAAGTTTTAACTGCGAGAAACACGTAAGAAAAGAAAGAATAAGACATTACAGTGGCATCTAAGACTTCCTCTTCAAGTATTGCTGGTCCATCACAGTTGTTCATACTAGACATTAGTTCTGGTTTTTCTTCCCCAAAAACTTCATTAATGTATTCTCTCCGCTTCTCTACAATCTTCTTCTTGCCCATTATCATTTTGCCCTCCTTTGACTCCAAGGAAACCTGTATTGTGTTTGTTTTTCCTGCCTGTTGGTTCACTAATTTATCTGTGCAGGCATTTTTAAAAAAATCTTGTTGATGCTGGTCTTCAATTTACCTGCACTGCTCACCTGTCCAGTCTTCTTTAGCTTTTCTGCATTTGTTTCTTATCTCTTTGTTAGCCATGTCATATTTTTCTTTGTTCTTTTTAAAATAATGTCTTCTTTTATCCATGAGCTGCAGTATTTCTTGTGCCACCTATGCCTTCTTTGTTGTTTTCATGTATTATTTCACTTCTTGTTTGATGGATTTAAAATTGTAGCATTTCCTACTATTTGCTAACACTTTGTGGTTTTGCTAATACATTGTATCCATTCATAACTACAACTCGGTTTCTGTCTTCTAGTTCTTCGATTCTTGTAAGCAGGTCCATCTCTAGCTTGTTGTCTCTCTTCCTTCTGTTTGTTTTCTTTAAATATTACTCTTATTTCGCCACATAATGGACCATGGACAGTACTTCAGTCAGCTCCTGGCATGATTTTCGTTGTTAATAAGGCATTTCAGAATAGCGACAGGACCTGACACAATATCTATAGAAGAATTAGAAGCCCTTGATGAATTCGTTGTCAGAGTAATAACAAAATGGTTGAACATAACACTGGATGTATACCTAATGAAATATTACAACCCACTGTGCCAAAGAAGCCAGGAAACACAGAGTGTGAAGACTTTAGAATAATAAGCCTCTTTTGAGGCTTAAATGTATGTATTTGTCTTAAGGTTGCTCCTTGTATTTTAACATTACTTTTAGGTGGGTTCTTCTTTCGTGATACGACCATTGTTTCCTCTAAAGAGACAATAAACTAATAAAATGTCATATCACAAAACTACTATTGAGAATTATTATAAGATGAGCTAGACACAGTATAAAGATTGAAACAGATGAGCGAAGCAGGGTCTGTAGAAGGAAAAGGAGCACATAACGCCGTACTTGGACCGATAACTCTGACAGAGAGAACTTACAGAAGTAAAGATTTATTTCTTTGCTTCGCTGACTATAATTATTCTTTATTTCTAACCTAACTTCCTGATCAAACCTCAGGAAAAAAAATAAGACAAATTCATGAAGATGTTAGAGGATATAAATAATGACGGCAAAGATCTAAGAAAACTAAAAACAAAAGTACTGGAATCAAGAAGAAGCCATCAGGGTAGAAAATATGATAGGCAGAGTTGTAGTTATGAATGGATACATTGTATTAGCAAAACCACAAAGTGTTAGCAAATAGTGGGAAATGCTACAATTTTTAATCCATCAAACAAGAAGTGAAATAATACATGAAACAGCAAATATGGCATAGATGGCACAGTAGATACTGCAGCTCATGGATAAAAGAAGACATTTTTTTTTTAAAAGGACAAAGAAAAATATGACATGACTAACAAAGAGATAAGAAACAAATGCAGACAAGCTAAAGAAGACTGGACAGGTGAGCAGTGCAGGTAAATTGAAGACCAGCATCAACAAGATTTTTTTAAAAAGCATCCACAGATAAATTAGTGAACCGACCAATAAAGCAAAGAGCTAGGTAGGGCTGTGTTCTCTCACCAGATCTGCTCTCACTTTACAGTGAACATATCTTGGGGAAATCGGAAAAAACGCAACAACAGGAATTCGAGGCAAGAACGTGAATAGTCTGAGATGCGCTGATGATACAGACTAACAACCAAGAGTGAAAATAGACTACAGAAATTATTACGTATAGTAGTGACAGAAAGTGAGAAGAAAGGACTCACCCTAAACAGCAAGAAAACAGAAACAGTGGTCATATCTCGAAAGAAGAGCCCGCCTAAATGTAATGTTAAAGTACAAGGAACAACCTCAAGATAAGTTCATACATTTAAATATCTGGGCACTCGAGTAACATCAGATGGGAAATCTATTTCTGAAATGAAGAACAGACTATGCCCAGTCAAAACAGCTTTCCAACAAATGAGAAACTTTCTGTGCAACGTGTCTCTGTCATGGAGCATCAGAAAGAGAGTTCTAAAATTCTACACTGAGCCTATCCTACTTTGTGGAAGAAAGTCATGGACAATCAACAGATCGATGGTAAGATCACTAGAGGCAATAGAGATACGGTTCATTAGAAGATCACTAGAGGCAATAGAGATGCGGTTCATTAGAAGATCACTAAAGGCAATAGAGATACGGTTCATTAGAAGATCACTAGAGGCAATAGAGATACGGTTCATTAGAAGAATATTAAGAATACTGTGGACAACAAAGATGACAAACAGAGAATGTCTGACAAAAACAAATATAGGTAAAAACCTGATTAAATCCACAAGAAAGCAAGTCATCATTTGCTGGACAATATAATGAGAAGAGGAAGGCTTGAAAAGTCGGCAACAGCAGGGAAGATGGATGGGAAGAGATTCATGGGAAGACCTAGAGGAAATATCATGGACAATCTAACGCAATGGCATAGGACAACAACAACAAAAAATCACCAATTGAGCTAATGGTAAATACCAAGGAAAGAGATTTGTGGAGAAGTATAACTGCCAACGCCTAACTGAGATACATAGTCATGCGTCGATTTACGTCTGACTGCTTCGGGATTGTTCGTACTTATGGCCGAGGTCCTATAGGGATAATCAGATAACGTTCTAGAAACTGCCACACCAGGTTGCTACAAGCTGCTAAAGCTGCGGGCATTACACTAATCAACTAGGATAGCGCTGCTAGCCATCCAGTGCTACACTGTACATTTCCAAGTACTGTATCATATATATATATATATATATATATACGTATATATGTGTGGACGTTTATATGTATGTACTTTTTGTGTGTCACTGAAGTTATTACGGTGTGATTCTTTATTTCAAGTGTTATGATTCATCATTGCAGTTCTGGCCTTGTATTTCAGATCATTCTTCCCGTTTTCTTTTCTCTCCACAAGTTCATTTTATTTACATCATCAGTCAGAACATTGTTCGTGTTTTTCTTCGTTTACATGAAATATCGGGCTTTTGAAATACATGAAATATCGGGCTTTTGAAATACATGAACTATCGGGCTTTTGAAATACATGAACTATTGGGCTTTTGAAATATCTGTCCCTTCACCGGGTTGTACAAGTTGTCGTATGACTAATGTTTGTTTTATGTGAGTTTAACCGTAAGTTTTGTTGATAGAAGCAGTGTTCGATGATGTGTGTAATGAAGATGGAGTTTTGTCGTGAACGGTAAATGTTTTCAGTGTTGTATGGAAGTATTTAAAGGTGTTTTATCATGAGTCATCATTATTGATCTTGCCATATTGATATTTTGATTGACTGCATCTCCATTGAAATTGTCATTGTTGTTATGTGGAACGTGCGCCCTCGTCATTTTGCCATTGTTGTATTGAGCTTCCTCTGCTTGTTATTTCAGTCAGCTCGTTCATTTTTGAATCTTCAATCATGAATGTGTTCAGGTGTTAAATATGAAAGCTCATTAAATGTATGGGCACTTATAATTTTTTAAAGTGTTCACGATTTACCCGTAAATGTCACAAGTTGTCATTCATAAGTTATAGACTGATGAAGTGAGCTGCTCATTTCATTTGAGTGTCATTATTTTTGGTGGTCAAGTGAAGTCGTGAGTTAGTACAAGTAGAAAGGTTTGCTGAGTATTTTGAATGGTAGGTCATGCTGATGAAGCATTGTTCAAGAGAAAGACATATTTACTGAACATTAGTGTGATTGCACAAGTGAGACCTTCTGTTGAAGAACGGCCAGCAGAAGTAAATGTATTGTTAATGTGAGAGTATATGTATGGTTAATATGAGACTATATGTACGGTTAATATGAGAATCACAAATGGTGACAGTTTGTTCTGTGGAGTATTTTGAGATTCATAGAAGTGTCTAACCTTGTCTGGTTGTTATGTTTTTGTTTGTGATGTATCAGTTTTCGTGGTTCACAGTTTTGTGGTGTGTGATATGTTTGCTGTTTTTTAATTAAAATTGATTATTATTTTCCTTGATCATCATGTAGCTACGCGTTGTTACTTATGTATATGAAAATGTGCTATGCTGAATGTGTCTAATTCTTCCTACAGGTAAAATTCACGGGTAGCAAACTAGGCACAGATGAAAGGGCTAGAACCTGAGTTGTTATACGTTGAAGGGTACAGTTGTTGGATCCCGTGTAAGACAGTACATAAATATGGGAAGGAAACATTTTGATATTCATATATAAGTTTAAAGCACCAAACTCCACGTATGTTTTTACTACAAGTCAGTGGGCATGTCACGAGATTACAGAAATTAGAGAACCTGATACCACTCGACATGTCACGAGATGACAGAAATTAAAGAATCAGACATCACTGGACATGTCGTGAGAAGACAAAAAGTCAGAGAACCTGACATCACTGGACATTTCACGAGAACACAGAAAGTCAGAGAACCTGACAGTCACTGGACTTGTCACAAGAACACAAAAGTTTGAGAACCCGGCAATAACTGGAAAACTCAGAGGAAAATGAAAACAGGGTTATAGAGAGAGAGAGAGAGAGAGAGAGAGAGAGAGAGAGAGAGAGAGAGAGAGAAGAATGAGGTGCCCTGGCCTCATGTGAAATAAAGGCAACAGATCTGTTCACAAGATACCACATATACTCAACGAGATGGATGATCGCCTACTGACACCTGTGCAGTGCGAAATTATCATATAAAACGAGAGGACAAACTGCGTACTCATTATAAATACGAAGGGAAGTCACTAAGTAACTCGCAAATTGAAATATTTTATCAGTGGCAGTTATCAGGTATTATTTAAATATATCCTTAGATAGTACCATCATCCAACTATATAATAGGTGTATGTAAGAGGCGCTGTGAGTTACCTGCGCATGCACAAAGCAATAACAAAATGGCTACCCAACTGTTAGTGTGTACCAAAGAAGAACAGAGAAGTATAGTGCGATTTTTGTGGGCTAAAGAACATTCAGTTGAGGACATTCATAAAGAAATTATTACAGTTTATGCTGAAAAGTGTTTATCACGTAAAGCATATAACCGGGTAAAGAATTTTCTCAGGGACGCACTGAAATTGTTGACAAAGTCCGACTTGGCCGTCCTGTTCAGATTGCAACAGAAGCGACTGTGCAACGTGTGAATGAGATTATCAGAGCTGACAGACGAGTAACGATAGACAGTGTAGCAATTGCAATCGGATGTTCACATGGTTTAGCCTACAGGATAATACATGAGCAATTGAATTTTCGGAAAGTTTGCTCACGTTGAGTACCCAGAGATCTGAATGATGAACACAAAATGAACCGATTTGGTTTGTCATTGCAGCATCTCTGTCATTGCGCATATGAAGGTGAAGATATGCTCCAAAGGATTATTACTGGAGACGAATCTTGGGTGCACCACTACCAACCCGAATCAAAAAGTGCCTCAATGCAATGGAAACACCCGTCATCGCAATACGCAAAAAAATTCAAGATTACGCCTTCTGCGGGGAAGGTTATGCTGACAGTGTTCTGGGATTATATAGGAGTGTTGTTAACCAAGTTCCAGAAGTATGGTGACAGTGTGAATTCTGCATCGTACTGTGAAGTTCTGTCGATGCTACGGGGTGCAATTCGAAGAAAACGTCCTGGTCTGCTGACTAGAGGGGTGCTTCTCCTTCATGACAATGCCAGACCACATACGGCTCGGTTAACCCAAGAGAAAATTAGCCAGTTTGGTTTGGAAGTTTTTTAACATCCACCCTATAGTCGACTTAGCTCCAAGTGATTTTCACCTGTTTCTTATATCTTATATCCTTCCCGTGCCGTTAAACGTCACATAGGGCTCGCAAGGTAGTTCGCCAATTTTTTCTGTCTTCGGCGAGTCTTTCAACCCCACCAAAGGATTTTATGCCTGTTAATTTGGCCTCTCTTAACAATGTCCTCTTCAGAGTTTCACGCAGTCTGCCTCTTTTTCTTTGGCCTGTTGTACTCCACTTGATAGCTTGTTTTGGGATTCTCTGATCATTTCTTCTCATCAAGGGACCAACATATGTCCATCTCCTTTTCCTGATCACCCATGAGACTGGTTGTTGTTCAGTCATCTGTCTTATCTCTGCATTGTTCTTGAATTCGTTCCACTTGATGTCGAGTATTTTCCTTAGGCATTTGTTTTCAAAAGAGTTTAATTTCTTTTCTATTTCTTTAGTTGTTTTCCAGCTTTTGCATGCATAAATGAGGGTGGATATTACATTTAAATTGAATAGTCTTAACTTGGTTTTTGTGCTTATAACTTTTGAATTCCATATGTTCTCAAGATTCTTGAAGATTCATGCTGCTTTCGAAATTCTGATCCTAACTTCCTTTCTAGTGTCACCATCCTTGTCTATGTAGCTGCCAAGGTATGCAAATTGATTGACTTCTTCAATATCTGTCCCTTCTATGTGTATTTTTCCATTTTGATTGAGAGGAATTTTCATTATTTTTGTTTTGTCCTTGTTAATTTCAAGTCCTATTTTGCTAGCCAGTGAAGACAGGCTATCTGTTTTTTCTTGCATGGAATTCACATTATTAGAGTTATGTCATCAGCAAAATCAAGATCTTCTAGTTGGGTCCCATGTACCCAGTCGATACCTGTGTTACCTGTGCAGCATTTTTTCATTATGAAGTCTATTGTAATCCCAAAAAGTAAAGGAGACAGTATACATCCTTGTTTCACAGCTGTTTCAAATTGGAACCGTTCACTCATCCCTTCTTTTGTCTTGACTGCACAAACATATCCATTGTATAAGTCCTTAATGACGTTTGGTCCATTAAAAAACCACCTTGGCGGGAGAAGATTCTCGAGTGACGAAGAGGTGGAAACAGAAGTAAAAAAATGGTTCAGAAATCTGACTCCCGATTTTTACGCCATGGGTATTGCATCACTGATTACATGATGGGACAAATGTATCAATATTAGTGGCGATTACGTTGAGAAATAGGGGAATAATGTAGGTTCAAAAATTAAAAGTTTTCAAATTACTCTAGCAATCAGTTTAGTTTTTTTTTTTGTTTGTGACAGGCATTTGCGAATTACTTAGTGATTTTCCCTTGTATTTTTAAAATCTTATGTATTGTTAATGTCGAGTAATGTTTGTGACATCATAATGTGGATATAACTGTGCATGAAATAGGTAAGTAAAATTTGTGCCAAATTTCTTTTCCCACATATAGCAATAATTTTATATGCCCGCATATTCGTAACTTTAGTGAGTACCTTTGTTTCACCAGTATACTATTTGTATTTTTATTCCTATGTGGCATTCCTAAGTTTCGAATATTCGTATTCGGCCAAATATAAAAATATTGTGTTCGGCATATATATATATATATATATATATATATATATATATATATATATATATATACACTAGCTGATTACCCGGCGTTGCCCGGATATTTATTTATCCCAGTCAACAAAGGTCTATTCATTTCCACAGCCTTCTAGAAGGATCTACAGAGATCTATTTTCACAATCTTCTAGAAGGTTCTACAGAGTTCTATTCCTTCTGTTTGACTAAACATGGTCTTGTCATCAGGACTGTCACAAATCAGCTTAGCGATCCCGAACACTATGGATTCAGCATTAATATCGGTCAATTTGGACATTTTATTTTTAACCACTTCTCCCCCTCCCCATACCGATAGGGGCTGAACTTGTGAGTGCCACTATTCATCTCAGCGACCCAGAAAACTATGGATTCGACACTAACATCGTTCATTTTCGATTATTTTTACATGTCATCCCGACCCCTAGAGTACCCTAGTGGTGATCTAACGCCCACGGTTTCAGTGTCCAAATTGTAAGCCATATGTGTGCCACGTTTGGTTGAAATTGCTCCAGGATTTCCAGCATGATGCTTTTAAAATACATACACATATACACACGTTCATTTTTATGTCACCCCATCCCACCCCCATCCCTAGTGCCCCCATGCCGTTGGAGACTGAACTTGGACTTAAATGGTATCGGGAGTGTCACTATTCATCTCAATGACCCTTAAAACTATGGATTCGACACTAACATCTGTCGTTTTCTATTATTTGCACGTCAATCGTGCCACCCCCACCCCTAGGGCCCCATGTCGTTGGGGGGCTGAAAGACTTAAACGGCATCAGGAATGTCACTATTCATCTCAGTGACCCCGAAAACTATGGATTCGACATTAACATCGTTCATTTTCGATTATTTTTACATGTCACTCCGACCCCTAGGGATCATAGGGAAACCCTAGGGGTGATCTAATCCCCACAGTGCACTGTCCAGATTGTAAGTCATATGTATGCCAAGTTTGGTTGAAATTGCTCCAGGCGTTCCAGCGTGATGCTCTAACATACATACACACACGTTCATATATATATATATATATATAATATATATATATATATATATATATATATATATCGTAGCATGTTTAATTCTTAACGTGAGTTTCCTTTGCGTATATTTCTTCTAACAGTTCAGTTTCAGCATCACAGCAAACGAGAATTACCCCATAGTTGCCCCGCCTCCTGTGTCAATGACATCTCCTGGAATTCTCAAGAACCGCCCCCACGTCATGTCCACGCGCAACGAAAAAAATGATCCGTGTACAATGAGTATGTACATCGCAATGTCCTCGGTAGGAAGGCAGTCACAGCCAGCTCTAAGCAGATCTACGGCGACAACCCTCCAAAGAGCACAGCTGAATGCATCAGCCATAGACATCAATATCATTCACGATACCCATCATTGACAGGGAAATCCGAAAGTCACAGATCACAGTAACGCCCCGAGCACTTGACTCAGTAGCTAGGGCGCCAAACCGGGCTCCCAACCCACAACACAACTAAACCGGCCCAGACACAGCGTAGAGAAAGACAAACAAAGGCACAGTCTGCAGCGGTCACATTGCCCTCTCTCCGTGTTGAACCGAGGTCAGTTCTTTAATAATATCACAGTAAGTAATTTGTTTCATAATGAAAAAATGCTGCACAGGTAACACAGGTATTGACTGGGTACATGGGACCCAACTAGAAGATCTTGATTTTGCTGATGACATAGCTCTAATAATGTGAATTCCATGCAAGAAAAAACAGATAGCCTGTCTTCACTGGCTAGCAAAATAGGACTTGAAATTAACAAGGACAAAACAAAAATAATGAAAAGTCCCTTTTAACCAAAATGGAAAAAATACACATAGAAGGGACAGATATTGAAGAAGTCAATCAATTTGCATACCTTGGCAGCTACATAGACCAGGATGGTGACACTAGAAAGGAAGTTAGGATCAGAATTGCAAAAGCAGCATCAATCTTCAAGAATCTTGAGAACATATGGAATTCAAAAGTTATAAGCACAAAAACCAAGTTAAGACTATTCAATTCAAATGTAATATCCACTCTCATTTATGCATGGGAAAGCTGGAAAACAACTAAAGAAATAGACAAGAAATTAGACTCTTTTGAAAAAAAATGCCTAAGGAAAATACTCGGCATCAAGTGGAATGAATTCAAGAACAATGCAGAGAGAAGACAGATGACTGAACAACAACCAGTCTCATGGGTGATCAGGAAAAGGAGATGGACATATGTTGGTCACTTGATGAGAAGAAATGATCAGAGAATCCCAAAACAAGCTATCAAGTGGAACACAACTGGCCGACGAAAAAGAGGCAGACTGCGTGAAACTCTGAAGAGGACATTACTAAGAGAGACCAAATTAACAGGCATAAAATCCTTTGATGAGGTTGAAAGACTCGCCGAAGACAGGAAAAATTGGCGAACTACTTTGTGAGCCCTATGTGACGTTTAACGGCACGGGAAGGATATAAGATAAGATAAGATAAGAAGTAATTTGTACTATAGAAACCAATATGTGTGCTACAAATATAAGGTACAGGAGGAAAAAAAAACGTGTTCTTGTCATGCCTTAGAGGCACATATGGATATGGTGTTAAAGCCCATATTTTCCTTCACCTGTCAGCACACTAGAGGGTGGTGTGGTCAGCATCACGCCCAGAAGAAGCTTGGTACCTATTTCTACAACTGCGTGACCGGAGGCGCCTCCTGTCGGATTCGAACACCCGACCTTCGCCATGAGAGATTAGTGCACTAACCACTTCGCCATTCATACCCGCGTACAAGTATAGACTACTTCTAAAATCTCACACTGTGGATATGAACATCATCATCATGTTCCCCCCCCCCCTCATAATTTAATATTCTGTCCAAGTCTGAATGGTGGTGATATAACAAGAGTGATAACATCAGTGAAATATTTACAGTATCATCTTTCCGTTCTAATGCCACTGACGCAGATGATTATTGCAATGATGATTTCAGGAACGCCACATTAAGTCACACAGATCCCGCGTAAACAAGAAACACATTCATACATAACAAGACAGGCCGGTTACTCTTAATTTCTGACCTGTTTTCCTGAACAAATTTCAGCCCCCAACCGCTAGCAATATTTTGATTAAACTAAAATGTCAAATATAACTTAAAAACAAAACAAAACTACGCGTTCGTTACTGCGTGAGAAAACAAGATAATGAAGCACATGATACTCCAGATCTTATCAGTGAAACTGAGCCATGTAGTTGGGTCTGCGGGGACAGGAGATAAAGCCGTCCCTATCCCATGCACAATCTTATACAGCGATCTCACCTCATTCCTCATATGCACTTTTAGCATGAAGGCCGCGCTGCACTGGCAAACAGACCTTGAGATTTAACTAAAAAACATGAACAGAGTACTAGTCTCTTAGGCCAGCGGTTCTCAGAGTATTGGTCTCTCAGTCCAGTAGTTCTTAAAGTGCTAGTCACTTAGGCCAGCGGTTCTCAGAGTACTGGTCTCTTAAGCCAGCGGTTCTCAGAGTACTGGTCTCTTAGGCCAGCGGTTCTCAGAGTATTGGTCTCTCAGGCCAGCGGTTCTTAGAGTACTGGTCTCTCAGGCCAGCGGTTCTCAGAGTACTGGTCTCTCAGGCCAGCGGTTTTCAGAGTACTAGTCTCTTAGGCCAGCGGTTCTTTTTTTTTAGTGCGACCCTGAGCCGTCAGTGATAGATGATTCTCGATCCATGAAAGCGATTTTTTAAAAATATTGAAATTCAACGAAATTAATTTACTAATTAACATTGAGTATGACTATTATTTAGGCTTGGAAACATAAAGAAGTAATATTTGCTTAAAATCCTATAATTTTCACAAAAAGTAACTTATCATCTTTGCCTATTTAAAAAAAAAAGTGTTCAAGTATCTTCTTGTCACTACCTCAGGTTACTGACGTGTCTAAGCATCTGAACATGTGAAACTCGAAATGAACCTCACTGTTCAGGTCCAGGTGTGTTCAGGTCCAGGTGTGTTCAAGTCCAGGTGTGTTCAAGTCCAGGTGTGTTCAAGTCCAGGTGTGTTCAGTTCCAGGTGTGTTTAAGTCCAGGTGTGTTCAGGTCCAGGTGTGTTCAGGTCCAGGTGTGTTCAGTTCCAGGTGTGTTCAGGTAAAAAAAAAGCTGGTATACCGTATTATTTTTTTTAACAAAGCAGTCAGTAAGTAATAAGCATACACATACAGCAGCTGTACAAGAACTAATTCGCTTCACTGGGTCAGTATAACTGTGGTGGGTAGGAGGATTACACTGTATGTGCTAGTTGGAACGGAACTACACCTGGCCAAGATTCTGCTCTAACTTCCAAGAAGTGAGTTAAGAAAAACTGGCTTTGAGTCAAAGTGTGCGAAGGTTAACATGTCCACAAATTTACAACACTTAAGGAAGAAGAGCACATCTAGTCTAGAATTTCTTGGTGAATTTGGTGTAAAATTAATAATAAAACTAGTTGATGGCATCTGTGACACTGAATATACACCCAATGAACTGTTAAAATCCACTTTCATAGCTTTTCCAAAGAAGTCAGGGGCCAAAAGAGTGCGAAGACTTTAGAACAATAAGCCTTTCATGTGCTATCGAGAATTATTATGAGAATTATTATTAAGAGCTAGACACAGTGTAAAGATGGAAATAGGAGACGAGCAGTTTGAATTTGTAGAAGAAAAATGAATTCATAATGCCATATATACGCACTAAGAACTCTGATAGAGAGAAATTTTGAAGTAAAGAAAGTCTTATGTGTTATGCTTCATTGACTATACTGAAACATTTGATAAAGTAAAACAAGACGAAATCACGAAAATATTATAAATATTGACGGCAAAGATCTGATGATGATAATAATAATAATAAATAGGTACTGGGCTCAAGAAGTAGCCATCAGGATAGAAAATATGATAGACATATCTCAACCAATAAAGCAAAGAGATAGACAAATATCAACCAATAAAGCAGAGATAGACAAGGTTGTATCCTCTTCCCAGATTTGTTCTCACTGTACGTTAAAACTGCGTTGAGAGAAACTAAACCAAGGATCCGAGCTGGAGGCTACGACATGAGCAATCTACGATATTCAGATGATACAGTACTACAAGCCAAAAGTGAAAAGAGTCTGCATAAATTATTACATATAGTAGTGACAGTACAACAGGGATGAGTTTTGTCCCCTGACCTCTTCTCCGCCTATAGCGAAAGGATTATGAGACACATTGAAAACATGCCTGGAAAGCAGTTGTAGGAATAAACCTAAACAAACTAAGACATGCAGACGGCACGGTACTGACAGCCCAGAACGAAGAAAGGCTGTAAGTCCTGTTCGACAAAATCGTAGAAAAAAAAAACGAGGAGAAAGAACTTAGTTTAAATAATAAGAAGACAGGGTCTTAGTCATATCCAAGAAAGAACCGGCAGCAAAATGTAGCATCAAAATGAAACGGCACAGGATTAAACCAAGGAGACACAGTCAAATATTTAAGACAATAATAACACAAGACGAAAGATGTGAAACTAAAATAAGAAGCAGAATAGCACAGGCCAGGTCAGCATTTATGAAAACATTCCATGCAATAAAGCTCTGTCGATGACTGCTAAACGAAAGAGAGTTATTCGGTGTTACAGCAAACCTGTAGTGTTATATGTTACAGCAAACCTGTATTGTTATATATTACAGAAAACCTGTATTGTTATATGTTACAGCAAACCTGTATTGTTATATATTACAGAAAACCTATATTGTTATATGCTACAGCAAACCTGTATTGTTATGTGTTACACAAACCTTATTATTATATGTTACACAAACCTGTATTGTTATGTGTTACACAAACCTGTACTGTTATATGTTACACAAACCTGTATTGTTATATGTTACACAAACCTGTATTGTTATATGTTACACAAACCTGTATTGTTATATGTTACACAAACCTGTATTGTTGTATATTACACAAACCTGTATTGTTATATGTTACACAAACCTGTATTGTTGTATATTACACAAACCTGTATTGTTGTATATTACACAAACCTGTATTGTTATATGTTACACAAACCTGTATTGTTATATGGATGTGAGGCACGGACAGTAACATAGGGTACTCAGAACCTACTGGAAAAGGCGGAGATGAGGTTTATAAGAAGGATTGATTGAAAATATCACGGACAGCCAAGAGAATAAACGAAGATGTTTTAAGCGAGGCTAGACGAAAACGACAAATTATGACAAAATTCGGAACACGACAACCCAGGTTTGTAGGAGATGTTTTGAGAAGAGCCACATTGGAAAACCTAGTAACAACAGAAAAACTAGAGGGGCAAAGGGACAGAGGAAGACAAAGAAACAAGATACTTGACGGACTAAAAGAGTGCCACGGAGCCAAGTCGAAGGCATATCTTATTGAAAAAGCAAAGAACAGATGACGACCAACGCCTGACTGGGATGGACCAGAGAGAGAGAGAGAGAGAGAAAAAGAGAGAGAGAGAGAGAGAGAGAAATAGAAGAGGGTTAGTGAGCGACAAGAAAGGACTCGCTCTTAGTAGCAAGAAAACAGAAAAAAAACCAGTCATATCACGAAAGAAAAACCCAGGTAAAGTCAGTATTAAAATACATGAAACAACACTTTAAGTTAAGTGCACTCATTTAAATATTTGGGGACGCTAGTAAGAGCTTGAAAATGTAGCTCTGAAATCAAGAAATAAATATGCCATGCCAAGACAGCTTTCAAAGAAATGAGAAACATTCAGAACCAGATCAGTGAACATGAAAACAAGAATTCTGAAACGCTTCACTGAAACTTGTACTCTGTGGACGTGAGTCAGTGGCAGGGGGTAGATCGATACAAGGATCACTGCAACAGAGATGTGGCTTCTTAGAAGAGTATTAAGAACACGATGGACAGCTAAGATGACAAGCAAAGAATGTGTAGCAACAGAAAATGAAGAAAGGAGCAAGAAGAAAAATAAATGGGGAAAGAAGCAGGGGAAGGCCGAATAGAGAAAATCACGGGCAGTAACTCAGTGCACAAAAAGTCACCAAAAGATTTGGTGGGAAATATTAACGGTGGACTGAGTCAGTGAAGACACACGACAATCAACGCCTGCACATGATGATGATGGTGGTAATTTAGTAGTCAACACATAATTCTACGACTCATTTTATCAACAGCTAATTCGTTCAGTCAACCGTGCATTTATATATACATTTTTAAAATCGTAAAACGAACAAGCAACGTATTTGATAAGTTATGCTTTCGTCAGTTTATCTACCTGGTTATATTTATGAAGTCTTTTCACGCTCAGCTACTGAAAAGTTCTAACAATCGCTGCATGTAACTGTTAAAATCTGCAGTTTTTAAAACCACAGGCGGTATTTAACTTGACTGCTTACCTCTAAATACTTTCTTTATCTCGTCGAATTTGCTGTCGAAAAAACACGCTTAAATTCCTACAACAGGAAGTTAAATGGCATACGCAAGACATTTTTATTCTAGGATTCTCATTTAAATGCTTTTTCTTGATGATGTAACATTTGTAAAATATAACTGGATGCCCGGTCACCATTTCACTCCCTCCCCCTCCATTCTTACGCGCTGAAGTGTACCATTGAGCAGGCCTGGTTGCAAACCAGGAAGTAAAGATTCAGCAAGCTTGTGTTGATTGGAGGATATTTTTAGACCTCGTTTATCTCGACGTTGGCAAAGACAGGCGGGGTATCAAAGTGTTGAATCGATTTCTTCTACTTTTAAATAAACACAGAATGTTGCTAGTACTTTCATTGATTGCTTCATAAATGGAATATTATTCGCATCTTTTCTTCGCTGTGTAATTAATATTTCCCTCTCCTACCGTTACTGTAAGGTAAACAACAGTACCCATTTTTCTGGGACCGTCCCAATTTTGAACCATTTTCAAGTCCCTATCCCCACCGAATCTGTCCCGATTTCAGCAGAAAGTGCCCTGGTTTTTCCCGGGTTGGAGAATTTTTATTCACAAAAGGGAATCTTTGAAGTCTGGTAAATTATATTCCTGATTTTTAGTCTTGTTGACCTGACTTCTTCACACGAGGCTCACTGCGCATGTTTCCAACCATCTCTTCCCACCCTTAGATGTGAAAGAAGTTGCCTTACGGTTTATTGCTTTTAATTTGCGCTGGGTTTTTTTTCCCCTAAGTAATTTTGCCTCTACCAGTGAATAAAATTAACACAAAAAGACGTCAAGTGTTTCTTTAATGGCAAACTTCAAAAGCGATTTCTGCTCATCACAAAGACCCAGGGTCGCAGAATCTGAGATACATCACATGCACGTCGAGTTAGATCTGGTTGGGATTACAGCTCACTTAATTAGTAGCATACACAGGATGGCAGCTTTTGTGACTGCAGTCTAATTCATCATTGACAACTTTTTTCTCTTTATGTTTTTTTTTCAACCAAAGAAAATTTGTGAGAAAGAAGAGCGGTTAGCCATAAATGAACGTGGTCTCGCTTATCACACAGCTGTACAGTTGTGGAATAACAGATTTAGGGCAATGGATCGTCAAATACTACAGATAACATTACAGCCCAAAATTGCATGTTCTCATAACAAAACAGAATGTCTCGGCGCCGAATGATTTAACTATGTTGCTCTGTGTTGTACAGAATGTTACGTTTATTTCAGCAGACAGAAAGATCAAGATTTCTCCCTAACTTGTCGGGTATTCTGACTACAGAACTGAAGTGAACATTAAAATATTACATCTGAAATAGTTACCAAGTGAAACGTTATGCTGCTGTGAGTCACTGAGTGACTGTCCAACCAAAAAATGGTTCAGTCGAGAAGGATGCTGGATTGTGCGCAGATGACACGAATTCTAGTTTTGGAGGCACTGAAAGGATAATGGAAAACAGTGTCTCCACCAAACTGCAGAAAAACCTTGGGTATAGTCTGACAGGAGTTAGGTGTGTAAGCAACATCTTCCATAAACCTGTGACAGGAGTTAGCTGTGTAAGCAACATCTTCCATAAACCTGTGACATGAGTTAGGGGTGTAAACAACATCTTCCACAAACCTGTGACGGGAGTTAGGGGTGTAGGCAACATCTTCCACAAACCTGAGACAGGAGTTAGGGGTGTAGGCAACATCTTCCACAAAACTGTGACAGGAGTTAGGTGTGTAAGCAACATCTTCCACAAACCTGTGACGGGAGTTAGGGGTGTAGGCAACATCTTCCACAAACCTGAGACAGGAATTAGGCATGTAAACAATATCTTTCATAAACTTGTGACAGGAGTTAGGCGCGTAGGCAACATCTTCCACAAACCTGTGACAGGAGTTAGACGCGTAGGCAACATCTTCCACAAACCTTTGACAGGAGCTAGGCGCGTAGGCAACATCTATCAAAACTGTGACAGGAGTTAGACGCGTAGGCAACATCTTCCACAAAACTGCGACAGGAGTTAGACGCGTAGGCAACATCTTCCACAAACCTATGACAGGAGTTAGGGGTGTAGGCAACATCTTCCACAAACCTGAGACAGGAGTTAGGCGTGTAAACAACATCTTCCATAAACCTGAGACAGGAGTTAGGCGTGTAAACAACATCTTTCATAAACCTGAGACAGGAGTTAGGCGTGTAAACAACATATTTCACAAACCTGAGACAGGAGTTAGGCGTGTAAACAACATCTTCCACAAATCTGTTTAAGCAGGTCTTGATTATGTCACCTACTTATGTAGAAACAGGACCTGATATGTTACCTACCTATTGATATACAGACAGGTCCTGATATGTTACCTATTCATGTAGACATGATCGTCCCCAAAGTATATTTGTACTTCAGATCTTACACAGGTAGAGCTGAGCTTTGAAAGAGCTTTGTACAGAGTTTGCTCACAGCCAGACTTCATCTTTCCATGTAGCAGCGAAGAAGGAACGGAAGCAGGCGGTCAAAGCGTTTGAGAGTTTTAATAGACGGAAAACTATCTTGATGTCCAAACTTGGAGATGTTTCTTTCCTTCAGCTTTTAGGATAACGCTGGGGAAAATGTGAGGAAGAAAACTACTCCCACAACAGGTACAAAAGTTTCAAGCAGCTGCACTCTCGTTCTATGAAGAAGCTGTAAGTCGCCTGAAAAAAAAATGGACTTGGTGTCCTATATATGGGTACTCTTGAACTTCATAGGCAGACACTGGCAGAACGTAATCTCTGCCCATTTGGATGGAAATGAAACCTACAATGAGTATGTCGGTGTAAAACAGTATAAAACACAATGGAGTCAATGTCTCTCACTTCGATAAAAGCCCATGTTCTCTTTTTCCATTTGTGCTTAAGCTGAGTTCGTTTTCTGACTTCATGGAACTAATGGATATTTTCCCTCATAAATAACACACGGACCAGTGACAAGCTCATCTTGGTGTGAGCACTCAGAAGACTTTAGTGACTAAAGTAAACTATGATGTCTAGAACACAGACCAGTGAGAAGCTCATCTTGGTGTGAGCACTCAGAAGACTTTAGTGACTAAAGTAAACTATGATGTCTAGAACACAGACCAGTGACAAAGCTCATCTTGGTGTGAGCACTCAGAAGACTTTAGTGACTAAAGTAAACTATGATGTCTAGAACACAGACCAGTGACAAAGCTCATCTTTGAAAGAGCTTTGTACAGAGTTTGCTCACAGCCAGACTTCATCTTTCCTTGTAGCAGCGAAGAAGGAACGGAAGCAGGCGGTCAAAGCGTTTGAGAGTTTTAATAGACGGAAAACTATCTTGATGTCCAAACTTGGAGATGTTTCTTTCCTTCAGCTTTTAGGATAACGCTGGGGAAAATGTGAGGAAGAAAACTACTCCCACAACAGGTACAAAAGTTTCAAGCAGCTGCACTCTCGTTCTATGAAGAAGCTGTAAGTCGCCTGAAAAAAAAATGGACTTGGTGTCCTATATATGGGTACTCTTGAACTTCATAGGCAGACACTGGCAGAACGTAATCTCTGCCCATTTGGATGGAAATGAAACCTACAATGAGTATGTCGGTGTAAAACAGTATAAAACACAATGGAGTCAATGTCTCTCACTTCGATAAAAGCCCATGTTCTCTTTTTCCATTTGTGCTTAAGCTGAGTTCGTTTTCTGACTTCATGGAACTAATGGATATTTTCCCTCATAAATAACACACGGACCAGTGACAAAGCTCATCTTGGTGTGAGCACTCAGAAGACTTTAGTGACTAAAGTAAACTATGATGTCTAGAACACAGACCAGTGAGAAGCTCATCTTGGTGTGAGCACTCAGAAGACTTTAGTGACTAAAGTAAACTATGATGTCTAGAACACAGACCAGTGACAAAGCTCATCTTGGTGTGAGCACTCAGAAGACTTTAGTGACTAAAGTAAACTATGATGTCTAGAACACAGACCAGTGACAAAGCTCATCTTGGTGTGAGCACTCAGAAGACTTTAGTGACTAAAGTAAACTATGATGTCTAGAACACAGACCAGTGACAAAGCTCATCTTGGTGTGAGCACTCAGAAGACTTTAGTGACTAAAGTAAACTATGATGTCTAGAACACAGACCAGTGACAAAGCTCATCTTGGTGTGAGCACTCAGAAGACAATGTTAGTGACTAAAGTAAACTATGATAAAAGTTATGCTGTTTCTTAAAAATGCTACTGCCAGGGAAAGACCTCAGTAAAATGCACAACTCTGAGAAATGCAGGAGCCATGATTCTTCTTCTTCATTTTAAAGCTGGGATGAGAACAGTGTTATTTCAACAACAGTTTTATATGGTCACTGTAATTTATATGTTTACATTGCAGTTTACATTGCAAAAGCAGCATCAATCTTCAAGAATCTTGAGAACATATGGCATTCAAAAGTTATAAGCACAAAAACTAAGTTAAGATTATTCAATTCAAATGTAATATCCACCCTCATTTATGCATGTGAAAGCTGGAAAACAACTAAGGAAATAGACACGAAATTAGACTCTTTTGAAAATAAATACCTAAGGAAAATACTCGGCATCAAGTGGAACAAATTCAAGAACAATGCAGAGATAAGACAGATGACTGAACAACAACCAGTCTCATGGGTGATCAGGAGAAGGAGATGGGCATATGTTGGACACTTGATGAGAAGGAATGATCAGAGAATCCCAAAACAAGCTATTAAGTGGGACACAACAGGCCGAAGAAAAAGGGGCAGACCGCGTGAAACTCTGAATAGGACATTGTTAAGAGAGGCCAAATTAATAGACATAAAATCCCTTGATGAGGTTGAAAAGCTCGACGAAAACAGGAAAAATTGGCGAACTACCTTGCGAGCCCTATGTGACGTTTAACGGCACGGGAAGGATATAAGATTAAGATTGTAGTTTTATATGGTCACTGTAAATTATATGTTTACATTACAGTTCAACTATTGATTTGTGTCTATATAAATAAGAACATTTTCGGTGGATTATTTTTCACCTGTTTTTTTTTCTTTGACATATTTCAGCCTCCGCCATCGCTTACCAACATTTATGATATATCCCGATTCGTCTTATGATATATCCCGATGTGTCTTATGATATATCCCGATATGTCTTATGATATATCCCGATTTGTCTTATGATATATCCCGATGTGTCTTATGATATATCTCGATTTGTCTTATGATATATCCCGATGTGTCTTATGATATATCTCGATGTGTCTTATGATATATCTCGATTTGTCTTATGATATATCCATATTTGTCTCGAGCTGGAGTTCGAACAGCCTGTTTTTTCCACGCGAAAAGTGGTCAGTTTAGCTATTGTCGCAGAGTTAAACGTATACAAATTCCTGTTCTGTGAAGCTGATTTTTGAAAACATGTCAGTTTCCATATATTTCGTCTGAGCGTCTGATAGAAAGAGGCATCTGTCTGCCTGATTATCTCTCTACCTACATACTTACCTATCTACCTACCTATCTACCTACCTACCTACCTACCTACCTACCCATCTACCTACCTGCCTGTCCGCCTACTTATCTACCTACCTACCTACCTACTTACCTACCTACCTACATGCCTAACTACCTACCTACCTACTTACCTACCTACCTACCTACTTACCTACCTAACTACCTACCTACCTACTTACCTACCTAACTACCTACCTAACTACCTACCTACCTACTTACCTACCTACCTACCTAACTACCTACTTACCTACCTAACTACCTACCTAACTACCTACCTACCTACTTACCTACCTACCTACCTAACTAACTACCTACCTACCTAACTACCTACCTACCTAACTATCTAATCTACTAACCTACCCACTTAACCTACCTACATACTATCTGTCTGTCTGTCTGTCAGTAACTTCCCTTTTATACCAAACTAACCCATGACCTACATATATTAACATTCCTCTGTACTATGTCAGGTGTTTTAACAACTGCTGGTGCTCGCCCAGTTTAATATTTTGTTAAATATTTCATGCTTGAAACACTTTCACAGTCACGCCCGTCCCTAATGCCCCACCCCCTCCCCTCCTGCAGCTGTTATACGCAAGAATAGCTTATCCAGTCTTATTAATTTGTGTTTAAAGGACGGAGTGAGAAGTTCCAGACTGTGCTAGGCTTGTAGTCCATGAGAGATCCCATGCTTTCATCATTATTATTATTATTATTTCATATGTTTGTATTCCTCCAGTTCTCGAAAGTGGAACAAGTAAGAAAACAGAAATGACAACAAAAGAAACTTGCGTACAACTTTGTTTTCACAAGCGGCCACAATCATGACTGAAGACATAACTTTGAAGCACAGCTTTAAATTCCCTAACTAACAGCATTGTCATGTCTCGTCTGTCTTATACTCTTTACTGGCTTGTTGTCAGGGGCAGTGTGCCATTACCGACCAATACTCTGTCTCACCTCTCATTTTTTGTGCTCCTGTTAACAAGTTAGGCCAGATCAACGAGACAGGGGCTGTATATCCTTAAGAACCACTGAATATTTCCCTGCTTTTTAGCTTTACTTAGGGACTGCAAGATGGCGATCATAACCCAGTCGACGCGGTTTTTGTACCTCATCATCTTCACCACGTCGCTTGCAAAGAATATATTGCTTGCATTTTCAGATAAACAGAAAAAGAGCAAAAGTCCAAGGTTTATATAATAAGAATCGGCTGTCAACAGTTTGTCAAAATTAGTACCTGTCTTTCGCGGAAATGTTGCTAAGAAGCCGTTGTACCATTAGCGTGGCCAGTACAACATAAACTTGCTCCTACCGATGTTGCTAGTCTTTAGTTCCGCTCCAAGAATTTAAGACAAAGAAACAATATCTTTAATGGCAAAATCCCAGTCCGATTTCATGCATGTTTTCACTATAATCATCAGCTATTACAAATTCATGGTCACATTTAGCAATGACCGAATGGGACTGTAAATGTTTAAAGCAATGGTGGAGCAGGACTGTTAGTATTAGTAGCAATGGTGGAGTAGAACTCCTAGTATTAGCAGCAATGGTGGAGTAGAACTCCTAGTATTAGCAGCAATGGTGGAGTAGGACTCCTAGTATTAGCAGCAATGGTGGAGTAGGTCTCCTAGTATTAGCAGCAATGGTGGAGTAGGTCTCCTAGTATTAGCAGCAATGGCGGAGTATGTCTCCTAGTATTAGCAGAAATTGTGGAGTAGGTCTCCTAGGATTAGCAGCAATGGTGGAGTAGGTCTCCTAGGATTAGCAGCAATGACGGAACAGGACTGCAAGTGAACAGTAACTGAACAGGACACTCCAAGTGAGAAAAACACTGGCAGAACAGAACTCCAAATGTCACGAGCAGTGGATGATAAAGCAACAAGAGATAATCTTTCTCTGAATCAGTGGTCCCCAACACAGTCAATGGTCCCCCGCGAATCATCACGTGATCCGCTGCTGGGTTATCACTCTGGTATTTAGTGTCATCTATTGAATGAAAAAACGGTTAAACGTTTATGGTACTGCGCTACTGTACATATGATGACTGTCCGCAGTTGTAGGTATGAAGTCTTCTTCTTCTTCTTCGTTGGCTTCTAACACCAAGACCGCCCCGTGATCCTACTAAATTTACTCCTTTGGTCCTCAATATGCTGATGACACAGTGTTACTGCCCACAACACAAAAAGGAATGGAAAAACTAATTATGTCGGTCCGTAAGAATAGTGAAGAGCAGAACCTCTATCTTAATGCGAAGAAAACTAAATTGATGACAGCTGACAAAACAAACAAGGCAGCTGAAATATGTATCAATGAGGACAAATTGGAAGAAGTTGAGAGTTTTGAATATCTTGGATCACTGCTAACTAATAATGGAGATACAATGAGGGAAATTGAAAGAAGAACATCTATCGCTCTTCATAAAGTAAAACAACTAAAGAGTCTGTGGAGAGGAACAGACAGAACTACAAAAGTCAGATTTTTTAAGGGCATGCATTTTTCCCATCGCAACATATGCCTGTGAGACCTGGACACTTAACAAAACAGCTGAGAAACACATCAATGCCTTTGAATGTAAATGCTACAGAAGAGTTCTTCAAATATCGTGTCACAAAAACAGAACAAATATATCCATACTACAAGAACTTAATATTGAAGAAGGCTGGCTAGTAAAGAGGATTAAAGAGAGAAAACTTAAATATTTTGGACACATTAAATATCATTATAATCTAGAGAAAACCGTCTTTAAAGGGCACATAATGGAAAAAAGAAAGAGAGGAAGGCCAAGGCGAAGATGGCTGCATGACATCGTTGATGATCTGCAAATGGATGCATCAACAGCAGGGCATCTTGCTCACAACCGAGAGGACTACAGGAGAGCTGTTAGGGAGGCAAAGTTCCACAAGGGACATGCAAATGAATGAAATGGTCCTCGATAGGTCTCCTGGTCCCCCTGTGGTCCTCTAAAGGACCATACGAAATCCCCGAGAGGACCACAAGAGGTTCAGAGTATCGCAGGGCTTGAGCCTGTAATCTTGGTGTGTCGCTGAAGCGGGATTGCGTGACACCGTGGTTTTCGTTGCACCAGTTTAATCTAGAGTTGGACTTTCTCACTGGAAAACTTCAACGTGTTTTGGATATGAGTATATCCCGGCCGGGTGAGGAGTAGTTGTCATCCAGCCTAGCGTTGGACTTTCTCACCTGAAAACCTCGCGTGATTAAGATACGCATATATCCCCGCCGGGTGAGAGGTGGTTGCCTATCTAGACTGCACTGATCCAGTGTCTCCGACTTCAGCAGTTTATGATAGTGGCCGCTACTCTTCCCAGTTGCGACCAGGACGGAGCTTTTGTTCAGGAGGACGTATCCTCGCCACTAGCAGGTTTCACTCCTGGGTTAAGCCGGTTTAGGCGTATTATCCCGGCATGGGCGTGTTTAGGACGTGACGGATCTCTAGAGCGGAGGTACCGTGTCAGTCATCAGGTTTCACCCCTGGTTTAAGCCGGTTTGGGCATATTTCACAAGTATGGGTGTATATTCCGGACGTGGCCGACCTCTAGAGCAGAGGTGTCGTGGTATGAGTAGCTCTCGCCGCGAGACTACTGGGCATACCGATTAATCTTCACTTTATCATTTCCATCACCTTTTAACAGCGGCGCCGCCCGGCAACCCTAGTCGCATTTTCGCATTTTCTTCTTTGGCCTGGAGGAGTTTCGCTCCATGCGCGGCAGCCGAAGAATCTCGCCAGCAATGTCTTAGTTTAACCCCTGGGTTAAATCGGTTTAGGCAATCTGCCACAGTATGGAATATGACGTGGCCGGCCTCTAGAGCGGAGGTGCCGTTATTTGAGTAATCCTGACCTCGAGACTACTGGTCACTTCACTTAATCCTTCACCTTTTCCACGACGGCGCTGCGAAGCACCCTAATCGCATATTTCTTCATTGGCCGGAAGGAGTTTCACACCACGCACGACAGCTGAATAATCTCGTCAGTAGCGGGTTTTAAATCAGTTTTCCTTCTCCTAGATGAGCTACCAAACGTGACTTTCATCTACCCGAACCGTCTGGTTTTCAGGCGCCAGATATTCGCCTTCGTCCCTTCTCCTGTCAGTTTACACAGTTCTGCCACAAGAAGGCCAGATAGCTGGACATGGACTATCAGAGGCTATTTGATACGCACGCCATTGGAGACATTTAATTGGAGTGGAGAGCGTATCCCCCATCCCACCTCCGGCTATAACTGTCCTTAGAACCGGTATGAAGTACTAAAAGTGGTACTTGGTTGTAAAAAGGTTGGGAACCACTGTTCCAGATAACTGCTTGTGCTATCGCTGCTGCAACGAATGTCATAAACTGCCAAACTTGCCCGTATAAAGCCTGCATCCGCTATCATATCAGGTTACTCAAAACAGCCAGTCTGTGGATCATCATAAGAAAAGTATGCATAATTGAACTGTGTGGAACATGATGCTGCTAATATAAGAAGTCACGTTGCTGTAAGGACAACACAACTTTCTGGGTTTGTGAGCCAAAACAGAGATCATTTCCCGTTTATTCATAGTTTTTTTTTCCTTCTTGTTTTTGTTCTGAAACAGCCACTTCTTTCATCCAAGTAATGGGACAAGCTTGAACTGCCGCGAAATCTGCATGGAGTACTTGGCTCTTTCAAGACCACTGTTAAAAAAAAGACGTTGAGTAGAAGAAGAAATGAATAACTTAGTAACCATAAAGCCACACTGAAAAGCCACACAGTACAACAGTTTGCACTGACAAGTTGTCTTCTAGATCTTCATTCACTTTACACCCCATCTATTCCTTCAGACCACTAGCCAATGCCGTCTTGACCCATAGACCCACCTGGAAATCTATGTACATGTGCTGTGCGTGGGTGGACGCTGGCGGCTTATTTTGTTATTTAATTATTACTTTGCCCAGGGGCCCCGATGCTGTAAGACGACCCTGTCACCAGCCCCCCCCCCCCCTTTCTCCCCACTTCCTCGTTGACTCATATTTCACGGCAAGAAAATGAAAGCTAGTAATCCGAGAACTCCGAAGATTATGTTTGCGTCCTTGATGTTTTGCAAGTTTTAAAAACTCAGTTTCAAATGACCTTATTTACGAAGAACTTTTTCTGAGAGAAGAATGCAAAAATGCCGAAGCCAAACCAGCATCAGTTACTGTCACGAGGAAGAAAAACTCAAGTAGGATTGTTCATGGAGGGAATATTAAATATAGAAAAAAAAATTCAAGTAAGATTGTTCATGGAGGGAATATTAAATATAGAAGAAAAAATTCAAGTAAGATTGTTCATGGAGGGAATATTAAATATAGAAGAAAACTCAAGCAGGATTGTTCATGGAGGGAATATTAAATATAGAAGAAAACTCAAGCAGGATTGTTCATGGAGGGAATATTAAATATAGAAAAAAACTCAAGTAGGATTGTTAATGATCATTCATTCATTCATTTATTTATTCATTTGCATGTCCCTTGCGGAACTTTGCTTCCCTAACAGTAATCATGTAGGCCTCCCAGTTGTGAGCAAGATGGCCTACTGCTGATGCATCCACTTGCAGACCATCAATGATGTCTTGCAGCCATCTTCGCCTTGGTCTTCCTCTCTTTCTTTTTCCCCATTATGTACCCTTTAAAGACGGTCTTCTCTAAATTATCATGATGTTTAATGTGTCCAAAATATTTAAGTTTTCTCTCTTTAATCCTCTTTACTAGCCAGCTTTCTTCAATATTAAGTTCTTGTAGTATGGATATATTTGTTCTTTTTTGTGTCCATGATATTTGAAGAACTCTTCTGTAGCATTTACATTCAAAGGTATTTATATGTTTCTCAGCTGTTTTGTTAAGTGTTCGGGTCTCACAGGCATATGTTGCGATGGGAAAGATGCATGCTCTTAAAAATCTGACTTTTGTAGTTCTGTCTGTTCCTCTCCATAGATTCTTTAGTTGTTTTACTTTATGAAGAGCGATAGATATCCTCTTTTAATTTCCTTCATTGTATCTCCATTATTAGTTAGTAGTGATCCAAGATATTCAAAACTCTCCATTTCTTCCAGTTTTTCCTCATTGATACATATTTCAGTTGCCTTGTTTGTTTTGTCAGATGTCATCAATTTAGTTTTCTTCGCATTAAGAGAGAGGTTTTGCTCTTCGCTGTTCTTACGGACTGGCATAATTAGTTTTTCCATTCCTTTTTGTGTTGTGGACAGTAATACTGTGTCATCAACATATCTAATCTCTGGTATTTCATAACCTCCAATTGTTATGGCATCGTAATATTCTTTGTCTACATCTTCTCTAACGTTCCTCATTATATTTTCAGTATACATGTTAAATAAGTAAGACGACAATATACACTCCTGGCGGACCTCTTGTTTTATGTCAAACCAAGTTGTTGTTTCACCATTTATTCTTACTGCTGCCTGTTGGTCTAGATTCATTCATTCATTCATTTGCATGTCCCTTGCGGAACTTTGCCTCCCAAACAGCACTCCTGTAGGCCTCTCGGTTGTGAGCAAGATGGCCTGCTGCTGTTGCATCCATTTCCAGATCGTCAACGATGTCTTGCAGCCATCTTCGTCTTGGTCTTCCTCTTTTTCTTTTTCCCATTACGTATCCTTCCAATACGGTCTTCTCTAAATTATCATGACGTTTAATGTGTCCAAAATATTTCAGTTTTCTCTCTTTAATCCTCTTCACTAGCCAGCCTTCTTCAATATTAAGCTCTTGTAGTATAGATATATTTGTATTTTTTGTGTCCACGATATTTGGAGAACTCTTCTGTAGCATTTACATTCAAAGGCATTTATGTGTTTCTCAGCTGTTTTGTTAAGTGTCCAGGTCTCACAGGCATATGTTGCGATGGGAAAGATGCATGCCCTTAAAAATCTTATTTTTGTGGTTCTGTCTGCTCCTCTCCACAGATTCTTTATTTGTTTTACTTTCTGAAGAGCGATAGATGTCCTCCTTTTAATTTCCCTCATTGTATCTCCATTATTAGTTAGTAGCGATCCAAGATATTCAAAACTCTCCACTTCTTCCAGTTTTTCCTCATTGATACATATTTCAGTTGCTTTGTTTGTTTTGTCAGTTGTCATCAATTTAGTTTTCTTCGCATTAAGATAGAGGTTCTGCTCTTCGCTGTTCTTGCGGACTGACATAATTAGTTTTTCCATTCCTTTTTGTGTTGTGGACAGCAATACTGTGTCATCAGCATATCTAATCTCTGGTATTTCATAACCTCCAACTGTTATGGCATCGTAATATTCTTTGTCTACATCTTCTCTAACATTCCTCATTATATTTTCAGTATACAAGTTAAATAAATAGGGTGACAATATGCACCCCTGACAGACCCCTTGTTTTATGTCAAACCAACTTGTTGTTTCACCATTTATTCTTACTGCTGCTTGTTGGTCTAGATACAGCAGTGATGTTAATTGTATCAAATGTGTTGGAAATCCCATTTTTTCCCATTATTTCCCAAAGTTTCTGGTGTTGTACACAATCAAATGCCTTTGAGTAGTCTATAAAGGATAAATATAGATTCACATTAAACTCTCTGCATTTCTCTATTATTAATCTTAGATTGAATATATGATCTCTTGATCCTCTTCCTTGCCTGAAACCAGCTTGGACCATATTGACTTCTTCTTCTATTTTCTTTCGAAGTCTACCCATTATGATTTTTAACAGAATTTTACTGGCATGACTAATCAGGGCAACAGTTCTGTAGTTGGTGCATAATTTCAGGTTACTCTTTTTTGGCAGTGGTATGAATACAGTTCTTTTCCATTCTTTTGGCCAAACACCTGAATGCCATATCTTTTTACATAGTGCATGATAGATTGTTGCACACTCCTTTCCTCCTGCTTTAATAAATTCAGCTGTTATCTCATCACATCCTGGTGATTTACCATTTTTCAGATTCTTTATTGCCCATAAAACTTCTTCTATTGTCGGTTCGGGTTCTTTCTCCTCCAATAATAATTCACACTGTTGATTTCTGCTTCCACAGTCGGTTGTTTCATACATTCTTTTGCAATATTCCTTCCATCTTTCTAGAATTTCCTCTGTCTCTGTCAGGGTATTCCCCATCTCATCACAAATTACATTTAGCTTAGGTGTGACATTTCTCGTCAATGTCTTCATTTCTTTAAACATTTCACTATCTCTTCCACACTTCTGATGTTCTTCTATTCTTTCGCAACAATCTTGTATGTATTGTTTTTTGTCTTTTCTTATGTTTCTTCGTACTTCTTTTGTTAAAGTTTTATATTTATCTTTGTTGTTGTTTGTCATTTTCCATTGCGTCTTCATTTCTCTACATTGTTTTATCAGTTCTAGTGTACCTGCTGTGATCCATCTATTCTTTTGTGTTTTCTTTACTGGAACCACGTCTTTAGCTGTTGTTACTAAGATATCTTTGGCCTGCATAGCCAATTCATCTGGTGTCATCTCCTCCTGTACAGCCATCAGGATTTCGAAACGGTTCTTCACTTCTATACCGTATTGCTCTGGTATATTTGTAAGGTCAAAGCGGAGTGGTCTTGATCCCATAACTATCTTTTTTATCTTTATCTTCATGTCTGCTATTAATAACTCATGGTCCGTGTCACAATCAGCACCTGGTAAAGTTTTTGCTGATGTTATGCTTGACCTCCACCTTCTCTGCACTAAAATGTAATCTATTTGATTCCTGGTTTTCCCATCAGGTGATGTCCATGTGTAAAGTCTTCTTGGATGTTGTTTAAAAAGTGTGTTAGCGACGGAGGTAAGGAGGCGTCTTACTTCTCCTTTGATAGGGGATACCCCTACCCCGCTAACCATGTTGGTCTAGATACAGCAGTGATATTAATAGTATCAAATGTATTGGAAATCCCATTTTTTCCCATTATTTCCCAAAGTTTCTGATGTTGTACACAATCAAATGCCTTTGAGTAGTCTATGAAGGCTAAATATAGATTCACATTAAACTCTCTGCATTTCTCTATTATTAATCTTTTATCGAATATATGATCTCTTGATCCTCTTCCTTGCCTGAAACCAGCTTGGACCATATTGACTTCTTCTTCTATTTTATTACGAAGTCTACCCATTATGATTTTTAACAGAATTTTACTGGCATGACTAATCAGGGCAACACTTCTGTAGTTTGTGCATAATTTCAGGTTACCCTTTTGGCAGTGGTATGAATACAGTTCTTTTCCATTCTTTTGGTCAAATACCTGAATGCCATATCTTTTTACATAGTGCATGATAGATTTTTTTTAAATTTTAGTTTTTGTTGGTGCTGCCATCGTTCTAACATTCCAGAATCCAATCCTTGTCACATGTTTGAGGCCGACGAATGAGCTCTTCGGAGTTGGCATCCCTGATGCTCGGTTGGTTTCTCTGCGAGTTTCCATAACGATATCTTTTTTTCCCATCTATATAGATAGGTTCTATATAGATAGTTAGGTTCCATGATAAGGTTGTTAGCCTTATGCCCAACTCCCGGTACATGATGTGTGACAGATCAAGCGGAATTCCGCTGATTTATGCATGCCGGCGAGAGCGTTAAAAAAAAAAAAAACGTCCGCCATGTTGCATACCTTGGCAGCTACATAGACCAGGATGGTGACACCAGAAAGAAAGTTAAGATCAGAATTGCAAAAGCAGCATCAATCTTCAAGAATCTTGAGAACATATGGCATTCAAAAGTTATAAGCACAAAAACCAAGTTCAGACTATTCAATTCTAATGTAATATCCACCCTCATTTATGCATCCGAAAGCTGGAAAACAACTAAAGAAATAGGCAAGAAATTAGACTCTTTTGAAAACAAATGCCTAAGGAAAATACTCGGCATCAAGTGGAATGAATTCAAGAACAATGCAGAGATAAGACAGATGAGCAAACAACAACCTGTCTCATGGGTGATCAGGAAAAGAAGATGGACATATGTTGGTCATGTGATGAGAAGAAATGATCAGAGAATCACAAAACAAGCTATCAAGTGGAACACAACAGGCCGAAGAAAAAGAGGCAGACCACGTGAAACTCTGAAGAGGACATTATTAAGAAAGGCCAAATTAACAGGCATAAAATCCTTTGATGAGGTTGAAAGACTCGCCGAAGACAGGAAAAATTGGCGAACTATTTTGCGAGCCCTATGTGACGTTTAACGGCACGGGAAGGATATAAGATATATAAGATGATAGATTGTTGAACATTCCTTTCCTCCTGCTTTAATAAATTCAGCTGTTATCTCGTCACATTACAGTGATTTACCATTTTTCAGATTCTTTATTGCCCATAAAACTTTTTCTATCGTCGGTTCGGGTTCTTTCTCTTCCAATAATGTTAATGATGGGAATATTAAATACGGAAAAAAACGTAACTAGTATGGTTAATGTAGGGAATAATAAATAAAAAAAACTCAAGTAGGATTGTAAATGCAGGGAATATTAAAAACAGGAAAAAAACTCAAGTAGGATTTTTAATGCAGGGAATATTAAATAAAGAAAAACGAATTTGTGTATTAAATATTAGTCACAACTTACGAATTTTCATTCGTCTGCTCTCTCTCTTATCACAGTTTTATTAATCCATCCATCCATCCATCCATCCATCCATCCATCCACCCATCCATCCATCCATCTGGTCTTCCATCCATCCATCCGTCCGTCCGTCTGTCCGTCCATCCATCCATCTATCCATCCATCTGGTCTTTCATCCATCCATCCATCCATCCATCCATCCATCCGGTCTTTCATTCACTTATCCATCCATCCATCCATCCATCCATTCATCCAGTCTTTCATTCACGTATCCATCTACCCACCCACCCACCCCCATTCATCCATTCATCCATCCACTCATCCAACCAGCTATCCATCCATCCATCCAGTCTTTCATTAACGTATCCATCTACCCACCCATCCACCCACCTCCATCCATTCACCCATCCACCCACCCCCATCCATCCATCCTAATCTGCCTGTTTGTCGACCTATAACTGCGCCTCACCGTCTATCTAGCTGTGTGTGTCTGCGGGATATCGATCCATCTCCTCCAGTAACAGCTTCCGGGTTGAAAGACCTGGCTGTCTGCCCGAGTAGTACATAGCAACTGGGACGGTCGAATCGACCTAGTGTGGGATGCTGGCCGTGTGCGTACTGAACTGGGATCAGTTTCTGTTAAACCATGAACATGTCAACCGGGACAAGGCGATGACGTCGATGATTTTAAAAGAAGTCAAATTCATCACTTCCTATTCGTTTCATTGAAGTTCGGAAAACAAACAGGACAGAACCGTTCGCCGCCACTGGCATCTGTTTCCAAGACCGTGGCAAATAAAAGACAGGCAAGCGATGTGGTTGCAACCACTGTCCTCACTATGCTTTACTATTACTTTTACCACTACTGTTCCTGGTGCCTCAGAGAGACGAGTTTTGTAAGGTGGTCCAAGACCAGAACACATTGCCGCCTTCCTCCACATTTACACTTACATATACAATGATATGATAATTATCCAAATTTATCGATGGATACAGTTTTGAAGATATTTTCACTAAAAAGCTGCCACATCATAAGGTGCCGTGGCAGTAATCGTTTGCGACCTTACTTCTTCACAGATCTCGTTCTTTGATATTTTCCATCATCTCAGTTAGCTATTTCTTATCGTGGCATCGCGTTAGATTGTCTCATTATTACTTTTCTTTTCTACGTGGTCTTTAACTGCTTCTCTTCCCATTCATCTTTCCTGTTGTTATGATATTTTCAAGCCCTCCCCTTTTTCGTTATAAGCCCAATGAATGATAACTGTCGTTTTCTTATAGATTTAATCAGGTTCCTTTCACATCTGCTTTTGTTAGACATTCCCTGTTTGTCATCCTAGCTGCCCATGGTACTCAAAACATTCTTATCATAAACCACATCTTGGTTGCACAACGCACTAAAAAAAAATGTCTGTCGCCACTTAAAGTAGTATTCAGGATGCTAATGATACGTGCCTGAGACAGGCATCAATACAACAGCATATCTTCTTCTCATATATAGATGTAGAAAGTTCGGGTGTCTGCTGCCTATGTCTATTAATTCTCTTCTTGTTGTTTTTGCACAACTGCCTCGATGTTGAAATAATTTTGCTGAATCTGTTGCTACGCTACTCTCACAGCAACACAAGGACACCAAGCCCTCCAACAATTCTATAACAGAACACCGTGTGACAAAGTATACTACAAAGAAACCTTCAGTCATCCAACATAACTGACAATTAACATTCCGACAAAGATTGAACCTCATCTAGGACTCTAACCTGAACTAAACTACCAGCAAGCACTCCCGCTCTCTTTCTTTTCAGTTTTTTTTCCGTGTTTTGTTTTTGTTTTAATGTCTCCAGCCATAGCTCAGAAGACACGGGATTCTCATGAGCGAACGCTTCTTTCAGGACTTTTGCCCAGTGCATTCAGAGCAAGGTTACCTTTTGAATTCCTCAACAAGAGCATTCTGTCAGTCAAATTGACCTGTTCTAAAACTACTCATGTCCCATATGTTAGCACATATTCTTCTACATACTGCTGTTGCTACTATTACTACTATTGCTGCTACTACTACTGCTGCTGCTGCTACTACTACTACTACTGCTGCTGCTGCTACTACTACTGCTGCTACGCTACTACTACTGCTACAACTATTACTGCTACGCTACTACTACTGCTACTAGTACTACTGCTACTACTACCACCACTACTATTACTGCTGCTGTTGCTGCTACTACTACTGCTGCTACTACTGCTACTATTACCACCACTACTATTACTGCTGATGTTGCCGCTACTACTACTACTGCTACTATCCTACCACTATTACTGCTGCTGCTGCTGCTACTACTGCTGCTGTTGCTACTACTACTATTGCTGCTGCTATTACTACTACTTGTATTGCTATTTCAAGTATAAAATACTAACATCTATAAGTCATTTGTATTACATTAACAACAGCAACAACAAGTACTACTTCTTATTCAACTACTACTACTACTACTACTACTACTACTACTACTACTACTACTACTACTACTGTATCCATAAGTATTACAATAAATTTACACTTACAAGTATTTGTTGTATAATTTAAATGTCAAACATAAAATCAATGCCCTCTTGAGGTGATCTAAGTGCACATTTTTTTGTTAGCGCTGGCATTTGCCTGGTAAATTCCCTTCAGCAAAATGAAGACAAGTGTCACAGAAATCGATTACAATAAACTACACTCGTATTCAACAGAAAACTAATCACTTCCGCAATCCAAACGGTGGATCTCTCTCTCTCTCTCTCTCTCTCTCTCTCTCAATCTCGTGCTTTTATTTATTTATTTGTTTTTTAACCTGTGACAGATCTCTCTTAGAAATCTATTTTTACTTAACGAAAATAGCGATGTTCTCATATTTCTGTTCAGTAATCTCATAGCAGCTATAATCTCTTGTTATCACGCTACAGGATAAGATAATGGTTGGAAGATATTTTGTTACGAATGACCTGCAAGTTCTGCTTTAGTGGAAGAGGTTCGCTGCTGGAGTCTGATATTAAAACGGTTGTTTTGTCCTCGCCTTCTTTCATTCTATATATGAATCGTTTAATTTCTTTTTCTTCCTTTCATGCCTGTGTCCATTGTTTGTATTGGATGCTTGATTTGTATTTCTTTCATGCCTTTGTACATTGTGTGCTTTCTGTATTGGCTACGTGAATTTTCTTTCTTTCATGCCTTTGTGCATTGTCTGTTGTTTTTCTTTTATATCTATGTGCAATGTCTGATATTATGTTTCTTGTACACCTGTGTTCATTGTCTGTTTTTGTTTTCCCTTTACATCCAAGTGCGTTGTCTGATATTTTGTTTTTATTAACAGCTGGGTGTATTGTCCGATATATATGCATGCATGTGTGTGTGCGCGCATGTATGTATGTACGTACGTATGTATGTATATTGTACGTACTTACGTACGTATATATATATGTATGTATGTATGTATCTTACATCTTACATCCTACCTGTGCCGTTAAATGTCACATACGGCTCGCGTAGTTGTTTGCCACGTTTTCCTGTTTTCAGCAAGTTTTTCAAATTCATCAAAGGATGTTATACCCACTAAACTGGCTTCTCTTAACAATGTCCTCTTTAGAGTTTCACGTGGTCGACCTCTTTTTCTTCGGCCTGTTGTGCTCCACTTGATAGCTTGTTTTGGTATTCTGTGATTGTTTCTTCTCATCACATGGCCTACATATGGCCATCTTCTTTTTCTGATCACCCATGAGACATGTTGCTGTTTGCTCATCTGTCTTATCTCTGTGTTATTCTCTGAGGCATTTGTATTCAAAAGACTCTAATTTCTTGTCTATTTCTTTATGCCTTCGCATACATAAAGAGGGTGGATATCACATTTGAATTGAATAATCTTAACTTGGTTTTTGTGCTTATAACTTTTGATTCCATATGTTTTCAAGATTTTTTAAGGAAAATGCTGCTTTTGCAATTCTAACATCCTTTCTGATGTCAACATTCTGGTCTATGTAGCTGCCAAGATATGCAAATTGGTTTACTTCATCAACAGCTGTTCCTTCTATGTATATTTTTCTTTCGTGATTAATGAGAAATTTCATAATTGTTGTTTTGTCTTTGTTAATTTTAAGACCTATTTTGCTAGCCAAGGAAGGCAGGGAATCTGTTTTTTCCTGCATCGATTTGTCACTGATAGGAGTTATGTCACCTGCAAAATCAAGATCTTCTATTTAGGTCCCATGTACTCAGTCAATGCAGGCTTTACCAGTACAGCATCTTTTTATTATAAAGTCTATGGCGATTCCAAAAAGCAAAGGAGATAATATACATCATTGTTTCACGCCTGTTTCAATCTGAAGCCATTCGCTCATTCCTTCTTCCGTCTTGACTGCACAAACATATCCGTTGGTGAGATCTCTAATGATGTTGATAATTTTAGATGGTATTCCATATAGTCTTAAAATTCTCCCCAATGAATCTCTGTGTATGCTATCAAATGCCTTTTTAAAGTCTATGAAGTTCAGGATTAATGGTTTCTGCTTTTCAATATGTTCTTCAAGTATTATTCTCGGAGTAAAAATCTGGTCTAGACAGCTTCTCCCTTTTCGAAATCCTGCCCATTCTTCTCTCATTGCAGTATCCACTACATCCTTAATTCTATTCAAAATCACGTTACAAAACACTTTTGACACAACTGATAGTAAGATTACAAACCTCCAGTTATTGCAGTCACTGAGGTTGCCTTTTTTTTTTTGGGGGGGGGGGGGGTATTTTAACAATGATTCCATGTTTCCATTTATAAGGGACCTTTTCTTCTTTCCAAATTTTTTAAAACATTCTCACGGCTCATGTTGTCACTGTTAATAGTTTTTAACATTTCAACTGCTATTTCTTCTTCACTTGCAGCTTTGTTGTTAACCATTAGATTCACTGCTGTTTGAATTTCATTCAGTGTAACTTCATCTAAATTGACATTTAGTTGTTGGACTGGTATATCGGTTTCAAGATTTATTAATTCATATGGGTATGATCGATTAAGTATTTCTTGGAAGTGTTCGGCCCATCTTTTCTTTTGGTCTTTACTTGATGTTAATAGGTTACCTGTTTTGCTAAAGACTGGTCTTTCTCTGGAGGTAGTAGCACCTGTTAGCTTCTTCTGTATGTTATATATAGTTTTGCTGTCTTCTGTTTTTGCTGCATTTTCTGCTTCTTTTGCCATTTTGTCCATATATTCTCTTTTGTCTCTTCTAGCTGAACTTTTTATTGTTGTCTAGTTCTTTGTATGTTGCTTTTGCCAAAACTTTTCAAAAGATTTGTCTTTACATTCACCATGGCTAATTTGGCTGCTCGTCTTTCATGTATGTATTTCCATGTGTTATCTGATATCCATGCTTTTCTACTTGTTGATTGCAGTCCAGCACTTGCTTTCGCTGCCGTGATTATGGCTTTGCTGCGTGAATTCCATAATTCATCTATATCTGTCTCCTTTACCTAAATTCCAGATTGAAATTAAAGTTGGTATGTTCTTCTCGTAAGCTATGACTTTCTGAGTTCTGCTTTGAGTTGGCTTTTCAGTTTAAGTCTTATCTTCCCTATACACAGGTTATGATCACTGTTGACATCTGCACCCCTATATGCCCTTACATCTATCAGAGATGTTCTGAATTGCTTTCTAATACAAAAATGATCTATCTGATTTCTGAATGTATAATCTAGGAAAAACGTAGGAACAGCTTTATTATTTAACGAATACAAAGTCGTGACGTTTCGGCGTGATTTTTAATCATACAAACACATACAGGACGAAAAATTAGAGGAGATAAAAAAGAAGGAACAAAAAGAGAGTTAAGACGTACAAAAGCTTTTGTCGCAGTGAAAATAACTTAGCAGAAGAATCAGAGAGAGGAGACAAAGTATAGGATCACATAAAACTATGTTAATGAAGTAAATAAAATTGAAAAAATTAATCAAGGAACATAATTAGAATAAAACTTATCTGAATATTTTAGACGGCTTTCAAATAATTCTTGATTTGCGCAATCAACGTAAACAAGAAGTGACTGTTACCAGTGTGATGGCGCATACGTTCTGAAAAGTATAAAATAGTGCATGATTAAGTGTAAGAAATGTTGGGAGAAAAAAGATGCGCAGAGAAAGAATAAAACAATTCTACAAAGAACAGGGATGATCGGATAGTCGATAACCATGGACAATGCTCTTAAGGGAGTGAAAAGTAGTGTTACATAGTCGCGAATAGATAGGGAATTGTAAAGTTAGATAGTGGACGATGGAAGAGAAGGGATGGTAGTCTATATAGGAGAAGGTGAAATGAATGCATATGGTTGTAATAGAGGAGTAGCTATGTGATGGTGTATGAGGAGTCTAAACAAAGTGCAACAAATGAGAATGAGTATGATTGTGGAAGATTATGTGTAGCTAAATAACGAGTTCAAACCATGTGGTTCCAGTGTCCCATAATCCTGAATGTAGCGGTTCTCAAGTGCTAAACGGCTTGTGTCAGCAGCGTGACATTGCTTGTTGGCCGTTACCAGAAAATCAGATTTACCTCTATGGTTGGGGCCATTGAAATGATTAGGGACGGGTTGTATACTTATACACCTATTTATCGTGTGTTATCTGATTTCTGGTTCTATCATCTAGAGATATCCATGCTGTTTTATGTATTTCTTTGTGTGGAAATATTGTTCCTCCAATGACCATGCCCTCTGTTAGACATATTTCAATAATCTTTCTCCATTCTGATTTGTTGTATCAGTTCCTTCTTTCTTCATTACTTTTTCGACGTGGGTGATCTTTTCCTACCTTAGCGTTGAAGTCTCCCGTGACAGTTAAGATGTCGTGTTTAGGTACTTTGTTGGTAAGTTGTTGTAGTTGGTAATAGAAATCGTCTTTTATTTTATTATCTGCACTGTTCGTGGGTGCATAGCATTGTCTGATTGTCATTCTTCTATGCCTTATTTTGTATCGTGCTGTTATAATACGACTGTTCACTGGTTCCCATTCTGTAAGGCTCTTTGCTGCCGCAGATGACATAATTATACCCACTCCCTCCTGGTATTTCCCATCGTCTCTGCCGGAATATATTATTAACTTACGGTTTTCCGCCGTTCTTTTCCCTGCTTCTGGCCATCACATTTCACTGATGCCCAGCACATCCAGGTGATATCTATCCATTTCTTTTATTACCTGAGCAGCTTTTGTTGTTGCGGTAATGGTTCTTACATTCCATTAGACAACATAAATACATATAAATGCATACATACATATATATATACCTATTCTTCTTTGTTCGCTTCTACCACCAAGATCGCCCCGTGATTCTACTGAATCTACTCCTGTGGTCTTTGATTGGTCCTGTGGTCCCCGAGAGGGCCACAGGAGATTCAGAGTATCGAGGGGCTTGGGCCTGTATTCTCGGTGGATCACAGAAGCGGGATTGCGTGACACCGTGGTTTTCGTTGCACCAGTTTAATCTAGAGTTGGACTTTCTCGCTGGAAAACCTCAACATGTTTTGGATATCCGTATATCCCCGCCGGGTGAGAGGTAGCAGCCCATCCAGCCTAGAGTTGGACTTTCTCACCGGAAAACCTCGACGTGTTTTGGATATCCGTATATCCCGGCCGGGTGAGAGATGGTTGCCCATCCAGTCCAGCGTTGGACTTTCTCACAGGAAAACCTCAGCGTGATTAGGATACGCATATATCCCCGTCGAGTGAGAGGTAGTTGTCCATCTAGACTGCACTGGTCTAGTGTCTCCGACTTCAGCGTTTTCGGATCGTTGCCGCTACCTTTCCCAGTTGCGACCAGGACGGAGCTTTTGTCCAGGAGGACGAACCCTTGCCACTAGTAAGTTTCATCCCTGGGTTAAGCCGGTTTAAGCATATTATCCCAGTACGGGCGCGTTGAGGACGTTACCGACCTCTAGAGAGGAGGAACCGTGACATGAGTAGTCATCAAGTTTCACACCTGGGTTAAACCGGTTTAGGCATATTTCACCAGTATGGGTATATATCGGACGTGGCCGACCTCTAGAGCAGCTCTCGTCGTGAGACTACTGGACATACCGATTAAATTCACTTTATCCTTTCCATAACCTTTTCACAGCGGCACTGCACGGCAACCCTAATTGCATTTTCTTCATTGGCAGGGAGGAGTTTCACCCCACGCGCGGCAGCCGAAGAATCTCGCCAGGAGTGTCTTAGTTTAACTCCTGGGTTAAGCCAGTTTAGGCAATCTGCCCCATTATGGGTGTATATAGGACGTGGCCAACTCTAGAGCCCGTGATTTGAGTAGTCCTGACCTCGAAACAACTGGTTACTTCACTTAATCCTTTCATTCACCTTTTCCACGGCGGCGCTGCGCGGCAAACATAATCGCATTTTTCTTCATTGGCCGGGAGGAGTTTCACCTCACGCACGGCAGCTGAAGAATCTCGCCAACAGCGGGTTTTCCCTCTCTCAGATGAACTACCAAACAAGACTCTCATCTACCAGAAATGTCTGGTTTTCAGGCGCCAGATATTCGCCTTCGTCTCTGCTCCTGTCAGTTTGAACAGTTGCGCCACGAGAAGGCCAGGAGCTGGACTTGACTGTCAGAGGCTATTTGAGACGCACGCCTTGGAGATATTCGAGTGGAGAGCGTATCCCCCACCCCACCTCCGGCTATAACAGTCCTTAGAACCACATATACACTTGTGTGTGTGTGTGTGTATATATATACAAGTATACATGTATGTATGTTGTCTAATGCTGTTTTTCTTCCACCGACATCCAATATCTTCTGAGATTCCTGTTCCCTGTTTTGCATGGTAAACAAGATTCAAGTAATCAAGCTCGTAACGTAGACTACATAAATAATTCAGATCGCCAAGTCGGTCCCGAACTCTTTGAATATATTGAAGTGGAGCTGTGCATACTTGTGTTACTCTTGTGAAAACAAACAACACATGATTAGATTATAAACTGTAATACAATGCACTTTTTTAATACTAGTTGTATGTGTAACGTTGAAGACGAGTATCTTTTTATGTGTAAGGTTGGTGTCGAGTATTTTTTATATGTGTAAGGTTGGTGTCGAGTATTTTTTATATGTGTAAGGTTGGTGACGAGTATTGTGTATATGTGTAAGGTTGGTGACGATTATTGTGTATATGTGTAAGGTCGGTGACGAGTATTGTGTATATGTGTAAGGTTGGTGACGAGTATTCTGTATATGTGTAAGGTCGGTGACGAGTATTGTGTATATGTGTAAGGTTGGTGTCGAGTATTTTTTATATGTGTAAGGTTGGTGTCGAGTATTTTTTATATGTGTAAGGTTGGTGTGGAGTATTTTTTATATGTGTAAGGTTGGTGACGAGTATTGTGTATATGTGTAAGGTTGGTGACGAGTATTTTTTATATGTGTAAGGTTGGTGTCGAGTATTTTTTATATGTCTAAGGTTGGTGTATTTGGCCCAAAGAATGGAAAAGAACTGTATTCATACCACTGCCAAAAAAGGGTAACCTGAAATTATGCACCAACTACAGAACTGTTGCCCTAATTAGTCATGCCAGTAAAATTCTGTTAAAAATCATAATGGGTAGACTTCGAAAGAAAATAGAAGAAGAAGTCAATATGGTCCAAGCTGGCTTCAGGCAAGGAAGAGGATCAAGAGATCATATATTCAATCTAAGATTGATAATAGAGAAATGCAGGGAGTTTAATGTGAATCTATATTTATCCTTTATAGACTACTCAAAGGCATTTGATTGTGTACAACACCAGAAACTTTGGGAAATAATGGAAAAAATGGGATTTCCAACACATTTGATACAATTAACATCACTGCTGTATTTAGACCAACAAGCAGCAGTAAGAATAAATGGTGAAACAACAAGTTGGTTTGACATAAAACAAGGGGTCCGTCAGGGGTGCATATTGTCACCCTACTTATTTAACTTGTATACTGAAAATATAATGAGGAATGTTAGAGAAGATGTAGACAAAGAATATTACGATGCCATAACAGTTGGAGGTTATGAAATACCAGAGATTAGATATGCTGATGACACAGTATTGCTGTCCACAACACAAGAAGGAATGGAAAAACTAATTATGTCAGTCCGCAAGAACAGCGAAGAGCAGAACCTCTATCTTAATGCAAAGAAAACTAAAGTGATGACAACTGACAAAACAAACAAGGCAACTGAAATATGTATCAATGAGGAAAAACTGGAAGAAGTGGAGAGTTTTGAATATCTTGGATCACTACTAACTAATAATGGAGATACAATGAGGGAAATTAAAAGGAGGACATCTATTGCTCTTCAGAAAGTAAAACAAATAAAGAATCTGTGGAGAGGAGCAGACAGAACCACAAAAATAAGATTTTTAAGGGCATGCATCTTTCCTATCGCAACATATGCCTGTGAGACCTGGACACTTAACAAAACAGCTGAGAAGCACATAAATGCCTTTGAATGTAAATGCTATAGAAGAGTTCTCCAAATATCGTGGACACAAAAAAGAACAAATATATCTATACTACAAGAGCTTAATATTGAAGAAGGCTGGCTAGTAAAGAGGATTAAACAGAGAAAACTTAAATATTTTGGCCACATTAAACGTCATGATAATTTATAGAAGACCGTATTGGAAGGATACATAATGGGAAAAAGAAAAAGAGGAAGACCGAAACGAAGATGGCTGCAAGACATCGTTGATGATCTGGAAATGGATGCAGCAGCAGCAGGCCATCTTGCTCACAACCGAGAGGCCTACAGGAGTGCTGTTTGGGAGGCAAAGTTCCGCAAGGGACATGCAAAGGAATGAATGAAGGTTGGTGTCGAGTATTGTGTATATGTGTAAGGCTGGTGACGAGTATTTTTTATATGTGTAAGGTTGGTGTCGAGTATTTTTATATGTGTAAGGTTGGTGTCGAGTATTTTTTATATGTGTAAGGTTGGTGTCGAGTATTGTGTATATGTGTAAGGTTGGTGTCGAGTATTGTGTATATGTGTAAGGTTGGTGTCGAGTATTGTGTATATGTGTAAGGTTGGTGACGAGTATTGTGCATATGTGTAAGGTTGGTGTAGAGTATTTTTATATGTGTAAGGTTGGTGACGAGTATTGTGTATATGTGTAAGGTTGGTGACGAGTATTTTTTATATGTGTAAGGTTGGTGTCGAGTATTTTTATATGTGTAAGGTTGGTGTCGAGTATTGTGTATATGTGTAAGGCTGGTGACGAGTATTTTTTATATGTGTAAGGTTGGTGTCGAGTATTTTTGATATGTGTAAGGTTGGTGACGAGTATTGTGTATATGTGTACGGTTGGTGACGAGTATTGTGTATATGTGTAAGGTCGGTGACGAGTATTGTGTATATGTGTAAGGTTGGTGTCGAGTATTTTTATATGTGTAAGGTTGGTGACGAGTATTTTTTATATGTGTAAGGTTGGTGTCGAGTATTTTTATATGTGTAAGGTTGGTATGGAGTATTTTTATATGTGTAAGGTTGGTGTCGAGTATTTTTTACATGTGTAAGGTTGGTGACGAGTATTGTGTATATGTGTACGGTTGGTGACGAGTATTGTGTATATGTGTAAGGTCGGTGACGAGTATTGTGTATATGTGTAAGGTTGGTGTCGAGTATTTTTTATATGTGTAAGGTTGGTGACGAGCATTTTTTATATGTGTAAGGTTGGTGTCGAGTATTTTTATATGTGTAAGGTTGGTGTCGAGTATTTTTTATATGTGTAAAGTTGGTGTCGAGTATTGTGTATGTGTAAGGTTGGTGTCGAGTATTGTGTATATGTGTAAGGTTGGTGTCGAGTATTGTGTATATGTGTAAGGTTGGTGACGAGTATTGTGTATATGTGTAAGGTTGGTGTCGAGTATTTTTTATATGTGTAAGGTTGGTGACGAGTATTTTTTATATGTGTAAGGTTGGTGTCGAGTATTTTTATATGTGTAAGGTTGGTGTTGAGTATTTTTTATACATGTAAGGTTGGTGTCGAGTATTTTTTATATGTGTAAGGTTGGTGTCGAGTATTTTTTATACGTGTAAGGTTGGTGTCGAGTATTTTTTATATGTGTAAGATTGGTGTCGAGTATTTTTATATGTGTAAGGTTGGTGCCGAGTATTTTTTATACTTGTACGGTAGGTGTCGAGTAATTTTTATATATGTAAGGTTGGTGTCGAGTATTTTTTATATATGTAAGGTTGGCGTTGAGTATTGTGTATATGTGTAAAGTTGGTGTGGAGTACTTTTTATATGCGTAAAGTTAGTGTGGAGTATTTTTATACGTGTAAAGATAGTGTGGAGTATTTTCATACGTGTAAGGTTGGTGTCGAGTATTTCTATACGTGTAAGGTTGGTGTGGAGTATTTTTATATATGGAAGGTTGGTATGGAGTATTGTGTATATGTGTAAAGTTGGTGTGGAGTATTTTTTATACGTGTAAAGTTGGTGTGGAGTATTTTTATATGTGTAAGGTTAGTGTGGAGTATTTAGTACATGTGTAAGGCTGGTGTTGAGTATTTTTATACGTGTAAAGTTGGTGTGGAGTATTTTTTACGTGTAAGGTTGGTGTGGAGTATTTTTTACGTGTAAAGTTGGTGTGGAGTATTTTTTATACGTGTAAGGTTGGCGTTGAGTATTTTTATATGTGTAAGGTTGGTATTGTGTATCCCGTGTATGTGTACAATTGGTGTGGACTATTTTTTTATATACTGTTTAAAAAAAGAAAGAAAAGAAACGCAACACTACTGCAGTCGTAGTGGACACCAAATTTCAAACTTTTATCAACATTTTATTTTAGGGAATTAATGTTTCAATCCTGGCATGAAGAAACTTTAAGACTTTAACAATGAAATGATTTTCATTAAATCTGGTTTGGACTTTTATTCTTTGCGACTGAGGCCTCTGTTTCAGTAAGGTGTATGGCCTCCTCTGGCCTGTATCAGAGAACGACATCTCCTTGACATGGATCCGATTAGTCGTTGGATCTGTTGTGGGATGGCTGCCCACTCTTCCTGCAGTGCAAGAGACAACTGTCGGAGACTGGTTGGCGCCGTCTCGCTGGCGGACTTGTCTGCTGAGTTCATCCCATAAGTGTTCTATTTGGGTTCATGTCTGATGACATGGACGGCCACGGAATGGTCTGGACGTTGTTGTCAGCGAGTGACTGGGTGGTGAGTTGTGCCACATGAGGTCAAGCGTTATCCTGTTGAAAAATCGACCCTGATGCAGCCAGAAGCGGAAGGACATGAGGACAAAAAATTTCATCGACGTATCGTTCGGCATTCAGGCGTACTTCAATTTGCACCAGGTTACTTCTTCCCATGAAGTTGATCGTCCCCCACACCAGCACTCCTCTCCAACCTTGTGGAGCAGCCTCACCCTCACCTTAGCTATAACTTCTAAGGCGATATTCTTCCATACACTAAACACACTCACCTTAGCTATAACTTCCAAGGCGATATTCTTCCATACACTAAACACACTCACCTCAGCTATAACTTTTAAGGCGATATTCTTCCATACACTAAACACATTCACCTTAGCTATAACTTCCAAGGCGATATTCTTCCACACACTAAACACAGGTTGGTGTCGAGTATTTTTTATATGTGTAAGGTTGATGACGAGTATTGTGTATATGTGTACGGTTGGTGACGAGTATTGTGTATATGTGTAGGTCGGTGACGAGTATTGTGTATATGTGTAAGGTTGGTGTCGAGTATTTTTTATATGTGTTAGGTTGGTGAAGAGCATTTTTTATATGTGTAAGGTTGGTGTCGAGTATTTTTATATGTGTAAGGTTGGTGTCGAGTATTTTTTATATGTGTAAGGTTGGTGTCGAGTATTGTGTATATGTGTAAGGTTGGTGTCGAGTATTGTGTATATTTGTAAGGTTGGTGTCGAGTATTGTGTATATGTGTAAGGTTGGTGACGAGTATTGTATATATGTGTAAGGTTGGTGTCGAGTATTTTTTATATGTGTAAGGTTGGTGACGAGTATTTTTTATATGTGTAAGGTTGGTGTCGAGTATTTTTATATGTGTAAGGTTGGTGTTGAGTATTTTTTATACATGTAAGGTTGGTGTCGAGTATTTTTTATACGTGTAAGGTTGGTGTCGAGTATTTTTTATACGTGTAAGGTTGGTGTCGAGTATTTTTTATATGTGTAAGATTGGTGTCGAGTATTTTTTATATGTGTAAGGTTGGTGCCGAGTATTTTTTATACTTGTACGGTAGGTGTCGAGTAATTTTTATATATGTAAGGTTGGTGTCGAGTATTTTTTATATATGTAAGGTTGGCGTTGAGTATTGTGTATATGTGTAAAGTTGGTGTGGAGTACTTTTTATATGCGTAAAGTTAGTGTGGAGTATTTTTTATACGTGTAAAGATAGTGTGGAGTATTTTCATACGTGTAAGGTTGGTGTCGAGTATTTCTATACGTGTAAGGTTGGTGTGGAGTATTTTTATATATGGAAGGTTGGTATGGAGTATTGTGTATATGTGTAAAGTTGGTGTGGAGTATTTTTTATACGTGTAAAGTTGGTGTGGAGTATTTTTTATATGTGTAAGGTTAGTGTGGAGTATTTAGTACATGTGTAAGGCTGGTGTTGAGTATTTTTTATACGTGTAAAGTTGGTGTGGAGTATTTTTATACGTGTAAGGTTGGTGTGGAGTATTTTTTATACGTGTAAAGTTGGTGTGGAGTATTTTTATACGTGTAAGGTTGGCGTTGAGTATTTTTATATGTGTAAGGTTGGTATTGTGTATCCCGTGTATGTGTACAATTGGTGTGGACTATTTTTTTATATACTGTTTAAAAAAAGAAAGAAAAGAAACGCAACACTACTGCAGTCGTAGTGGACACCAAATTTCAAACTTTTATCAACATTTTATTTTAGGGAATTAATGTTTCAATCCTGGCATGAAGAAACTTTAAGACTTTAACAATGAAATGATTTTCATTAAATCTGGTTTGGACTTTTATTCTTTGCGACTGAGGCCTCTGTTTCAGTAAGGTGTATGGCCTCCTCTGGCCTGTATCAGAGAACGACATCTCCTTGACATGGATCCGATTAGTCGTTGGATCTGTTGTGGGATGGCTGCCCACTCTTCCTGCAGTGCAAGAGACAACTGTCGGAGACTGGTTGGCGCCGTCTCGCTGGCGGACTTGTCTGCTGAGTTCATCCCATAAGTGTTCTATTTGGGTTCATGTCTGATGACATGGACGGCCACGGAATGGTCTGGACGTTGTTGTCAGCGAGTGACTGGGTGGTGAGTTGTGCCACATGAGGTCAAGCGTTATCCTGTTGAAAAATCGACCCTGATGCAGCCAGAAGCGGAAGGACATGAGGACAAAAAATTTCATCGACGTATCGTTCGGCATTCAGGCGTACTTCAATTTGCACCAGGTTACTTCTTCCCATGAAGTTGATCGTCCCCCACACCAGCACTCCTCTCCAACCTTGTGGAGCAGCCTCACCCTCACCTTAGCTATAACTTCTAAGGCGATATTCTTCCATACACTAAACACACTCACCTTAGCTATAACTTCCAAGGCGATATTCTTCCATACACTAAACACACTCACCTCAGCTATAACTTTTAAGGCGATATTCTTCCATACACTAAACACATTCACCTTAGCTATAACTTCCAAGGCGATATTCTTCCACACACTAAACACACTCACCTTAGCTATAACTTCCAAGGCGATATTCTTCCACACACTAAACACACTCACCTTAGCTATAACTTCCAAGGCGATATTCTTCCATACACTAAACACACTCACCTTAGCTATAACTTCTAAGCCTACATTCTTCATACACTAAACACACTCACCTTAGCTATAACTTCTAAGCCTACATTCTTCATACACTAAACACACTCACCTTAGCTATAACTTCTAAGCTGACACTCTTCCATACACTAAACACACCCACCTCAGCTATAACTTCTAAGGTGATATTCTTCCATATACTAAACACACTCACCTCAGCTATAACTTCTAAGGTGATATTCTTCCATACACTAAACACACTCACCTTAACTACAACTTCTAAGCTGACACTCTTCCATACACTAAACACACCCACCTTAGCTATAACTTCTAAGCCTACATTCTTCCATACACTAAACACATTCACCTTAGCTACAACTTCTAAGGTGATATTCTTCCATACACTAAACACATTCATCTTAACTACAACTTCTAAAATGAGAGGAAACATAGCCATAAACAAGGAAACAAGACAAATGCAAAAAGCAAAATATAGGTTCTCTTTCAAAATGTGCAAAAAATAGTACCAATCTTTAGACCATTAGGAAAAAAAACCAGCATCAATCAAAGAAGGAAATAAATATCATCTACTAAAAAAGAAAAAGAGCACATTATTAACCAGTGATTTTTTTCTGTTTATAAGGATCCTCGTGATGGAGTACGTGCACCTGTGCCGATATCCTGACTAATAGATTAGTCAGCATACAATGACAGCAGCATTAATATCCTGACTAATGGATTATTTAGCATACAATGACAGCAGCATTAATATCCTGACTAATGGATTAGTCAGCATACAATGACAGCAGCATTAATATCCTGACTAATGGATTAGTCAGCATATAACGACAGCAATAACACAAGAGCGTCATCAGGTACTATACAATGTAGATATTGAAGAGGAGATCAGAGTACCTACGTCCTGAGTGCACGGATGATGATCCTAACTAGGGCTAGAAAATGTGACAGAAGTTATTAAGTTCTAATCATTTTACCATTATCCTGTGATTACACCATAACTTTGATCTCTCACAGAAATGAATAATAAAAGTGCTGTTTTATAGGACAAAAGATCTGATGCATTCATGAAGGTGGACCCACACCACACCACACCACACCACACCACACCACACTGCACCACACCACACCCACACCCACACACTCACAAAAGATATGATACATTCATGAAGGTGGACCTACACCACAGACACACACACAAAGAAACCTGAAATCATTAAAAAACTAACCAACCTATATTTTTTCTACATTTCATACAACAGATGATGAATATTCCAACTTTCTTGAAAATGTTTAAACTGACGGATATCTCACATTTGTAAAACCTGTTGGAAACCTTGAACTTTTCTGTAAACACTAAACAGGCTTTTTGTTGGAAGCCTTGAACTATTCTGTAAACACTGAACAGGCTTTTTGCTGGAAGCCTTGAACTTTCTAAATTTGCTTGGAAATCAAAATTGTAAATTTGTTAGAAACATAGAACACATAAAACATAAAACATACAAATGAGACAGAAATGTCTTCCTGTATTATGATCCATTTACCCATCAAGCACTGGTCATGGAGAAATAAAATAAAAAAAATAGCTATGATTAAACTATCAGCACTCAAATACTAAAAGTAAGATATATAAATGCTCTATCATTACAAATACTTATCCTCATTTTGACTTAACCCAATTAAAAACAATGAACATAAAGGTAAAATTCCTGCTTCCATGTCATTAAGACATATTTGGGGATATATGGCCTGTATTTCCAAGACCTTCGACACATGAAGGTGTGATGTGGTTGTGGTTAGTATCGTGCCTGGCCACATTTACATTTCCAGGTTTCTCTGGTACCCATTTTTAGAGGCTGAGTGGATCCTGCAGCCTTTTCGGTGTGTGCTAGAAAAAAAAAACCCACTGCTGGGACTTGAAACCAGTACCACTGGATTAGTAAACCGACTGCCTAACCACTCAGCTAACCAGGTAATGGACACTCTTTGGCTGAAATGCCAAGTGTCATGTGAAATATATGGAAGAGACTATGGTTATGCTCCTGAGATCAAACTGTAATGACACTCAGATTCCCCTATTCCCAAGCATGGACCTTGTTTACTGACAAACACTGGCATAGTTTATATAGTTAACCACTGTCAGCCCACTACATCCTGTACATCACTGCAGTGTTTTCAGGAATCAGGATACAGGTATATCTGCCTTCTTAACTACTGCTGCAATTCAGAACCACAGGATTAATATTTCACATATCACATTCATATTTTGCCAAAAGTAAAATTTCAAGAAACAGATACTGCATAAAATAAACTTAAGCAAATAACCATAAAAGTTTTACAGTAAAATATCAACACACACACACACACACAAAAAGTTTCTATACACATAAATATAAATTTCTTTTTTACAAGAAAAATGAAACATCAAAAGCCACTGAAGTCTGTTTTTAATAATTTAACATTTACAACTTCAGGATTTGTCCTAGGACAGTTAATATATACGTATATATATTTCTGTAAGGATTGGAAAAAAAGGTCATAGCACAGCTCAGGTAAAATCTAGCAACTGTTCAACCAACACACAATTACTTTACAACCATTACCATTCTTCTTTTATGTTTTATTTTGTAAAACAAACTGTTACTGGATTTCAATATTACATTTTTGTCAAATAAAAACTGAGTTTTTTTTTTTTTTTTAGTGGATGATCAATATACCCACCAGAGCTGGTAATCCTTGGCTGGTCAAGACAACACTAACCACAGCTGTTATCCATAGCTGGTCAAGACCACACTAACCCAAGAGCGTCATCAGGTACTATACAATGTAGATATTGAAGAGGAGATCAGAGTACCTACGTCCTGAGTGCACGGATGATGATCCTAACTAGGGCTAGAAAATGTGACAGAAGTTATTAAGTTCTAATCATTTTACCATTATCCTGTGATTATACCATAACTTTGATCTCTCACAGAAATGAATAATAAAAGTGCTGTTTTATAGGACAAAAGATCTGATGCATTCATGAAGGTGGACCCACACCACACCACACCACACCACACCACACCACACTGCACCACACCACACCCACACACTCACAAAAGATATGATACATTCATGAAGGTGGACCTACACCACAGACACACACACAAAGAAACCTGAAATCATTAAAAAACTAACCAACCTATATTTTTTCTACATTTCATACAACTTTCTTGAAAATGTTTAAACTGACGGATATCTCACATTTGTAAAACCTGTTGGAAACCTTGAACTTTTCTGTAAACACTAAACAGGCTTTTTGTTGGAAGCCTTGAACTATTCTGTAAACACTGAACAGGCTTTTTGCTGGAAGCCTTGAACTTTCTAAATTTGCTTGGAAATCAAAATTGTAAATTTGTTAGAAACACAGAACACATAAAACATAAAACATACAAATGAGACAGAAATGTCTTCCTGTATTATGATCCATTTACCCATCAAGCACTGGTCATGGAGAAATAAAATAAAAAAAATAGCTATGATTAAACTATCAGCACTCAAATACTAAAAGTAAGATATATAAATGCTCTATCATTACAAATACTTATCCTCATTTTGACTTAACCCAATTAAAAACAATGAACATAAAGGTAAAATTCCTGCTTCCATGTCATTAAGACATATTTGGGGATATATGGCCTGTATTTCCAAGACCTTTGACACATGAAGGTGTGATGTGGTTGTGGTTAGTATCATGCCTGGCCACATTTACATTTCCAGGTTTCTCTGGTACCCATTTTTAGAGGCTGGGTGGATCCTGCAGCCTTTTCGGTGTGTGCTAGAAAAAGAAATCCCACTGCTGGGACTTGAAACCAGTACCAATGGATTAGTAAACCGACTGCCTAACCACTCAGCTAACCAGGTAATGGACACTCTTTGGCTGAAATGCCAAGTGTCATGTGAAATATGGAAGAGACTATGGTTATGCTCCTGAGATCAAACTGTAATGACACTCAGATTCCCCTATTCCCAAGCATGGACCTTGTTTACTGACAAACACTGGCATAGTTTGTATAGTTAACCACTGTCAGCCCACTACATCCTGTACATCACTGCAGTGTTTTCAGGAATCAGGATACAGGTATATCTGCCTTCTTAACTACTGCTGCAATTCAGAACCACAGGATTAATATTTCACATATCACATTCATATTTTGCCAAAAGTAAAATTTCAAGAAACAGATACTGCATAAAATAAACTTAAGCAAATAACCATAAAAGTTTTACAGTAAAATATCAACACACACACACACACACAAAAAGTTTCTATACACATAAATATAAATTTCTTTTTTACAAGAAAAATGAAACATCAAAAGCCACTGAAGTCTGTTTTTAATAATTTAACATTTACAACTTCAGGATTTGTCCTAGGACAGTTAATATATACGTATATATATTTCTGTAAGGATTGGAAAAAAAGGTCATAGCACAGCTCAGGTAAAATCTAGCAACTGTTCAACCAACACACAATTACTTTACAACCATTACCATTCTTCTTTTATGTTTTATTTTGTAAAACAAACTGTTACTGGATTTCAATATTACATTTTTGTCAAATAAAAACTGAGTTTTTTTTTTTTTTTTAGTGGATGATCAATATACCCACCAGAGCTGGTAATCCTTGGCTGGTCAAGACAACACTAACCACAGCTGTTATCCATAGCTGGTCAAGACCCACACTAACCCAAGATGGTTATCCATAGCCGGTCAAGACCACACTCATCAATGGTGGTGATGAATAGATGGTCAAGACCACACTAACCCGAGCTGGTTATCCATAGCCAGTCAAGATCATACTCACCAGTGGTGGTCAAGACCCTACCCAAAATCTGAAAAGCTCTTCCACGAAACAGGCTCTGCATTTTAGTGAATAAGGTAGAGAAGAACATGATGCACATGGTGAGACAGCTTTCAAAAAAAAAAAAAAAAAGCAGCTAAATTATAGGGGCAGCACCAGCCTGTCTTGTTATGTACACATTCCTGTCCCACTCTAACTTACAGGGGCAGCACCAGCCTGTCTTGTTATGTACACATTCCTGTCCCCCTCTAATTTACAGGGGCAGCACCAGCCTGTCTTATTATGTACACATTTCTGTCCCCCTCTAACTTCCAGGGGCAACACTGGCCTGTCTTGTTATGTACACATTCCTGTCCCCCTCTAACTTACAGGGGCAGCACCAGCCTGTCTTGTTATGTACACATTCCTGTCCCCATCCCAGGAGAAAAACAAAACATTATGTCATCTTGACAGCCTGCTTTCACTGTCGCTGTCACTAACTGTCACCAGTATTATCACCTAATTTACTGCAGGCTCAAAACATCTCATCTGTAAGTTAATTCATCATGATGTGTGTTACTAATGTAATTTATTCACATCATGTGTGATCTGAGGTTTCTGGCAGTCTTTCCACTACAGCTGCATCATCTCCTTAGCAACATCATCACTTCCACTAGCCAGCACTGCCATGATACATAAAGTGTGGGATGGTAGCCGCCCCCCCCCCCTCTTAAAAGGTTAAGATATACAAGTGAAATGAAAACCCTTTCCATATAATCATAAAAACACTAGTTGTTTAGAAAAAATGGTGCAAGGAACAGAGAACCGCCCTATATGTTTATAAATGTGAACAAAGTTAGTCTAAACTCCTCAGCTAAAAAGCAATGTAAAGTATGGTTGTGAATAAAATGAATAAAAAAGATATATGTACAGGCATAACAGGATAATATCCTACATAGTTGAAGTATGAATAATTTATTTGTTGCCTTAGCACAGATGTCATATCAAATAATTTCTCACATGTTGCTTTACTGAGAATAATGGTGAGCTTCCACCATACACAAACATGTAAGGTTGTGTGTGGATGGTTACAAGTGTAGGTTACATGCATGTAAGATTGCGTGTTTAAGGTTTCAAGTATGTAAGGTTGTGTGTGGAAGGTTACAAACATGTAAAGTTGTATGTGGAAGACTACAAGCATGTAAGACTGTATATGGAAGGTTTATAACCATGTAACACTGGGGTTACAAATGCAAGCATGTAAGAGTATGAACGCAAAGACATAGCCAAGTTTTAAGGTGGAAAGCTACAGTTAAGGTATAAATAAGTGTAGGGTTCCTTAAATATTACTTGTATGTATATAACACATTTAAATAAGGGAGAGTATCAACAGTCTTGAATTTCATATGTTCTCCTTAATGCTTTAACAAACCTCACATGTTCAGAGAAACACATGATGATTTCATGAATGATATGTCTAATGCTAAAGCCAAAAGTGCAGTATGTGAGTCTGAACCACAATGATTTATATCAGCCTCATCAAAAGTTTGAATGAACAGATTCCCCCTCTACCTCTGACTCAGTCCGTCTCTTCTAAATCTTTCATCAGCTTTATATGTGGATTATACCATAAACCAAAAGAGTTAGGACATCAAAAGAGACTGAGGACTTTGCCTGAAGTACTGACAAACAATATTGGAAACAGGTACTTGCACAGATTAAAACTGTTGTGTACATCAACAGTTACTCTTGAATTAAACTAAGATGTTTTATTTTCCTCCATTTACTTGTTTGCAACTTGGCATTGTCCAATATAAATGGAAAAGACTTACCTGATTACTGTTTTTCCCTTATATCAACATCTACATGTAAATGTGTACTTCTCGTTTTGTTGGAAAGTATTCTCCATTTTCAAAGGCAGTTCCCAAAACAAAGTGTCAGGTACCCAATTTCACTGTATGGTTGAGTGGAGTATGATGCAGCCACAACTTACTTTCCTTGTTAATTACTGACTGCAATATTTCTGAACTTTTTCTGACTGCAATATTTCTGAACTTTTTAAGTCGTAATAACTTTATGACCATATCCATGATGTATACACCATCCATACTCAGAATAATGTGAAATGCAGCTGCTTATCTTCCATCTCTCAACACAGAAATAGTTCAAATCTAGGACTGACAATAAAAAGTGAACTTCAGAATATCTGTCATACAAAAAGTATACCTCAGAACAGCCAAAATGGCAACATAAGAAACGTATTGCCAGGATACAGAACCATGAGAACTGTGACAGTAATAATATATAAATAAATCTTGGAGAAGGAAAATCAGCAAAGAACTAAAATGTTCTCAAAATTTAAATAAAAAAACATTTTTGGTGAATTTATTCCTCTCTAAAACACTGACTATATAAAAACAATAACATACTTTCATACAGTCACAGTTAAGAAAAGAATCTGCTTAGCAAATGTTCAAATTCACCAGTTAAATACTGTTAATGGATTTTACTGATGGTCAAAACAGGCAAGAATAGTGTGACACAATTTCTTCTGTTTCAAATTGAAGAGAAAAAAGGCCCCTGGGGTCCAACCAGCTTCTACAAATGGGTACCAGAGGAATCTGGGAAGGTAAATTCGGCCAGGCGTGATATTGACCATGTCACTCTTCCATGTTCCGAAGGTCTTGGAAATATGGGTCTCACACTGTATCCCCAATATGGGTCTGACACCATATCCCCAATATGCCTTAATGACATGGAACCAGGAAACTTAAGAAAAAAGTAAAATAAAACCAGAGTCAGGTACCCAATGTAACCTATTTAAAATTTTCTTTGCAGGACAACAAAGCAGCCATTATAGCTTTTAAAAAAATTGCTTATAGGTTTTGAAAAAGGTCCAACTGTACATTCACAATACAATGGCAGACAGGTATTGTAAAGTGTAAATGTAGTGAAGATTGTACTGTAAAGACTGAATGTAGGCTTTGGGCTTCAGCTAGACTATTCCGAATATCTTTTTTTTTTTCTTTTAATGTCACTTTTCCTTTTTAAAACAGTAGAAAGAATGCTCTCTTAAAACAACTTCCTTACTGTCAATGGCAGTAATATACAGAGTTTTAATAAAGATTCAGAACTATACAATGAATTTTGGGACTCCCTGTAGAGGGAGCCAAGAAAAGAAAAATCTTCCCAAAAATGCGAGCACAAAAATTTTTTTAATAATAAAAAAAAAAAAAAAACTGACTTGCTTTCCAACATTACAAACTGTAAAAAATAAAATAAAACAACTGAAACAAGTAAAGTTAATATGAAGTTGCATTATTAAGCAAACTGAGGTTCTCACTTTGTTTCACCTTGAGTTTTTTTTTGAACAGTACTTCAGCAGAAACCTCAGTATGCATAGTTCAGCAAGCTTTATATTCATTTTATCCACTGATTTACTAAACTGATCTGCATTACGTTATTTTTTATTTTTTGTTATGGTTTTATTTTGGAAAGCAAATCAGTTTTCTTTTTAAAAACAAGATTTTTACTCATATTGCTATTTTATAATTTTTTTTAAAGCAGTGCTTGATGTTATTGGCAGTTTTTGTCTAAAGAGAGATTCGTGAAGCAGGCAGATATGAGCTGTTGTGAGTTCTGTCAAACATCATCTTGCTGAACAGCTCCTCCCATGGCTGATGCTATCAATGTTGGATTTGCATAATCAGTCACAGTAATAGCAAGCAATGTTTGTATTGCAACGTATAGTTTCCTCGTGCTTGTATCTTCTACCTTCAAGTTTGGTTCCTCTTTTCCTCTTCAAATAATGCTGGGTCCATGCTCAGAGTTGCTCTCCACATGACCTGGTCTTTAGCAAGTTCTTCCCAGATCTTATAGCTGATAGAAAAATCCTGCATTGATGATTTACAAATAGCTTTGTATCTCAGTTTAGATCTACCATGTGGCCTCCTTCTTGGCAAAAGTTCACCATACAAAACCTGCTGCCATCCATTCTTGTTACATGTCCCAGCCATCTTAGTCTTCTGCTGCTTTATGTCAGTATCACTTGTGACTTTGGGGGACCACGGGACCTATAGAGGACCACAGGGGTAAATTCAGTAGGATCACAGGGCGGTCTTGGTGGTAGAAGCAAACGAAGAAGAAGAAGTATCACTTGTGGAAGATTAACATGCTGTATAACCTCAAAGTTGGTTATTTATCATGCCACTTGATGTTCATTATTCTGTTAACTCTTCCCGTGCCATAGTCGCTATAGTGAGGATTTCCGATTACTGAGTTGCGTGCCATAGTCGTTATAGTGACAATTCATTTGTTTCAATAAAACCAGCCAGTGTAACATTTAGATACATATTTCGTTCGCGTTTCCGGTGACACTTTTCAAAATGGTGGAAGAGTCTTTAGTTACGAGCGATGCCGAGCAAGAAAAAAAAGGAAGAGAAACATCGAAAGTTTTCAATTTTTGACGATGTAGATAGGGGTATGGACATGGCCTGTGACCACCCCACTGCTCTTGAATGTATCCTAAGTAGATTTAGACATATGAGATGACTGGAGAAATAGTTAATAGGTTATTTCAGACATTAATTTAGTGAGAATGCAACACAGAATCACAATACGAGATCGACAAGTAGATCTAGAGATCTCAGATGGTAAGTAGTGCATATCTAGACCTAGCCGATGGTGAGCTGGGCACAATCATTGTCCAAAAACACCACATTACTTCTTTTTTCCTAAAAAACTCTGCATTTATGAAATTTTCCTTTTTAAAACAGTAGAAAGAATGCTCTCTTAAAACAACTTCCTTACTGTCAATGGCAGTAATATACAGAGTTTTAATAAAGATTCAGAACTATACAATGAATTTTGGGACTCCCTGTAGAGGGAGCCAAGAAAAGAAAAATCTTCCCAAAAATGCGAGCACAAAAATTTTTTTAATAATAAAAAAAAAAACAAAAAAAAACTGACTTGCTTTCCAACATTACAAACTGTAAAAAATAAAATAAAACAACTGAAACAAGTAAAGTTAATATGAAGTTGCATTATTAAGCAAACTGAGGTTCTCACTTTGTTTCACCTTGAGTTTTTTTTTAACAGTACTTCAGCAGAAACCTCAGTATGCATAGTTCAGCAAGCTTTATATTCATTTTATCCACTGATTTACTAAACTGATCTGCATTACGTTATTTTTTATTTTTTGTTATGGTTTTATTTTGGAAAGCAAATCAGTTTTCTTTTTAAAAACAAGATTTTTACTCATATTGCTATTTTATAATTTTTTTTAAAGCAGTGCTTGATGTTATTGGCAGTTTTTGTCTAAAGAGAGATTCGTGAAGCAGGCAGATATGAGCTGTTGTGAGTTCTGTCAAACATCATCTTGCTGAACAGCTCCTCCCATGGCTGATGCTATCAATGTTGGATTTGCATAATCAGTCACAGTAATAGCAAGCAATGTTTGTATTGCAACGTATAGTTTCCTCGTGCTTGTATCTTCTACCTTCAAGTTTGGTTCCTCTTTTCCTCTTCAAATAATGCTGGGTCCATGCTCAGAGTTGCTCTCCACATGACCTGGTCTTTAGCAAGTTCTTCCCAGATCTTATAGCTGATAGAAAAATCCTGCATTGATGATTTACAAATAGCTTTGTATCTCAGTTTAGATCTACCATGTGGCCTCCTTCTTGGCAAAAGTTCACCATACAAAACCTGCTGCCATCCATTCTTGTTACATGTCCCAGCCATCTTAGTCTTCTGCTGCTTTATGTCAGTATCACTTGTGACTTTGGGGGACCACGGGACCTATAGAGGACCACAGGGGTAAATTCAGTAGGATCACAGGGCGGTCTTGGTGGTAGAAGCAAACGAAGAAGAAGAAGTATCACTTGTGGAAGATTAACATGCTGTATAACCTCAAAGTTGGTTATTTATCATGCCACTTGATGTTCATTATTCTGTTAACTCTTCCCGTGCCATAGTCGCTATAGTGAGGATTTCCGATTACTGAGTTGCGTGCCATAGTCGTTATAGTGACAATTCATTTGTTTCAATAAAACCAGCCAGTGTAACATTTAGATACATATTTCGTTTGCGTTTCCGGTGACACTTTTCAAAATGGTGGAAGAGTCTTTAGTTACGAGCGATGCCGAGCAAGAAAAAAAAGGAAGAGAAACATCGAAAGTTTTCAATTTTTGACGATGTAGATAGGGGTATGGACATGGCCTGTGACCACCCCACTGCTCTTGAATGTATCCTAAGTAGATTTAGACATATGAGATGACTGGAGAAATAGTTAATAGGTTATTTCAGACATTAATTTAGTGAGAATGCAACACAGAATCACAATACGAGATCGACAAGTAGATCTAGAGATCTCAGATGGTAAGTAGTGCATATCTAGACCTAGCCGATGGTGAGCTGGGCACAATCATTGTCCAAAAACACCACATTACTTCTTTTTTCCTAAAAAACTCTGCATTTATGAAATTTTCATACATTTAGTTATACTCTGAAACATAATAAGTACACGGAAGTACATGTAAATACTGTTTTCCATTCCATTTTACAACTATGCCCACTATACAGATCAGGACCCGCGCTTTTTGTGTGGCACAAATGGGAACGTCCGCGTTTTTTTCTTGGGCACGGGAAAAGTTGCCAGTGAAGATAGCAACTGCTGAGTTTTTTCTCATGCCTTGCAAATGCTGTCCATGTTTCAGATCTGTTTAGCATTCTGCTAAGCACACAGTCTGATGTATCAGAACCTTTGTCTATAACATTAACTTTCTCTTGTACCATGCTTTTTTTCCCTTTAGTTTGCCAAAGGTGATTTCCTCATCTAGCAATAAAGTGGAAGTAACTGTAGGTACAAGATCTAGCAATAAAGTGGAAGTAACTGTAGGTACAAGATCTAGCAATAAAGTGGAAGTAATTGTAGGTACAACATCTAGCAATAAAGTGGAAGTAACTGTAGGTACAACATCTAGCAATAAAGTGGAAGTAACTGTAGGTACAAGATCTAGCAATAAAGTGGAAGTAACTGTAGGTACAAGATCTAGCAATAAAGTGGAAGTAACTGTAGGTACAAGATCTAGCAATAAAGTGGAAGTAACTGTAGGTACAAGATCTAGCAATAAAGTGGAAGTAACTGTAGGTACAAGATCTAGCAATAAAGTGGAAGTAACTGTAGGTACAAGATCTAGCAATAAAGTGGAAGTAACTGTAGGTACAAGATAGCTGAACCTGTCCACTGATTCAAGTAGTTTCCCCACTTAATATTAGACAGGTCAGTGTGGTTATGCTCTGTCCAAGAATAGCCACTTTGTTAATTATTTTCCAGGACTGAAAATACATCGCATGCTATGGTCATGCTGTTAAAAGAAGTTCTGCAGAGTTACCTCACTGTGAACCACCCACAAGGTCTGCACTGTCAGCAAACAGAAGCTCCTTGACTAGGACTTTGGGCTATTTTCATCTTGGCTCTAAGACATGCTGAGTTAAACAATGAGCCATCTAACCACATCTGAATGAATACATCACCACTGATGTTTCTGAACGTGCAGTTTAAGATGCCAGCAAAGTGCCTTCCAAAGAGGCTAGGGGCTAGCGCACAGTCTTGCTTAATTCCAATCTTGACCTCAGAACTATGAGATACAGTCCTGTTAAATTATATGATGGTTTTCATATCTCCACAGAATGATGCAATCATTTTCAGTAGCAATGGTGAACACCCACTGTACTCTAACACTTTATGGAGCCCAGGCCTGCCCTTAGTGTCAAATAATGCCTTTGGTTTGCAAGAGCAATGAAGAAGGGCTTTCCTTGTTCTCAGCATTTTTCTTGAAGTCTGAGTGTGAAGATCATGTTGCTGTTTGATCTCCTATCCCTGAAAGCACAATGTGGCTCAGGAAGAACATAATGCTTGATGTGGCTACTAAATATAAGCATTATAAGAACTGAAGAAAGAAAGATTAGCCCCAATCCTTGAAATGAGCAACACCTGCCATGTAATAATGTCAACATCACCGTGCTACACAGATGCTTCTCACAGCTGATGTACGAGATGCACTGTCTGTGCCTAGTTTCTGGACTGACTCTCACGCTATATGTTATAGCAACTTTCACACATTTTGTGGCACTTGATCATGTTCAGGTCTTTCACAAATGCTGTCTTAGTCCATGATGCTTTCACTTTTCTGCACTTATTGTGAGTGGTTTCCTGGCATTTTGTCTTGAGGTTCTTTAATTCTCAGTGCTTTTAGATACTGAATAAATGATTTGTCAAAATGACTGCGGTCTGTTGACCAATGAAAATAATGCATTTTCTCTCTCACACACACACACACACACACACACACACAAAAGCCAAATTAATATAAAACAAGTCTGAAAAAGAAAAGGCAAACTAACAAGTAAACTGGAAGAACAACAACCAAAAAAAATATGAAGAATTAAAAAAAAAAAACAATTAAAATCGTTGAAAAAATAAAAACATCTTGGAAATGTATGAGTAATCATCATGAAAACAATAAAACGCTATGAAAACTTGCTAAATCTAGAGATAATTTATCAGGGTAAAGTCTCCATTCTTTTCCTGGTTCAAACGGCCGTACCATGAGCCCATACAATCTGGTCTGGATTAGTTATGTAGGTCTGCATTTATACTGGATATCTCAGACCACAGACTCTGATGTCTACACTCTAGTTCCACGTATACTTTCATTAATGTGGTATCTTCTATTTCTGACTAACAAAATGTATTAGTAAAATAGTCATAAGATCCTACATTTTCATATGAATGACAACATCCAGTGGGCACTACTCTGGTCAAAAAATGTGGATAGTATCCAGAACATGAGAGTTATCTCCTCATGGTGAATGAATGATATGTCAGCTTGCTCACAGATCTTTAGCTGGCAATGTTAGCTGTTATAATGGATATGATTTATCTGTATTTTAAGGGTGAGATGGGATGCCAAAAGATGGACTTTTTACAGGAATGGGCTGTACAAGAAGTAGGTGATAACTAGATCACAATGTCTAAGTGCTGAGAACATGTTTAATTGATATGCCTAAGTGTTGAGAACATGTTTAATTGCCATGCCTAAGTGTTGAGAACATGTTTAATCGCCATGCCTAAGTGTTGAGAACATGTTTAATCACCATGCCTAAGTGCTGAGAACATGTTTAATCGCCATGCCTAAGTGTTGAGAACATGTTTAATTGCCATGCTTAAGTGCTGAGAACATGTTTAATCGCCATGCCTAAGTGTTGAGAACATGTTTAATCACAATGTCGAAGTGTTGAGAACATGTTTAATCACAATGCCTAAGTGTTGAGAACATGTTTAATCGCCATGCCTAAGTGTTAAGAACATGTTTAATCACCATGCCTAAGTGTTGAGAACGTGTTTAATCACCATGTTTAAGCACTATGAACATTTCTAACTCCATGTCTAACTGTTCAAACATATTTATCACCGTGACTAAATGTTCAGAACATGTTTATCACCAAGTCTAGGCATTGTGAACACTTTTATCACCATGACTAAATGTTCAGAACATGTTTATCACCAAAGACTGCAATATCATTATACGAGGGTCATACCAAAAGTCATGAGCAAAATTTTTTTAAAAATCAGAATTTATAGATAGAGAACATATAAATGTATCGGCTTAATCTGCATCCTTTGCACTTCATGTAGAGGTCACATGACATCACTATCATGTGTCACGTGACCATGTGGGGCATAAACAAAATAGTGGGTGCTGAAGTTTGTTTCATCAACGTGCTGTTATTGAGTTCCTCGTTAAAGAGGAAATCCCTGCTGCTGAAACTTACCAAAGACTTCAACTTGCTTATGTAGATGTGTGTATGGGTGCTAGCAGTGTTAGGAGATGGGTGAAACATTTCAAAGATGGAAATATGAGCATCCATGATATGCCTCGCAGTGGTCGCCCTTGAACTGCCTCCACTGAACACAACATGGACAGGGTTGATGACATCATTAAAGAAGACAGACATGTCACAGCATCTGAAATTGCTGTAAATCTTGAAATAGGACACAATGCGGTAGAGGAAATGATTGAAACCCTAGGCTATAGAAAAGTTTGTGCATACTGGGTCCCACAGGAGAGAACATCCAGAAAGCAGTGCGTCTGCCTTCGGTCAGCTGGAACGAAATTCTACCAGGAAGATATTTTCAAACTTGCAGAGCGATGGAAAAATATGTGCAGAGAGATGGAGATTATGTTGAAAAGTGAAGAAAAGGATGCAGGTTAAGGTGATACATGTATATTTTCTCTATTTTTAAATTCTGATCTTTAAAAAATGTTTGCTCACGACTTTCGGTCGTAGATACTCATAACTTTCACAAAGTAATGGCTTCACTCGGAAACACATGGGGAACACAACAAATAACAAATTCTAACAAGTCATGGCAACCAGAAAACACTGTTAACAAAAACAGTTTACATTATTTTACTTCAGAAATTTTTAACAATTAGCAAAAGTCATGTTATCAAACTTGTAACAAGTTACCAGAAAGAAATTAAAATAACTGAAACAGGAGAAGCACAAACAAGAAACTGACAAAATGGTCAGTTAAATAGATATTATTCATTTTATTTAATTTATTATGCCTTAATATAAGACAAATATATGCTTGAAACATGACAATATGCCTATCACATGAGAACAACATTTCTGAGTAACTTTAACAGTAAACTTTACATCATCATTATCATCTGATAAACTCTACCAGCAGAAACACACTCAAAAGAAAAAACAAAAAGTTACTATTATAGAAGGAATAAAGGAATGTTTGCTTTTACATTAAATCAAAGATGGTTTTACATTCTGAGATAATTTAACTTTTGTCTCTGATCTGAGGGTCAGCTTGTGTGATGATAATATGATAAGAAATAAAATTAATGTGAAATCCATACGCCCACCACATGAATATGGTATTAATTACACCAGTCTAAATGTTATAAGGAGTTCTAATGTTAGAACTAGCAAAAATGTGCATATTTCATGACAACGCCACAGACTTGGTTAAAAGAGGGGTACACCTGAGCTAAGGAAAAATGTTTGCAAGAAGGGATTTATACCTGAGATAGGGATATGGGAATGTACTGTTCGCAAAAGGAGGCATTTCTGAATCAGGAACACGGGAATGTTTCAGATGTTTTGAGAAACTGGAATAGGGGGCTCTTTCAGAATGCAACAACTAACACATGCAACTGATGAACCGAAAGGTTGTTCAGTTTTTACCCATACGTTATTTCTCACAGGATATGTGAAAATATATATCAAAATATGTCTTCATGGAGTCAGGGTTGGTAGAAATATACTAATTATGAAAGAGTCAGGGTTGGTAGAAATATACTAATTATGAAAGAGTCAGGGTTGGTAGAAATATACTAATTATGAAAGAGTCAGGGTTGGTAGAAATATACTAATTATGAAAGAGTCAGGACTGGTAGAAATATACTAATTATGAAAGAGTCAGGGCTGGTAGAAATATACTAATTATGAAAGAGTCAGGGCTGGTAGAAATATACTAATTACGAAAGAGTCAGGGTTGGTAGAAATGTGTCAATTATGATGGAGTCTTCAGATCAAGAAGAAAAGCCTGGAAAAGATGGACAAATGGACTGGAGAATAACTCATGAATTATGGCATGAACATCACTGAGGCCACTCACACAGCTCAAAAACTGCATCTCCCCTCAACACCTCATGGTACAAGAGGAGCGATGAAGTAAAGTTGCTTCATAGATCACATATGAAGGTCTTGGAGTCTGGAGTCAAGTTAGTATAAAAACAGAGCAACTGAAAAGTTTGGAGCGCTGACTTTATGGATTTCTGAAGCTGGGAAAAAAACAAAACAAAAAGCAGTGGCCTAGTGAAAAAGATGTACATCTGAAACTGAAATAATATAAAATACTGTACCATGAAAACACATACACTTTAAACTGGAAATAAGAGAAAGTATTGTTTTAAATAACAGCTACAGATTACCTCAGTAACAAGTTCAATGCTATGGGTAAGATACCCATACATGCTCCACATGAACAGTATTGACATTAATCTGTTAAATATTCAAATATAAATTATTGAATAAAGTCATTACTTACATAAAAATGAAACTGACAGACAACATTAAAACTGGTATTATCATTGCACTCTTCTGGTACATGACTTCAGTACCTGGATCTACTAATGTGTAATGGATTTTGTTTAGGTACATCCCAATGCATATACAGAAAAAAAAAAAACAAACAATACATGAAACTGATCGAATAATTATAGCTCAGGAAAAAAATACATACAATATGGATACATAGTTATTCAGCATCACTATTATACTGTTATGACTTGAAGCAAAAGAATGTATTATATGACATGATAAATTAGAGCCTCACATCCAGCCAGCTACTCAGAAGTTATAAAACTCCGTCATGGTTGGATCTATGAACTACGAAGTTTTGCTACATTTCTGGAAGAAAAAAAAAAAAAATCTTTATCTGAAACCACAAATGATCTTCAACTTTTGTCTCTGATCTGAGGGTCAGTTTGTGTGACGATATGATAAGAAATAAAATTAACGTGAAATGCACACGCCCACCACATGAATTTAGAAAATGTCTGCCTCTTATGAAGAAGCAACTTTTTTTTTTTTTTTGACTTGGGTGCAAGGTCATTACTTAAAAATTATCATCATATTTAAAACTATATCTTACTGGTTGGTGTCTGCAGGTAATGACTTTCTGACATAGGGCTAGCTAGTTTTAAAATATTTTTTTGTTCATAAACTGGCTTCAAAAGTGATACAATTACACTCTCTCCGAGGCAAATTCTGACAAAGGTGGATATCAGACACTGATGGATCTTCTTTTTTCAGCATTCAAGGAAGGCTGAATCTGGAGCCTTGTCCATCATCATCTCCAGGTCTGAGTGTGTTTGACCCCCCCCCCCCAGCTTGTAATGATGGATGCTAATAAGCACTGTTATGTTGAATGATTTCTTCCACGGGTCAGTTATGTCTGCATCAACCACAGTAACAAGCCAGTTCTATGTTTCGAAGTTCCATCTCTATGTGTTCGAGTCTCATATTTTATTCAAGTTTCTGCTGTTCAAAATTTATTTATTATGTTTATAATGTATCTGTAGTAAATTAGTTGAATATATATGACATTGGAGTAAGTTAAGAAATGAAAGGTAGAATATCAGACAGGTCTATGAGCTCAGTCACTTAACCTTTCAAAATAGCTTTTCATTCATCTGGTCATTTTAAAGTCATAGAACTTTTTCATCAATTTGTCAGTTTTAAAAAAATAAACAATATATCACCATTAAGGTCTCTCACAAATCTTTACTGTGATACTTCTACCACAGTAATAAGGTCTTTTTGTGTGATGTTCTTTTCTGCAGACCTTTTCTTTGGTGAGACATGGCAAACTCTGTCCAATGATCTGAAACCATAACACAGAAAATCCAAACAAGGTTAAGCTATGAGTATACAAGAAACAAGATGCTGCCAATGTACCAGGTACAAATGGCTGTAGGAATGTGGTTACGACACAAAATTTCCATTGTTTTTATCTCTCTCAGAATGCAACATCTGACACATGCAGCTGTTAAGTTTCAACACAAACAGCGTCATCTGTTGCTAAATGTTACTTTCTGAGCCTGCTCACTTAGAGAAAAATAGAAATGTTTTAAAACATTCGATAAACTATCAATATAAACAAGTGTTGCTCTTGTAAATGCTAAGATGCAGCAACACCATTATTAACTTCAGCTTTCACACGGCTCTCTCCAGACTCTGATTTGTTGTCTTCTTGTAGAGTTTTGCGAAATGAACCTGAGAATTCAAATGCTTGCATCCAAATGGGAGTGATGCACAGGAAATAAACCAGTAGCACCAATAAAAACACTAGAAGGATGTAGCGATTCTTGAAGTTTTTTATTCGGAAGAGGTTAGATGACTTTGCCATATAAAGGCCAACACCGACAACCAAGGTTAGTATCACCACAATAAATATACTGCCACTGCCTGGTGTGAAAACCTGCAGATGACAAAGAAAAATGGATGAGCGCTGCTATTAATACCAACCAATGAAATGACATGAATGTTAGTTCTCACATAAAAGAACTGGATTATACAGTATTTTTCCTACTTACACATGTTCTACAATACATCTTCTTTCATTTTTCCCATGCCGATAAACGTCACATAGGACCCGCATGGTAGTTCGTCAAGATTTCCTGTCTTCGGTAAGTTTTTCAATCTCATCAAGGGATGTTGTGCTCACTGAACTGGCCTCTCTTAACAATGTCCTCCTTATAGTTTCACATGGATGACCTTCTTTTCTTTGGTCTGTTGTGTTCCACTTGATAGCTGCTTTTGAGAGTCTCTGTTTCTTCTCATCATGTGACTGACATATGTCCATCTTCTTTTTCTGATCACCCATGTTTGCTCATCTGACTTATCTCTGCATCATTATGCATTATCTCTGCCAATTTAGTAGGCATAAAATCCCTTGATGAGGTTGAAAAGCTCGCTGAAAACAGGAAAACTTGGCAAACTACCATGCAAATCCTATGTGAAGTTTAACAGCACAAGAAGGATGTAAGATGTAAGACTGATGTATTCTTTGAGGATATCTAGTGTGACCTCTGAGAATGTGTGAATAAGACCTATGTCTGGTTTGTGACCTCTGAGAATGTGTGATGTCAGGTTTGTGACCTCTGAGAATGTGTGAACCTATGTCAGGTTTGATCTATGACTTATCAATTATCTATATATTTCTATTTCTTATTTCCGTTTTACTCCTTCTTCTTTGGTCTCAAAGTTTTTTTGCTATTAATTTCTTTATATTCTAGCATTTCCATGTTTATTATTCAGTATTATTATAGAAATGTGTGAAGGTTTTTAATTTAAAAGCAAGTGGTGGAGAAATGTAGAAAAGCAGTGGAAAATTATCAAGAGGGTCTGTGACCAGAAAGGTTGGGGACCACTGTACTACAGGATTTTGAGTTATCATCTTGTGACATTCATTCAGATCTCCAACAGAAACATCTCAGAAGAAATGAAATTATGTGTTGTAAAGTTATGATCACCTTCAAAATATCTACAAAGAAAAGAGCCACACACAGAAAAAGAAAGAAAAGCTGAGCATATATGAAAGGCCTCACTAAGCTTGTAAATACATCCACCACGAGGTTACTTACACTTCCACAACTGGCAAAGCTGCCTCCTCTCTCACTTAAAAATACTTCGATGTTTTGATGAAGAAGTGAACGGGAGTGGCTGCAGTTGCCTACCTTGCATCCTACAGTTTCGTTGAAAATGCGGCGTTTTGGCGGTGCATGGAGGCAGTAGGCCGGCCCATTTATTTCGCCAGCATTGATACCACGTCTGGGGAAAAACATCTAACAGTTTTTGTGCTTGCTCCAAAGAAATTTGTAAAAAATGATTAAACTTGAATAATTAATTTTTTAATTCTTTCTGCATGTTTCTGGTATAGTGTGCTTCTTTTGTACGTTTTGGCAAATTTCTAACAATTCTTCAAGTATCTTTAGAGACCCTATTTCTCACTCTTGAAGATACAGAATGTACTGATTGTATACTTAGTTTATTTTATTTAACACAGTTTGATACATTAGCTACCCTGACTCTACGCGATTAATGTACATCTGTATTAGTACAGTTCTGTTCTTGATGCATAAGCCATCTTGACTCTTATGTGATTAATCTACTCTGTAAATATACAGTTTTGTCCCACTTCTCAAAGCCATGATCTATTACTAGAACAGATATGAAAGGAAAGAGTTAACAGCTCAAAATTTAACAAATGATGGCTTATGAATCTAATAAATACAGTACTACAGCGCATTTGGAAAATAACTGTGCACCAACCCAGTATTGATTCTGGTATCATAGTGATATCTTAATGACTGCGGCAGGTAGAGTAACTAGATACTGCAGACATTAAGATATCACTATGATATCGGAATCTATGCTGGGTTTGTGCACAGTTACTTATGGAACACCCTGTATATTGATCAGTAATAATTACGGCTATGGACCCAGTTGCATGTGGTCTAGTGCCCTTTGATCAAAGCATGTAGTAGATGAAAGTATTTTTCATGGTTTCTCATTAATATGTTGTAATGCATAATCACGTATCCACAAAGATACTGGACTGATGTGTTGTTACAGGCTAATTTTTGATGCTGTGTTTTACTACTGTGTCAGTAGGTAGGAGTGATTTAATTATTAGTCTCGGACCTAAAGTGTTGAATCAACTCCTTGCTTCACCTTTAACTCAACCCTGCTATACAGATGGGTACTCTGCTTGATGTGTTGGGTACAAATTGCCTCTGAAATTGGAGACTACCAGCCTACACTGAGAGAAAATCTGGATTACTTTTTACACCACAATTCTTCTACTCTCTTTATTTCCTCTATGTATACTTTTCTACCTTCTTCAATTCTTCCATCTCTAGAACAATGTTTCTCAACTCATAGGTTCCGTGACAGATACGCAGGGGTCCAGGAATAGATTGTGACTGAAAAATCCCTCCTAGGCACCTCCTGCAGAATGTTTAGCTACCTGCTTTTGTTTTTGTCCAAGACAGGTTGGCCTACAAAGTTATTTTTAGTTCTACACAAAGAAAAAAAACCTATTCTTGCACATGCCATTTACCGCAAGCCATAGCTTTTATATCCTCTACATTTACTATTATTCTTTTCAGCAGTGGTCAACTGGATAAACTGAAAGAAAGAACAATTTTTTTTTTCTCTGCCTACACTAGTGACTTTATTACAATTGGTATATTGTATGGTGATGGTGGTGGTGGTGGGAGGTCAGGCATGTGCGATAGACAGGAAAAACATATGAGGAAGCGAAAAATGAAAGCTGGTAGATATTTTAATGGAAGGATTCCAAATGGACAGAAATAGCATTCCAAAGTTTCTACATGGGGCAAACAACAAAAAACAAAGGTTGAGAAAGTCTGTTTCAGGGTCTCTCTTTTTCACAAACAATACTACCAGAGATAGGTACAGTTGTAAGGTTGATCATCTTACTTCAGCATTCGACATCTGTGTTCTGAAAGTCTCTCTGCTGCCCTCTCCAGATTCCTCACATCCTTGCTGCTCCACAACCTTTCTGCTGCAGCAGATGCCCGTGGCCTGCCAGACATATATATATAAGCATTACTTTATTTAACTATCTGAGAACATCTCAGTCTCAAAAAGGCAGTTTAACCACTTCCAATCCTAATTAAGCAAAGATATTTTCTAGAATCCAATTTCTGTATAATTTAAAATTCATTGTTTTATTTTCTATGACAGCTGTTTCTCGTTTTCCTTCCAAAGTTTTGAGCAATTTGTGAAACTGATCACAAACAATTTTAATTCAGTCTCCAATGAGGGTGGCCACATAGTTCTGTTCTGTGGTGACCATATGACTGTGTTCTGTAGTTGAGAGTCTGTAATTCTAAACAGCCACAGACTTTAAACACAGACATCATGTTATCTAAATGCCAAACATTGTTTTCTTGACAAAATAAAGAAAAAGAAAACATCATGTGCCATGGTTATGCTTGGTAGGATTAGAGTTAATTCAGTGATTCACAGCTTACAGGCAGGTAACTCCCTGGGTGAAGAATCTAAGCGTAAGGGAGGAATTAGAAATTTGGGGGGGGGGGGGAAGGAGGAGAGGAGTAATGTGAAGGAGGAGGAATTTCAAGACTGGGGGAGGGGGGAGAATGGGGAAGGAAGGAATTTCAAGACTAACGGGAGGAATTTCAAGTCTAAAGGGTGGAACTGTTTCCAAAGGAGGAAATGGGAAAAAATTTTTTTCACAGGAAAATTCCTCCCCCTTTTAATTTGAAACTTCTCCCTGGTGAGCCACTTGCTTTCTAGCTGAGAACCACTGAGTTAAACTAACAACATGTGTATGTGTGTGTGCGCACGCATGTGTGTGTGTGTGAGTATGTGAGAGAGAGAGAGAGATAATATTTATCTTAGGATTTTTTTTCAAACAGAACAGGATTGTCAAACCTGGTTTGGATAAGAAATATTTGATATGTAACAGGAAAATCTTCATTAAGACAGAAAGTCAGATGTATTTCAGCCACCAATGTACCAGGAAAAATCAGATGTATTTCAGTCACAATGGAACTAAGCAAATCAGATATATTCCTGCCAGGAAGGTACTTAACAAATAAAATGTATTCCAGTAGTGAAGGTGTTATGCAAATATGATGTATTTTGCTTATTAAGAAACTAAGCAAATAAGATATATTCCAGTCATGAAAGTATTAAGTGAATAAAGATGTATTCTTGCCATGAAATTACTAAGCAAATAAAATGTATTTCAGCCAAGTCAATAAAATGTATTCCAGTCATCAAGATATTAAAAAAATGAGACATCGCAGTCATGCAGGTACTAAATGAAGAAGTATATTCCAGTCATGAAAGTATAAAGAAATACTATGTATTTTCATCATGAAATTATTCCTATCTTGAAGAAGCTAAGCAAATAAATGTATTCCTGTCCTGAACACTCTTGGCAAATAAAATGTATTTCTGTCTTGAACATTCTTGGTACCTAAAATGTATTCCTGTCTTGAACATTCTTGGGAAATAAAATGTATTCTTGTCTTGAACATTCTTGGCAAATAAAATGTATTCTTGTCTTGAACATTCTTGGCAAATAAAATGTATTCCTGTCTCAAACATGCTAAGCAAACAAGATATATTCCTGTCTTGAACATGTGTGGCAAATAAAATGTATTTCTGCCTTGAACATGCTAAGCAAATAAGATGTACTCATGTCTTGAACATGCTAGCAAATAAGATGTACTCATGTCTTGAACATGCTATGCAAATAAGATGTACTCATGTCTTGAACATGCTAAGCAAATAAGATGTACTCATGTCTTGAACATGCTAAGCAAATAAGATGTACTCATGTCTTGAACATGCTAAGCAAATAAGATGTACTCATGTCTTGAACATGCTAAGCAAATAAGATGTACTCATGTCTTGAACATGCTAAGCAAATAAGATGTACTCATGTCTTGAACATGCTATGCAAATAAGATGTACTCATGTCTTGAACATGCTAAGCAAATAAGATGTACTCATGTCTTGAACATGCTATGCAAATATGATGTACTCATGTCTTGAACATGCTATGCAAATAAGATGCACTCATGTCTTGAACATGCTATGCAAATAAGATGTACTCATGTCTTGAACATGCTATGCAAATAAGATGTACTCATGTCTTGAACATGCTATGCAAATAAGATGTACTCATGTCTTGAACATGCTATGCAAATAAGATGTAAGCTTGTCACACTGTCAGCCTCTTCTTACCACATCAAAGGAATTAGGTTTTCGTTAGAGAAGTATTCTGCCCAGAAAGCTGCTTCTCCACCCAGAACTTTTTTCTCATCTATTTGATACCCTGGAAGATAACAAAAAAAAAGCATATACCAACATTACAAACAGCACATGATAAACATTTAAACACAAGCATTACAAACAGCACATGATAAATATTTAAACACAAGCATTACAAACAGCACATGATAAATATTTAAACACAAACATTACAAACAGCACATGATAAATATTTAAACACAAGCATTACAAACAGCACATGATAAACATTTAAACACAAGCATTTTAAACAGCACATGAGAAACATTTAAATACAAGTTTTATAAACAATATATGAGAAATATTTTAATGCTGACATTATAAATAGCAAATGAAAAAAAAAAAACAATGTATGCAATATTTATCAACAAAATATAAAAAATATACATATATAAATACAAACATTACAAACAGCAAATTAGATTTATTTGGATACACAAGCATTATAAAGACCATGTGAAAAACATTTAGATACAAGTTACAAACAGTAACTGGGAAACATTTAAAAAATACAAACAGCACAAGAGGAACAAAACTACAAACATTAGAAACAGATTACAAGAAACAGAGAGTACAGCATTCTATCACTCACAAAAACGCTAAGCAAAACTACTTCATGAGAACGAGAGAAGAAATGGAAATGAGCAAACACACATATACAATAACGGAAAACCCCGCTTGAAGCAACTTCAAGTTCAGTGAAGCTGTTGTGTGGCAGCAGTGCTCGTGACTCAGTGGATGGCTATTGGCTTGACTTTTAGTTACATGCCAATCCAACAAAGGCAGACAGAGGTATACGGCTCAGTTTTAGAAAAAGATAAAAAAGGATGAGGAAAATGGCCCAGGACAAAAGTGGCAGAAATAAGAACATACAGCAATCCAATATTTTGGCAAATGTGCTTCTTAAGGACCACATGCAAGAAACAACACGCTGGATAAATACATGAAAAAAAAAGAAAAATAAAACTTAGCTCCTCGGCATCCCTTTCACACAAAAGTCAGTAACAAAACACCAACAAAAGAAACTGATACAGCTTTCAATGAACAACTAAATTATAAGCAACTTTCAATAGCCAAGATAAATGTGCCCATGTGACAGCACAGTTGCCAGGACCAGCTAACCACAGCTGATCAAGACCCTGTCTCACCTCTTTACTTGTGCCCCCCCCCCCAGTAACAAGCTCATCATGGACAAAGGGGCAGAGTATGGTGCTGAAGTCTGCCAAGATTTTCTTGTTTTAGCTTCACTCCAGGCCTGCAAGTTAAACTGCTGGTAACTCACTGCCCATCAGACATAATGCTAGTGCTTGTGTCTCAGTACTTTCATTGAACTGGCTCTGAACAACATACTGCTTTCACTACCAGGAAGACAGAGCAACTATTATGTTTATTTGGGGAGACAAGTGAAAGAGGAGTAGTGCGATCATATCATCATCATCATCATCATCATTACCTTTCACTCCCTTGAGAGCATAGGCCACGGATAAAGGCTCTCCAGTCATTCCTGTTCTTGGAATTATTCTCTGCTTCCTTCCATGTGCATCCCTTGTCTCTGAGCGCTGTCATAATGTCTCTTCTCCAAGTAAGTCTAAGTCTTCTTTGTTTTCTATTTCTTTGAGGATTCCATGTCAGAGACTGTTTTGCTATGTTGGTGTCAGGTTTCCTCAGAGTGTGGTCAGTCCACCTCCACTTCCCAGATATGATTTGTAGGTTCATAGGTTCTTGTCTTGCCCTTTTCCAGACCTCCTCGTTCCTGATCTTGTCCTGAAATTTAATGTTCAAAATCCTCCTCAAGCAGTAGTTCATGAATGTTTGTATCCTCTGTTGCATTGTCTTGGTCATAACCCATGTCTCTGAACCACATAGTAGGACATTTGTATTGAAAAGTCTCACTACACTTTCTATGAAAAAAAAATTGAAAAATGAAGTAAATGACGTCATCACAAAATATGAGTCATTTAATTAGTTACAATAGTGACTGCAATGATACAACACTGTTTTGGGTTATCTGGAATGTACCACTGAAATATTCACTATAACAGGTGTTGGAAATGTCCACCATGGGCTTCAAGACATGATTGTACAAGTCTCTTTATATTGTTATATACCTTGTTATTTCTTGAATGGTAATTTTGATTGCTTCTTTCAGGTTCTCAATTGTTTGTACATTATTTTTGTAAACATTTCCTTTCAAGAAACCCCACAGATAATAATCTAATGGATTTAGATCTGGAGAACAAGCAGGCCAAATTCCACGAGATATGCGATTTGCGAAAATTTCTTCCAAAAAACTGTGTGTTGCTCTAGCTGTGTGTACAGTTGCACCATTTTGCTGGAACCACGCTTCTTCAATTTCACGTTCATTGAGCTGTTCTAAAAAAGCTTCCAGAAAGTCAGTACGGCCCCAATTGGCATTTACAGTGTTGTTGAAGAAAACTGGTCCAATTAAATGTTCTCTACTGATGGCACACCATACCCCAATTTTCACATTGTGTAGCAGCGCCTCATGAAATGCATTGGGATTAACACTGCTCCAAATATGATTATTTTGTCTATTAATGTATCCAGATAGATGAAACCATGTCTCATCAGAGAATAATGTTAAATCGAGAACTGACTTGTCTTCTTCAGCTAAAAATGCTTGAAACCACGTGGAGTAGTTGACTCTGGATTGAATGTCACACTCTTTTAGTTCAGACACAACAGAAATCTTGTATGGATGAAAATTTAACCGATGTTTAAGAATTTTGTGCACTGTGCTCAATGATATGTTCACTTCTTGCGACATTTTCCTTAAGGACTTGCATGGACTTTCCAGGATTCTGTCTTGAATATCTAGTATTTTTCTTCAGACACAGCAGGCCTACCAGATCGCGGAGCATCTTCCATAGTAACCATATCACGAAACTTATTCAACAAATTTCTAACCGCAGTATTATGAGGAGGTTGTTTATCAGGAAATTTTGCTATAAATCTTTGAACAACCATCCGTGTGTATAGACCACCATTTTGAAACACCTGTTCAACCAAAAAAATTATTTCTTCCATTGATAACACCATTCTGTTTTTAGTGCAAAAAATTACTCCAGCAGATGGCAACCATTCACTGCATTTTTCTTCACGACTGACTGTGCAGCACATTTTTTATGACGTCTTTTTCTTCATTTTTACATAGAAAGTGTAGTAAGACTTTAAAAACACCCTGTATAATTGTATCTGATGATGATCATGTCTAACTGGTAATTTAATGAAGGAAATGAATGCTGCAAACACAAGTTACCACAGAAAGGCGGAATAACTTACCATAAGTTGTATCAACAGGGTCACAGCTGTAGAACTTGGGCCACTTTGTGCCATAGTCAACATGGTCCATGTACCAGCAGGTGGAGTAGAGAACCTGGTAGCCCATTGATGTTGCCCTCATCACATCACCCATATCACCCATCCAGACCTGGATGATGGTGTCATTTGGAAGCTGGGAAGGATAACAACGTTAGTGGTAGACAAACGTTGCACTGCATATTAAAACGAGCAATAGTATTTAAGAAAAACAGGTAAGGTATAAGATAAAATCCCTGTTTCCATGCTAGTGAATATATTGGGATATGGTGTTAGGCCTGTATTTCCAAGACCACTGGAAAATGAAAGTGTGATGTGGTCAGTATCATGCCTGGCCACTTTAACCTTCCCAGATTTCTCTGGTGCCCATTTTTTTAGGATGAGTGGATCCCGGAGTCTTTTTTATTTAATACAAATAAGCTCATTAAATGCTATTCCTCTTCCAGAAGATTTCTGACTTGTTCATCACCATGATTTTTTTTTCTTTGTAACAGCTATCTCTTGTCCATTTTCTGATTTCTGTTGTTTATTTGTGCCATGAAGCTCTACAGGTCTTCTCCTTTTCTATTGTCGACATTTTATTTGTATTTTCAACAATTTCTTCTGCTAATGAATAGTTCAGCATTTCATCATCATCATCATCATCATCATCATCACCATCATCAGGTGCCATGCTGACTGGCGTTGGCTATTATGCTTCTCCAGAGTTCACGATCCTTCATGCAGGCCATCAGGGCAGTTGGTGATCTCCTTTCACATCATTTCAGCATTTCACCAGTATTTTTTTGGATATCTCATACCACACATGTTCATATGTTTGACTCCTTTATTTACATTTATATTTTGTGTTCTTAAACAGACTGTGTTTACTTATTTGTTTCTATACTTTTTATCTTGCAATATGCCTGCCCAAGACTGAATGCACACTTACTACTAATTTCTAAGGCTTGTAAGGACATCACAAAAACAACTAGATGCAGGTTATGTACAAATGGAAGGAAACTATTATTTATGCCCGAGACACAGAATATGCTTGTTGGATGCAGAAAAACCTACCTGTGACACATAAGAGATAATGACTGCGCTAAAACTGGTTCTAGTAATACAGGTAGATAGAGGTGTATGGTACTGTTTTACAAAGCGATAGAGGGAATGAGAAAAGTGAGAAAAAAAACACAAAAAATGAAAAACATGCAACATCCAATATTTCAGCCTGAGCCTTTTTCAAGGATTACAAAAAACAAACACAACATAAAAGAAGAAAAATGATGAAAATGATAACTTAGCTTTGTGGCATCCCTCCTTGTACACAACACAACAGAATGTGCCCTAAAGACAAGGCTGGGTGATCACAAAGGAAAGCAAATTGAACCAATTGGGTGTTAGTGGTGGTGAAAGGGAGAGAATGATGCAGGTGTGCGTATGTCGTGGGGGTGAGGACTTGGGAAAGAGATCAGGAGGCAACAAATACCTCTAGGCCACTAGAGAGGGAGGGGAGGGGGGTAAAGAAGGGATGCTGGGAGATAACGAGAAACTGATGAATGAATAAATGTAGCAAAAAGCGTAGGGGGACAAGAAAATAAGAGCAAAAATAGCAGAAAATAGGTGGAAATCTAAAGAAGTTTAAAGAGGCTAAATATATTGTTCATTCCCACTGGATTGAGACAGCCGGCCTGGAAAATGTATGATCTTGGAAGGCTCTAGAACAGTGCCTTACTTTCTAGGTCAATGAATAAAGAGAGAGTGTATATCAAGAGCCTGACAGAGTGGATAATGATACTCAGACCTGGACACACAGATATCTGAAATGGTATCTATCAACCATGACCTGCAGCAAAGTTCACCACTGTCTCCAGTTCTCATTGATGTATACACTGTTGACTTTGCTGATAATAAAATCACTGAGATATACAAATGCATCTTAAATCATTAACTCTTGCAGCAGTGAAGACAGATTCCTGTATCAAGCCATGGGGACGGCAGTACAGAAAAAGTAGACTAGCTCAAACGTACAGGAAAGACTGGCCTTGCTCAAGTGTTCATCGTCCCATGGTAGGTATAACTAAATGAAGCAGGCTTTCTGTTACATGTTCTCAAGTGCTACTGATGCTCACATATTTGTACCACTTACTTGCAAATTGTTGTTCATCACCTCCTGCCACATAACATATTTGACAGCTCTCTTTTTCTTTCGACCACTCTCACTGATAATACTGATCAATCTGAATGACAAAAATCATCACCAATTATCTAACTACACTATAACTTTTAGTGATCTCTTAAAAGAGTTGTCCATATCAGTTAATACCAATATATGTTATGGGAGTAGCACTTTTTAGGCAGATGTTGAAAAACATAGCCAAAGTTGTGTTGTATCAATCCCTTAATCTTAGCAAGCTGTGTTATATCAATCCCTGTCCCAAACACAAAATGCAATGCCATTCTTTACAATTCTATTTCTCTATCAATTTATTTAGCTATTTTATGCCACAGATTAGCCAAGTGTTATAACTTTACACCTGTTAACCATTTTAAACATGAAGTGACCATTCTCAGCATCACTATCTTTGTTCCTTAACACTAGTATTAGGTACCAATTTTACCATTACAGGTGACTGAGGCTTCAGAAGTGAGGATCTATTACTCAAAACCTTCAAATTCTGTTCTCTTATCACTATCATAATCTTTTACAATTCTGGTCATGGTGGAACTTACTGGTAAGTCTGAGCTGGGTGGGCATCATCTCAGAGTATCCATAAATCTGACGACACAAGAAGAAGACCTGCCTCACTTTCCTACTGGGAGCAGAAGCCACCATTCTCTATCAGTAATCTCTTCATACACAGAACATGGACATTAAAGCCTAGGGATATCTGTTTAACTAGTCCGTGCCCTATCATTATAAACCAGAACAACCATCATCATCATCATCAGGTGCCGTGCCGACTGGCGTTGGCTATTATGCTTCTCTAGAGTACACGATCCTTCATGCAGGCCATCAGCTCAGTTGGTGATCTCCTCTCACACCATCCCGTCAGACTGTCCAGTATCATTATCCAGTATATAACAAGACAGGTTCAATATAGCATTTTAGGACTCGTTTTCTAACACTCATTGATAAGGATGTGTTGGCTAATGTTTCTCATTCTCTGAAATGCAATCTTTGCTTGGCCTATTCTGTTCCTAATTTCTGTTCTGCATTTCCCATTTGAAGTTATTACTGTTCCAAGGTATTTGAATTTCTGCACCTGCTTTGGAATAGATCTGTTTAATTTTATACTGCATGTTGGTGGATTCTGTTTCTTAGATATAACCGTAGTCTCTGTCTTTTTGAATGTTCAAAGAAAGGCCTTTCTGTTCACTTTCTCTGGCGACTTTATCCAAGAGATTTTGCAGGTCTTGTTGGTCTTTTACCACTATCAGCCAGGACAAAAAGGACTTGATCTAAGGATTACACACATTCAACTTTGTCCCAACCTGTTCTCATAATACTCGTACAGCTTCCTAATGTCATCAGACCAAGCACTCCACCCACCAAAGTTCTGTTGCTGCTGCCTGTTTGGATCATGTGGTCTTCTGGCCAGCTCCTGAGCAAATGCTACCACTTCGGGGTTGGACTGCCTGCAGATTTCAACTTTAATACTTAATATAAATTGAGAAATTACAATAAAGCAAAAGAAGTAACAAACAAACAAAAAAAAGTCAAAATTCTAGCAAATCATTACATATTAAAAAAATAATATTAAATATAGAGAACCACTGGAAAAATTATCAGAAAGAATGAAAAAAAAAACAAACAACATAACATTGTGGCTGAAAATGATAATACTACAGTAATACACTGTGGTATCTTACATCTTCCCGTGCCGTTAAATGTCACATAGGGCTCGCATAATTGTTTGCCAAGTTTTCCTGCTCTCAGTGAGTCTTTCAACTTCATCAAGGGATGTTAAGCCCACTAAACTGGCTTCTCTTAACAATGTAAAACAGGAAAAATAAAATTTAGTAGAACAAGAAGAGATTAAAGAGTCCATGATCCAATGTGACATATGCACCTGTAATTTACAAGCCAAATTTTAAAAAATAATATAAATGCTGAGCTAAAGGCACAGTTTTATATATCACCACTCCTTACTACTTACAGTGAGGTAACAGTTTTCTGTGGCAGTAATCCTTACTTTTAGTGGTGGAACTATAATTTTCTATGACAGAAAATCCTTCCTTTTAGCAGTGGAACTACAATTTTCCATGACAGCAATCTTTACTTTCAGCGGTGGAACTGCAGTTTTCTATGTCAATCCTTACTTTTAGTGGTGGAAGTTTTCTATGTCAGCAATCCTTACTTTTAGATGTGGAACTATAATTTTCTATGTCAACAATCCTTACTTTCAGTGGTGGAACTACAGTTTTCTATGTGGTGGAACTACAGTTTTCTATGTCAGCAATCCTTACTTTTAACGGTGAAACTAAAATTTTCTATTCAGCAATCTTTACTTTCAGCAGTGGAACTATAATTTACTATGTCAGCAATCCTTACTTTTAGTGGTGGAACTACAATTTTCTATGTCAGCAATCCTTACGTCCCACAGTGAAGCAAGTTTTCTATATCAGCCATCCTTACAGTCAACAGTGGAGGAACAGTTTTCTATATCACCCATCCTTACAGTCAATAGTGGATATCAGTCATCTTTACAATCAACAAAGGACCAACAGTTTTCTATATCAGTCATCCTTACAGTCACCAGTGGAGCATCAGTTTAATATGGCAGCAATCCATACTTCCAACAGTGAGGTAAATGCTTTCTACAACAGTAATCCTTACTTCCCACATGCAATTCAAGAAGCAAACTCGATCCAGAGGACTCCTAACAACAGAGGACACATCAACATTTGCCCTGATGGCCATAATGCAGGATAACAACAGTTTGTTTTCTGAAACCTCTACATGGAATCTGAATACAGAGATGACAAGTTACTTTCTGGCAATAATGGCACTATCATCTTGAGCATGGTCATTTCATCTCTTTAAGAGTTTACTGCTTCTGACTTCTGAAGGCAGTCATTGAGAAAGTATTCTGAGAAGACATTTCAACACAAGACAAAATTTCACACACCAGCACCCCAAAGGAACTTCGTCCCCTCCCAGATGTAAATATTGGTCCTTGAAGACATCAATAATTTCCTCAAATAACGCCTGCAGGAAGCGGTATGTGGAATTCTTGCTGGGGTCAATCGGTCCAAGGTAACCTTTTACAGGGGTAGTTCCGGTGTAACACTGGGTCAAGAGCTCTGGCCGGCTCAGACCCCAGGCATATGTGTGACCTGATGAGAGAATAGAAAACACCATCACTGGCTGGGGAAAAAAACATGATCTGGAACTACTTAGTCTGCATCAAAATACTTATCTGTGTAGTTATGTCTAGTGATAAATATAAGAACAAAATTATCTTAGTTTATTTATTTAAGTTACAGGATATCAGTGCCAGACCAGTTCTTCACATTGGGCAGTTAGGAAAACTGAGCTCACAGATAAAACTCAGATATCTGATAGCAATATTCTAATGACTGTTATATGGAAGTAATGCAGGAAAATGCTGGAAATACGTACTCTGAAATAACTTCCTAGACAGAATTTATGGACCTTACTAAATAATTTTCTGTTGAAAAAATAAAAAAGTGAAATTTTGCTGGTAGAAACACAAATGAAACCACTAACTACACACACACACACACACACACACAGACAGAGGAAAGAGAGATAAAGAGGGAGGAGGGAAGAGGTTTGCAAAACAAGCTTAGTAAAAGCAACAGAGTGTATGCAGGAAACTCTCTACCGTAGAGAGCGGAACAACAACACAACTCCTTCAGATCATCAGAGGAAGTACCCCCCCTCAGACATTCCCTTACCATCACTGCTAGATGGTACAAATGATTGGGAAGTGACAGCGGACCTTCCAGAAAGAAGAGAATACCCGACTGCAATCAAGAACACAGGAATGCGACCGGACATTGTAGTGTACTCCACAGGAAAACAGGAATTAATAATGATCGAGCTTACGGTCCCATACGAAACTAGAATAGAGGAACAGCATTTATTCAAATTGGAGAAGTACAATGATCTGGTCAAGCAACTGAGGCAGGGGGCAGGAATCAAGGCAAAAGTGATAGCTGTAGAAGTGGGAGCAAGAGGATTCATAGCAACATCAGCATATGACCTGTGTAAGCAACTGGGCATAAAGGGACAAGCAAGAGCAAAGGCATTGAGAAGCCTTTCAGAAACAGCAGAAAAGGCCTCATGCTGGCTGTGGAGTATGCGAAACAAGCATTGGGAACATAAGTAATTTCATTTGCCACAACCAATACCAGTCCTCCATAGCTAAATCGCTAAAGACGTGTGGCAACTGGAAGATCATGGGTTCGATCCTGGGACCTGGAAAAAAAAGCAACAACTCACAAGACCTCTGGGAGTCATGACCCAGAGGGGCCCACCCCCCTTAGAGTGTCAGGAGTTTAAAGGGCCGAAACACTTGTCTGAGGGAGGGTACTTCCTCTGATGATCTGAAGGAGTTGTGTTGTTGTTCCGCTCTCTACGGTAGAGAGTTTCCTGCATACACACACACATACTCTGAAATAACTTCCTAGACAGAATTTATGGACCTTACTAAATAATTTTCTGTTGAAAAAATAAAAAAGTGAAATTTTGCTGGTAGAAACACAAATGAAACCACTAACTACAAGAGTGTGCTTGACCCACATCCCAAAATTTGAGTGTAATATGTCAGTGTAGCTGGAAAGAGTGCCATTTTATAATGTAAAGTGTCCTTTTATAATGTAAACTGCCAATTGTCAAGGATCACAGCGCTAATTTTTACTTCTTTTCAGTACAAGACAGAACCATGGCAACAAGAAAAAGATAGAATTTTCAAATGTGGAACTCTGGGCTGTCAAGAAGCTCTTGTTCTTGCAGAAGAAAATTCCAAAAGAAATGCAAACACTGAGTAACAAGTGCTCATCATACTCAGCTGTGAAGTGGCAAGTTAACTTTCAGTGTAGAGATTTCAAAACCAAAAATGCAACAAGATCTGAAAGGCTTTCAACAGTGTCAGCTCTAGAAACTGTTGATCATGTTCATGACCTAATTTTGGCAGACTGATGGATTTCAGCTAAAACAATACCTGATATATCAGATATTCAACGAATGTGTTGGGTTTATAATCCAAGAGCATTTCTTGGCAAGTAGAAACTATCAGCCAACCGGGCACTGAAATACATGGATGATGACAAGAAATAAATCAAGTGGACACCTCCAAACTGATTTTGCATTTTTCTGAGTGATCTACTGATAACTGAAATGACCATCACTGTTGATGAAAGATGGTAACACCACCATGAACCTGAGACCAAACAACAGCCTTAGAAGTCTACAGTGGCAACAATCAGGTTCTCCACAGCCAAAGAAATTCAGGAAAGTATTTTGATGGCTGACTATCTTCAGAAGCACCAAAAAGTTAATGTAGAATACTACTCTAACTTGGTGTGCTGCTTAAAGGAATAACTGATAAATATAATGGTGAAGGAAGCTGCAGAAAGGTGTTCTCTTTATACAGGGCAATGTGACTGCTAACAAGATGTTGGATGTTTTGAAGAACTTAGGATCTGAGTGCATAGATCATCCACCTTACCAGATATTGCTCTATCTGATCATTTTCTGTTTCTCAGTCTTAAAGTGTTTGAGAGGGAGGAAATTTTCAAATGATTATGAGGTGACAGGAGCAACAGAGCAGTACTTCAGTGACCAGATATCAGATTTTCTTTTGGAAGGGTTAAAGAAACTTGAGAAACAATGTGCCAAGTGTTGAACTTCAGGGAAAATATGTGGAATAACATGAAACTTCCATGGTGAAAGCCATTCCCTTCTTGGCTGGGCCGATAACTTTTCAGCAGCTTCTCATAGACCATCCACAAGTCAGATTAAACTCAGACTATTGTGAAAAATAAATCCTGACTCTCGCTACTGACTACACTGATCGCCAGAAAGGAAATTACTTATAAATATGAATGAACAGAAGACTTCTACGGAAGCCAGATGTACCATAACCACTTATAGCTCTTAATATGTCAAAATTCACCTGGTGTGTCAAATTCTGGCATTACTCGGATACCACGAAACCTGGCATATTCAATGATTTCAGCAATGTCCTCAAGAGAGTACACATAAGTAGGGTGGAAGGCCCCCTTCCTGCTGAGTTCTGGGAACACTTTGCTTTCGTACGGGAAGGACTGATCATCCACAATATGCCAGTGTAGGACGTTCAGCTTGTTCATCTCCATAGCTTCCTGGAGAAATTTTAAAAAACTAAGAATGTTTCATCTCTGTGCTCTGAAATGATATATATTTATTATTATCTTTATGTAATCTGAAATGATAAAAGTTACACATATACATTTCCGGCATAAAGCATAGCTGGATTTTAAAAATGGAAAATAAATAAGCGCTATACATGTTTTTTGTAAAAAAAAAAAGTGAAATGAAACTCACAAAAGTGTGTATTATTATTATTACTGACAATCATATTTAGGTTTTGAAAGTTATGCTGGTTAGATGACTGCCATTACATTTGATACATTCAACCAGACATCTGGAAAATTCACGCATAACACCATTTAACATGTTCAAAGGGATATTTTGAATGCAGTGTTGGATTCGATCCTTTAGATCTACAAGTGAATGTGGTCGACTAGCATACACCGTAATCTTGAGGTACCCTCACAAAAAGAAGTCTGTGGCTGATAAATCCAGTGACCTTGCCAGCCAATGAATATCCCCAAGTCTGGAAATAAGACAACTGGGAATTGCTTGTCGCAGTATGGCCATGGACTGACGGGCTGTGTGGGCAGTTGCTCCATCTTGTTGAAACCATATTAGTCTCTTACTTCTATTGGCCAAGTCTGGAATGAAGCATCTGCACATAAAGATCACCATTAACAGTAAGAGGATGCCCGTCTTCGTCTTTAAAAAAATATGGGTCAATAACACCGAATGATGCATCACCACACCACACTGTTACTTGTTCGCTATGGAAGGGTTTCTCATGCAGTAATTGTGGATTTTCAGCTGACCAGTCTCTGAAATTCTACTTGTTCACACTTCCTGATAACTCAAAATGTGCTTCATCAGACATTATGAAGTTAATGAGCAAATTCGGACTTTCTTCAACATGTGCTAGAAAATTGGTCTGTTAATTTTATCCAAATCATTCAGTTGCTGCAAAACTTGTAACTTGTAAGGCTGGAAATGCAGATGATTATGAATGATGCGATGTAACGAGCGATCCGAAATACCAAGTGCCAAAGCATGCATAACAGCTGATCGCAGAGGGCTACAAAGCAATGAATTCGTTTAGGTGTCCATTGAGTTCTTGGATGACCAGCAGACTTGTTATTAAGGCAATTCATCATCATTATCCTGTGCCGTGCCAACTGGCATTGGCTATTATGCTTCTCTAGAGTACACGATCCTTCATGCAGGCCATCAGCTCAGTTGGTGATCTCCTCTCACACCATCCTGTCAGACTGTCCAGTATCATTTCTCTTGGTCTTCCTCTTGATCTTCTTCCTTCTATTTTTCCTGTTATTATAATATTTTCAATGCCCCCTCTTCTCATTGCATGTCCTATGAAAGTACATTGTCTCTCTCTTATTTTTTTGACAAGATTTTTTTGTCTCTCCTGCTCTTCTCATACATTCTTCATTAGTTATTTTTGCTGTCCAGGGGATTCGCAACATTCTTCTAATAAACCACATTTCTGCTGCTTCCAATGATTTTTTGCAGACTTGCCTATTGTCCATGATTCACTTCCATATAACAAGATAGGTTCAATATAGCATTTTAGGACTCGTTTTCTAACATTCATTGATAAGGATGTGTTGGCTAATATGTTTCTCATTCTCTGAAATGCAGTCTTTGCTTGGCCTACTCTGTTCCTAATTTCTGTTCTGCATTCCCATTTGAAGTTATTACTGTTCCAAGGTATTTGAATTTCTGCACCTGCTTTAGAGTAGTTCCGTTTAATTTTATACTGCATGCTGGTGTATTCTGTTTCTTAGATATAACCATAGTCTCTGTCTTTTTGATGTTCAAAGTAAGGCCTTTCTGTTCACTTTCTTTGGCGACTTTATCCAAGAGATTTTGCAGGTCTTGTTGGTTCTCAGCTATCAGTACTGTGTCATCAGCATACCGAAGGTTGTTAATATTGTATCCTCCAATTTTTATGCCTGGTTCTGTGATGATCATTCTTAGAATATTCTCGCTGTACAGAGAAAAAAGGTCTGGAGACAGTACACATCCCTATCACACCCCTTATTTTATAGGCTGATATTTTCCAGTTCTATTTTCAACTCGAATTGCTGCTTCTAGCTGCCAGTATAGATGTTTTACAATTCTCAGGTCTTTGCCGTCTATATTGATGTCTTCAAGCATTTTAATGATTTCATTATGTTTCACCTTGTCGAATGCCTTGGTGTAATCAATGAAGCATTGCATTAAGGCAATTAGCAGTTTCTTTAAATTTTTTGACCCACCTCAAAATTGCTTGGGAACATTATCATGGGGATGTAACTCAAAATGGCGACGAAACTTTCGTTGTGCAGTAATAGACAATTCTCCACTTTTAAAATAAGTTTCAATGGTGAATGCACAATGTTGTGTTTGCCAAGAAGCCATTGTTAAAAATGACCATTTGTCTGCTTCATCTCTGATGTCATTTTTTTCTGTTTCTGTGCACTACGTCAGCTAAATCCAGTTATGCTTTATGCTGGACCCTGTATAAGGATATATTCACATAATAAGAGATATCAAATGATGCCGATGCTAAAAGCTGAGCTAAAACAACTTCTTCATAGCATTCATGCTAAATCTGGAGTATTATCTTCCTGGTAAAGTTCACAGGCTTCTCAGGGTTATCTCAGGTCACTCCACAGCTTCTGTCTCAAGTCCAATGTTTCTCATCAAATAGGACCATGTAAACTTGTGCCTTGGATATTCCTTTTCCTATTCCTCTTTTACATGCACACTCACCTGTGTAAGCTGCTTTGGAAAAAAAAGTAAAAAAAAAAAAAAACCTAATCTCTACCTTACGAGGTGGCTTGGTTGGCTGACTGGTTAGTTGCTCAGTCTACTAATCTGTTGGTTCTGGGTTTAAGTCCTAGCAGCGGCATTTTTTTTTTCTGGTACCACCACACCAAAAAGGGCCCTGGGAGTCCACCCAGTTTCTAAAAATGGGTACCAGAGAAATCTGGGATGGTAAGGTGGCCAGGTGTGATACTGATCACATCACACTTTCATGTGGCAAAGGTCCTGGAAATACGAGCCCCACGTCATATCCTCAATATGCCTTAATGGCATGGAAACGTGGATTTTACCTTTTACCTTATCTACCCTATGAGCCAAGCAGCTGTATCACCAAAAAAAAAAAAAAAAAAAAAATCAGATCACAGTCAGTTAATGACTAGTGACAGTGTCATCTCAAGTCACAATGGGACACCAGTGCCAGTGGTTAATATAATCATCTTAAATGCTGTTAAAGTATATCTAAAAATGATAGAAATAAAGAACAGAATGAAAACTATATTAAAAAATGTTAAGTATAAAACATTTTTCAAGCCATACTGAGGCCTTCCGCAGATACTCACGAGAATGTCTAAAATGACTTCCTTAAACAAGAAATGCCGGGACGTGTCAATGAGAAGACCTCGGTGTGGAAATCTTGGGTAATCATTGATCACTGTTTCCTTGATGTAGAGCTGGAACGAACATATTTCTCATACAGGACTTTTAAATGACACATAAACATAGAATCTTTGCTATATAACAAAAATATTATACTAACAGCAAGTACATTTAACTGCAGTGAAGTATGAGGACTTTTTCATGAATTCCAAAACAATTATTATTACATAAAACACTTCAAAAACAATATGATACAGCTGACACTTTCATGCTGCAGAATAAATTCTGGGAAATAAGTAAACTGATTAATTTGCAAAAGGCGGCATGGAGTCAACAAGAAACAATATAAGACTAACTTATGTTGAGGTTGAAACAATCACTACGCAAATACTTTTGTTTTTTTGTTTTAACGTGTTCGTGTGAGTGATTTGCTGTTTAAAGAAGGCACATTAAAAAAAAAATAGTTCATGCATAAAATTTTTGGTTGTCCTATGACTCTCTTATAACAGTATTCGGACACAAGCTTCCAGCAGTCTGAGAATACAGAGCATTCTCTATTCTCTTGAGCTGGAAGGACTGCCAAGTTAAACAGGAGTAAAAATAAAATTTTCACTTCGTTTCCCACCACATTTCACTATGATACAACTAGTGAAGGCACTTTTCTGCAATACTCTGTTCTGATGGTGATGAGAGTTTAACTAAGATGACAGATGGATTACTCATCAAAAACAATTCTTTTATCCTCTCAATTTCTTCTAGATGACATTAGTTTTACATACAGCAGTAAAAGAATTTTTCTGTGATAACAACTGCATCCATTTCAATTCTGAAAACATTTGATGCTCAAGATGGAAGCATTTGCAAAGGATGATGGTGTATCACTTTCTACAAAGAAGGTTTCCACAGTGAGAACATAAGAGGGCATTTGGTTCCCTTAATAAAGAATGTAGGAGTGATACTGATCGCATCACACGTTCATGTGCCAACGGTCTTGGAGATATGGGCCTTATAACCATATCCTCAATATGCCTTAATGGCATGAAAGGGGATTTTACCTTGTACCTTTAACAAAGAATGTATCTTTATTTTTATGGATGTGGAAGCAGTCGCCTTGCCTTTCTTATGACAACAATAATCAGACAAAGATGCGAAAAATGTTCCCAGACTCCACATTGCTGTACTACAGTTCTCGTGACACTAGAAGATCACAGTTCAGATACACGATGATGATGGCAACAAGATTAAAACATTATATGAAATGGCACTCTAACAACAATGTATGAACACACATTTTCAATGACTTGGTGTTCAAACAGGAGTGCTGTTTGGGAGGCAAAGTTCCGCAAGGGACATGCAAATGAATGAATGGTGTTCAAACTGATCAAATTACTTACAACATCATCTGTCCCCTTCCACACAAGCTGACCAAATGTTTCCAGGCCCCTCAAAGCCCCCCACACCTCGTTGGCTGCTATGTATGCTTTTCTCTTCTTCACAACCAGATCATCTGTCAATGTTCAGTAGAAATAAAAACAACTGGGTATAACTTCTTTGTAACCACTGGTATAACTTCATTGTGACAGTTGTTATGACTTCTTTGTGACAACTGGTATGATTTCTTTGTAATAATGCATAAAAGACATATAAGACAGATCGGAAGCTATCTTGCTCACTCATTATTTTAAGCTTAGGATTGGTCTGGTGAAGGCAAATCCAACAGTCTTTTATGAAAAGGCCAGAGTGCCTACCACACCTAATTTCTGTTTTTTTTTTTGTTTTGTTAAACAAACAAAGATGACAAGAGAGAAAAATAATTTACTATTCAGAATCTTAAATGGAACTTCATTTAAGTTTAACACATTACGCTATTGTTATGTTATTTGTTTTCATATGAGAAAGCATGAATGTGAAAATTGTTATCTGCTGTAAACACGTCTAGCATAAATAATATTTATTTGATAACTTCTTTTCCCTTCAATAATATATAAAGCTAAAACTGATGTCTATTAAGTTTGGATAAACATTAGTCACATTTTGTGCTTATGTGTGTGTATCCCCACTTCAACTTTCTATTTATCAAGTGTTGGGCAACAACTTTAACATGTTTCAGTTCCCTATTTGACCTCTCTTTTACCTTATCTTGAAACACCAATGTTTCAAACAGTGTTATCTTCATTTCTTTTAGCCACCTTCTACGTTTAAAGTGTAACACTCTATATTTCCTTTGATGTTTCGAACTAATGGTAACGCTGAATTGCAGTCATAAATTTCACTAAGACATCATCCTAAAACCTACATGATTCATCGGACTCCAAGGTTGGGTACTTTGAGCAAGGTTTTCTGACCTTCACCTCCACCCTGGTGATGCCAGTCGCCTTCAGAACTCATCTTTGCTATATCGCAAAGTTGGATCTTCAACATTTGTCCCTTCTGCATTCTGAAGGTTGTCATACATATCCTCCACTGCACCTCGTAATGTGCGCTGCAAATGGCGGACGAGTGCTTCCTCCAATATATCACATGTGATATCCATTGTGACAAAACGTAGATCTTTGCTGACTTTGTAAACCTATATAGATGATAGACAGATATTTGCTGATTTTGTAGACTTATACAGACGATAGAGTTGTGCTGATTTAGAACAAATTAAATCATGGAATTAGAACTTTCTAATAAATGTAAAGCACCAAACAGAGTAAGCTACATACTCAAAATATGCTCTTCAGGAAAGTTATGATATGTGAAACGGCTCCCTGATCTTGAAAATGATAGAGAAAGCACCTGTTTAGAAATTACCAGTAATACTGATATACTAAAAACTGAACTTTAAGTATTAACAAATAAAGTCACATATGAGCAGTAGATTCATGAAATGTGGACTATGAACTAAGCATTATTTCATGGAAACTGGACTATGAACTAAAAGTTACTGTGAAAGTAATACCATAGTTATTATTACTAGAAAACTGACACTATATCTGATATCACATATTTCTTATAGATAGCTTTGCACTGTCTGCAAGTATGCAGAAATAATAAATACTAATGACAGCTCCTTTGTTAAAAATTATGTTTCCAATTAGATCTGGCTGAAATATTTCTTCTGTACCAGTGCCTGGCAATCCAAAAACAAAATAAATGTTCTCAGAACTCAAAACTTTACTATTTCAATTTTGCTGCAAATACTGATATTAGAATTTAGCTGCTACTCCACTGAAAATAAAATCAGAATTCCATTCTTCAGCAGGTAAACTCCCATTAATATCTTCAGTAAGGAACTTCCCTCTTACAAATGCCTTTAACATCATATACTTCCCTTTTAACCTGACCTGGTTGACTGAGTGGTTAGCTGGTTGGTCTACTAATTCAGTGGTACCGGGTTCAAGTCCCAGCAGTAGAGCCATTTTTTTTCTGGTACCACCACACCAGAAAGGCCCCCTGGGTCCACTAAACCTCTAAAAACTGGGTACCAGAGAAACCTGGGAAAGCAAATGCATGGCCAGGCTTGATACTGACCGCATCACACTTTCATGTGCTGAAGATCTTGGAAATACGGACCCAACACCGTATCCCGATTAAGCCTCAGTGGCATTGAAAAGGGGATTTTACCTTTACATTTCCCTCTCATAACTTCTGTAACAAATCTTCCTTACACAGTCATTTACAAACTTCTCTTTGTTAACTCAAATACAGATTATTTTAATAACATAATTACCCACCCTGCCCTCCTTCTTGGAATAGTACTGTGGCATAGGCCAAGGTTCACCAGTAGTTGGGTGTGGGGCACGTCTGACTTTCATCTCTGCTGCACCATAACCACCAAAAACTATTGAGAAATCTTCCGTATCCCAGGTTAAGTTGAGGCCACCTATCTGAGGCTGTTGCTGCTGCTGCTGTGGTAACTGTGGTAGATGCTGCTGTTGATTAACAGTATTAACCCACTGATTATTGTTGGCCACATTCTGTGGATTAGCATTCAACAAGTTGTTGTTCTGACCATTTTGAACAACGCTGTTCACATTGGCATTGGGTGATATAGTGATACCAAGGATGGGATTAAAATTATTGTTGACACTGTTCTGGTTCTGAATTCCACCCGCACTGTTCTGATTCTGAAGTCCACCTACAGTGTTCTGATTCTGAATGCCACCTACACTGTTTTGGTTCTGAATGCCACCTACACTGTTTTGGTTCTGAATGCCACCTACACTGTTCTGGTTCTGAATGCCACCTACACTGTTCTGGTTCTGAATGCCACCTACACTGTTCTGGTTCTGAATGCCACCTACACTGTTCTGGTTCTGAATGCCACCTACACTGTTAGCTTCATGTTTGGTATTCTGTTTCCCTTCTCCAAACTGATTAGTCCCTGTGTTATCAGCAAGTACTGCCTGCCCAGGTGGCACAACAGCCTCCTGCTTCAAATTGTTATTTAAATGACTGTCCTGTAAAACAGGACTGTTGTTACTTCCACTGCCCGCACCATTTTGTACTACACCATTTGTGTTAACATTATTAACACCTTGACTGTAATTCTGACCAGCATTAGACTGCTCAATAAACACAACTTGTGGACTGTTTGCTCTGCCTACATCATCTGGCTTTTCATTAACAGCAGGTTCTCTTCTAGTATCTTGAGGATTCTGCCTCTGTTGTTGATGTTCTTGTGTTTCAGCTGTCTTCCTGTTTTCATCCTGAAACCCGCGCAACTTCTGCTGATTTTGATGTTCCTGAAATGTAAATGGGGCAACTAATTAAAAAAAAAAAAATAAACAAACACAAAACTTATCTTCTTAACATGGAACCTCATCACATATTTGATAAGGATACAGTAAACTCAAAACTACTAATCTGAAACACCTACTTATATATTATGAAATGATTAGGTGCTTATTTACTAATATGGTGGTACCGGGTTCATGTCCCAGCAGGCGGGTTTTTCTTCTAGTACACACCACAAAGGCCCAGGGGTCCACCCAGCTTCTAAAAACAGGCACCAGAGAAATCTGGGAAGGTAAATGTGGCCAGGCATGATATGGATCACGTCACACTTTCACATTCGAAGGTTGTGGAAATATGGGTCTAACACTGTATCTCCAATATGCCCCAATGGCATGGAAATGGGAATTTTACCTTTAACCTTATATTTCACATACAGAAAATATCAGCCACACTGGCACCAGGAGATGACACACCTAGTCTATATTCAGCTTTTAGAGTGATTTAAAAGATGAATGTCCAAAAACTTGGATGAAACAATACAGAAGTACTTCTTTCATTTGCATGTTTTTTTTCGTTTGTTTTTTTTTTTAAACAAAGCTGCATAAGTGGCTTATGATAGTAAAAGAGTTAAGTCTTGTACTCAGAAATCTGAATCAGAAATAAAATACTGTAAAGTCAATACAGATTCCCAGTATTCATAACAATTGTGGTCCATCACTGAGGCATTTCTAGGCTGGGCTATGTCTACAGGCAGGAGGTCTGACCTCACACTCTTGCTGCATTATGAAAGTGACAGGCGGTGATTTTTTTCCCACATAAGCCAAGCAAAGTAGGGAGGAACCTGGGAGAGAACCACCACATTCCAGCGTAAGAAGACCAGCATTCAAGCCACTGACAAATAAAATGGCAGCGGATGTACACAAATTGGGACTTTCCAGTTCTTTTTGTGGTCACCTCTTACAACACAGCACGATTTTTTTTTTTCTCTTGCTTACATATTTTGTCTAAATTCTTTTAGATCTTCCCCAAATGTGTCATTTTAAACCATTAATTACTTTTTGCCTTTATATTTATTCTTCTCTTTTTATTAATTTTTTGTTTTGTTTCCATTTCATTTTCAATTTGGGCTCCTTATCCAAATACAGAATAGTTTTTTTCTGAATTATGTCTATCACTGGGCTTCTTATCTAAATACAAAATGTTTTCTTGAATTTTGTCTCTAATAAAAAAAAAAGGAGGGGGTTGGTGGGAAGTAGATCCACTGGGTCTCCAGGTGTACAACAAACACACCACCCCTCCCTGAGGTCTGCTGACAGCCCATGGAACCTAATTTTTTTTAAGGTGCTAAATAAAGACCGACTGAAAGATAAGAAAAGCAAATAAAAATGTTTGAACATTTCAGCTTACAAAATTTCTTTATAAATCTGGCTCTGAGTTGTTGCAACTCACCAATTTTTGTAACAATTTAATATGGAAAATATTTTTTAACATATCTTTTTAGAAAACATACCAAGAAGCAAATATATTGTTGATAAAATGATATCCTACCACTGCATCCTCATGTACTGAGAACTGTACATGCAGTGTAATCTCTTTTCCTCAATCTGTATATGCACTTATTCTCCATCTTCAGAGAGACTTGTTTTCCTCACCACTGATGTCAGGTACCTATTTCTACATCTGGGTCAAGAGTTTGTCCCTAACCCACACTCTTCCTGTTGAGAAATCTGGTGGCAAGAAAGCACATGCAGAAGTACCAGATACAACAAGAATGTGAACCACCAACCTTCACTTGAGTTTCTGGAGATCTCTGAGGCTCATGTCTGACCTGCTGTTGGTCAGGCAACGCTTCTTGTCTCCTCAAGTTCTCTCCCACTGGTAAATTTTTCTCAAGCTGATCAGATGCCATCTTCCGCTTTCTCTCTTCTGACTCCGCATTCCTCCTCTTCTCTTCTAGATTTCTCTCTTGACCATGTTCTTGGATGTTCTGGGAATATTACAATCAGTTACTGGTATTACACAAAATAATTTATTACAACAAAATAAGAGTAGTTTATGAAATATACAAAGTAACAGCTTATTAAGAGCTCTATTACAAGAAGATAATAGTATATCAGGAAATAAATGTGTACAAGAAATATATAACACAAAATAAAAAAAATACAGAATAACAGTATATCAATAAATATCCTCCTATAAAATTATGGCATGCCAAAAATAATCTCTCTAAAAAGTCACTGCATATGAAGAAATACATTACTCCAAAATAAGTGAATACTCCCAATAAACTATCATAAAATAACAGCATGTCAAAAAATATACTGCTGGTAAATAAATGGAGCACAACAGGCCAAAGAAAAAGTGGTCAACCACGTGAAACTCTAAAGAGGACATTGTTAAAAGGAGCCAGTTCAGAGGGCATAACATTCCTTGATGAAGTTGAAAGATTCGCCAAGAATAGGAAAACTTGGCAAACAGCTATGCGAGCCCTATGTGATGTTTAACAGCACAGGAAGGATATAAGATGTAAGAAATAATGCTGAACAAGAAATATACTGACACAAAACTACAGCTTATCATGAATTGTATACTAAAAGAAAGTACCATGTCAAGAAATGAACAATATAACAGTAATTCAAGGATTTTTTTTTTATAAAAGAAAATGTTTATTTAATGCACAAAAAAAAAAAATAACAAAAATGTCTCCTCCATTGCTTTACTGATCTCTCTGTAGCTAAGAAGCAGAAGCCCTTGGGAGCAGATGCTCAAGTGCAGACACATGGATCATATCAAATAAGGACAAGGGTGATAAGGCAATCGGTGACCCATAGCTGATATGCTAGCATCAGGGTTAGCGAACCACAGCTGGCCAAGACCCTGTCCAACCTCTCCACTGGTACCCCCTGTAACAGGCACAGCCTGGCTAACGGGGCAGGGATTGTCATAGTCCCCATGGTGGTGGAGTCTACTAAAGAAGCACTGCACACCCCCTGCTTTTTAGCTGTGCTCTGGGACTGAAAAAAAATAGCTGCCATAACCCACTCCCACGATGATACAATGCTGTTCCTCAACACTTCTACAGCATCGGCTTCAAAGAACACCAGCTCACAGTTACAGTGAGACATTACAAGTACAAGTATCAAATAAGGATTATACTTCAGTTGCTTTTCTCACTTATTGGAATCAGCCATAGCAGCAAATATCACCACAGCTGGGGGTTTGTTAATCCCTAAATATATGTTTTAGTGACAGAAAACCAAGCATTCATTTACTAGCCCTGTTGAACTTTCTCCAGAGCTTCTGATTAATACCACCTGGCACACTGCAAATAGAGTAACCACAACCCAGGACACTTTCATGCTTAGTTTTTTTTTTTTTTCACTATTAATATCCATCTATCAAGTGCTACGCCTACTGGCATTGGTGTCATAACTCTCTACAGCTCTCTGTTTTGTGTTGCTTCTATGAGTTGTTTTGGTGTCCTCTTTCCATGCCACCTTGCCAACCCATTTAGGATTTTCTCTCTTGGTCTACTTCAACCTCTTTTCCCTTTCAATGCTGTCATGATGTCTTCCAGTTTTCCTCTTCTCATGACACGTCCTATAAATTTAGACTGTCTTCTCCTGACTATTGTAATTATCTGTCTTCTCAAGTGGGTCTCTCTCAAAAATATCTCTATTAATACAGCAATTAATAATCTCTCTATTAATATAAAGGCAATACTGTCATGCCTTAGAAGCACATAGGGATGTGGTGTTAGTGCCCATATTTTCCTGGACCTATCAGCACACTAGAGGGTGATATGGTCAGTATCATGCCTGGCTGCCTTTCCTTCCCCAACTCCAGAAGAAGTTGGGTACCCATTTCTACAGATGGGTGACTGGGGTGCCTCCAGCCGGATTCAAACCCCCCAACCTTTGCCATGAGAGACCAGTGCACTAACCACTTTGCCACTCAGACACAACTCTATTAATATAGCAATCATTAATCTTTATTAATACAGCAATCATGAATCTCTCTATCAATATAGCAGTTATTAATATCTCTATTAATTTAATAATTATTAATCTCTCTAACATAGTAATTATTAATCTCTCTATTAATATAGCAATTATTAATCTCTCTATTAATACACACAAGCACAAAATCGCTACCTGCACTGGTTGATGATTATGATCTTCAGTCTTTCTTTGACCAGACAAGTCCACAACCTCCTGATGTGGTGGTCCCTGGTTAATGTTGCTCACACCGTTTATATTGACATTACTGATCTGCTGGCCACCATTTAGTCCATGAAACTGCTCACCATTCTGTCTGGGTGGATATCTTGGCTGTAGAATGTTTGCAGTTAAATAGATCAAATCAAATAGAATTTCATAAAAGCAACACATCAAACACTTTCACAAAATCAACAAATCAAATAGTTTCACAAAACCAACATGTCAAACAGAGTTTTTAAAAAAAAACCAACAAATCAAACAGTTTTAAAAAAAACCAACAAATCAAATAAGTTTCAAAAAAACCAACAAGTCAAATAGTTTCACAAAACCAATATATCAAATAGAGTTTCACAAAACCAACAAATCAAACAGACTTTCATAAAAACCAACAAATCAGAGTTTAAAAAAAAAAAAAACCAACAAATCAATGTCTTGCAAACCAACAGACATTTTACAAAACTGCAATTTCTTTAGAATTGCAGGAAACGAAAGGGTTAAAAGGAAAGTCAGTATTAGAATCACAGAGTGAAGCCCAAGAGAAAACAGGTAAATGTGGGAAGTAATCTAAAAAAAAAGCGGGGGGGGGGGGGGGGGGGGGGGGGGAAGAATGTTAGTACCATGTGTTATAATCCCCATGGTCTAGGGGAGACAACCTATGTCACGCTGGTCAACGAATGAGAAAGGACAGAGACCCGAAGTAACTCTTATGAGCCACAAAAACCTAGAGTTCTTCCCTGATATTTTATGTTCAGCTTCGCAATACAGTACATACGGCAGAGGTGGTGGGGGGGGGGGGGACAAATTTGATAGCGAGGTAGGAAATATCTCACTACCAGATTATTTAGAGGACTGCTGCATGAGACTTCTGGTGAGAAGAATCGAACCTGGTCAATAAAAAGTGAAGTTGGGGGGGGGGGGGGCGGGTCAACTCTGTTCCAGTCTAATGAACTTTTTAAAAATTTCACGCTGTCCAGCCAGGAAAGTTCAAGGCTGCAGCTACAGTTTCCCACGCCACATGACTTCTCTGATGGGAATCGAGCTTTTCCACTAGAAATGTGCCATCAGTGGCTTGGCACGCCGCAAACAAGAAGCAAGTGCGTCACCAGATCCACGAACTGAGAGAGGAGGCCGCCACAAGAATAAACTAAATGCTCACATCAATACTTCTAAACAAGTTCTACTCTAAAGAAGAAGAAAAAAAAACCATTGATAACAATAACAACGTTAATGCAGTAGTGTTTACACCTTACCTCTTCTGTTTTAGCACGGTCTCCATCCCGTACATCAACACTGGCACCAGAAGGAGCACTGATGCCCTGGTTCTGAACCACAGGATGCCTGCGGAAGAAGTCGTCGCCAGCCAGTGCGGGACCGCCCAGGTACGAAATGATAACAGCAAATATAAACAGCGACAGCAAGCATGCCTGTGAACTCGAACGATGCCGCTTTGACGATGATAAAAATGACCTTGATGAGCAAAACTTGGTCATGATGATAGGGTTCTACGCTCGTCTCAGCTCTAAAGGGGATCTGCAAATGAAAACAAAACTGCAGCTGACGGATTGCTGTATCTACAGTCAAATTTCTAACAACTGTTACATCTAAGAAGGCTGCTGGGAGACATATGTGTATATATGTATGAGTATGTGTAAGCATGTGTATGTATACGTGTTTATGTTATGTTACACATATGTGTGTATACACATGTGAGTGTATGTGTGTATATACGTGTGAATGTATATGTGTATATACGTGTGAATGTATATGTGTATACACATGTGAATGTTAAGTGTATATACGTGTGAATGTATGTGTGTATATACGTGTGAATGTATGTGTGTGTATCTTCTTATATCTTATATCCTTCCCGTGCCGTTAAAAGTCACATAGGGCTCGCACGGTAGTTCGCCAATTTTTCCTGTCTTCGGCGAGTCTTTCAACCTCATCAAAGGATTTTATGCCTGTTAATTTGGTCTCTCTTAATAATGTCCTCTTCAGAGTTTCACGTGGTCTGCCTCTTTTTCTTCGGCCTGTTATATTCCACTTGATAGCTTGTTGATTCTCTGATCATTTCTTCTCATCAAGTGACCAACATATGTCCATCTCCTTTTCCTGATCACCCATGAGACTGGTTGTTGTTCAGTCATCTGTCTTATCTCTGCATTGTTCTTGAATTCATTCCACTTGATGCCGAGTATTTTCCTTAGGCATTTGTTTTCAAAAGAATCTAATTTCTTTTCTGTTTCTTTAGTTGTTTTCCAGCTTTCGCATGCATAAATGAGGGTGGATATTACATTTGAATTGAATAGTCTTAACTTGGTTTTTGTGCTTATAACTTTTGAATTCCATATGTTCTCAAGATTCTTGAAGATTGATGCTGCTTTTGCAATTCTGATCCTAACTTCCTTTCTAGTGTCACCATCCTGGTCTATGTAGCTGCCAAGGTATGCAAATTGATTGACTTCTTCAATATCTGTCCCTTCTATGTGTATTTTTCCAATTTGATTGATGGGAATTTTCATTATTTTTGTTTTGTCCTTGTTAATTTCAAGTCCTATTTTGCTAGCCAGTGAAGACAGGCTATCTGTTTTTTCTTGCATGGAATTCACATTATTACTGATAAGAGTTATGTCATCAGCAAAATCAAGATCCTCTAGTTGGGTCCCATGCACCCAGTCAACACCTGTGTCACCTGTGCAGCATCCTTTCACCATGAAGTCCACTGCAATCCCAAAAAGTAAAGGAGACAGCATACATCCCTGTTTCACGCCTGTCTCAATCTGGAACCACTCACTCATCCCCTCCTCTGTCTTGACCGCACAAAAATATCCATTGTATAAGTCCTTAATGATGTTGACAATCTCAGATGGCATTCCACATAGACATAAAACTCTCCACAATGAATCTCCGTGTATGCTATCAAATGCCTTTTTAAAATCTATGAAGTTCAGTATTAATGGTTTCTGCTTTTCAATATGCTCCTCAAGCATCACTCTGAGAGTAAAGATCTGGTCGAGACAGCCTCTCCCCTGTTCCTCTCTCATTGCAGTATCCACTATATCTTTGAGTCTATTCAAAATGACCCTGCAAAACACCCTCGACACAACTGATATTAAGGTTACTCCTCTCCAGTTGTTACAGTCACCAAGGTTGCCCTTTTTTGGTATTTCAACAATGATTCCCTTCTTCTAATTAGAAGAGACCCTTTCCTCTCTCCAAATCTTGTTAAAGACTCTCTGTAGTTGTCTCATGTTGTCACTACTGATAGCTTTCAGCATCTCGGCTGTTATTTCATCTTCACCTGCAGCTTTGCTGTCAGCCACCAAATTCACTGCTGTTTCAATCTCATGCAATTCAATTTCATCTAGGTTGACATTTAGCCGTGGGGCTGGTAAGTCATTCCAAGGCTCAACAATTCTTTTGGGTGTGGTCGATTGAGCATTTCCTGGAAGTGCTCAACCCATCCCTGCCCTTGGTCTTTATTTGATGTTAATAGTGTTCCAGTTTTGCCAAGGATTGGTCTTTCCTTAGATGTAATATTTCCTGTTAGCCTCTTTTGTATGTTATATAAAGTTTTGCTGTCTCCTGTTTTTGCTGCTTTTTCTGCCTCTTTCGCCATATTGTCTATGTATTCTCTTTTATCCCTTCTAGCTGAACTTTTTACTTTCTTGTCTATTTCTTTGTATTTTGCTTTTGCTGAATCTCTTTCATGATCTGCTTTTGCATTCAACATGTCTAATTTGACTGCTCGTCTTTCATGTATATACTTCCACGTTTTATCTATCCATGCTTTTTTATTTGGTTTTTCCAATCCAGCGCTTACTTTTGCTGCTGTGATTATGGCTGTGCTGTAAGAATTCCATAACTCATCTATACCTATTTCCTCAACTTCACTGGGCGTTTTGGAACGATTGGCAAGTTCCTGATTGAAATTAATGTTAGTATTTTCTTCTTGTAGGCTGTGGCTGTCTATCTTTCCGTGTACTGATTTCTTGTGTTTTTTCAATTTTAGTTTTATTTTCCCTATGCACAGGCTGCGATCACTGTCGACATCTGCACCCCTATAAGCCCTTACATCCATGAGAGACGCTCTGTATTGCCCTCTAATACAAAAATGGTCTATCTGGTTTCTAGTTCCATCATCTGGAGATATCCACGTTGTTTTATGTATCTCTTTGTGCGGGAATACCGTGCCTCCAATGTGTGTGTATATACACGTGTGAATATGTGTATGTGTGTATATATATGTGTGTGTGTGCATGTTTGTGTGTGTTTGTATATATGTGGTATGTATCTGCATGTATGTATATATGTGTATGTGAATATGTGTCTGTATGTATTGCATATTTGAAAAGTACAGGTGTATTAAAGTCTAAATTACTTTGTCTAAAGGGTGGCCTGATTGTTACATTTCTTATACTGCTTTTCTATAAACGTGATAGTTTAGAATGAATGTGAGAATGTTATTAAGTTTATTTCATATAGTTACATAAATCAAAGTGTGGAGTGTATGGACAAGAGACGGTTTATTGTTTAATTATTCATCTGTTTACTTCTTCGTGCGTATTATGCACAGTAACAAATGCTGAATGAGTGCGACTGAGTGAAAGCTGTATGATGAAGGGCAGAATGTTAGACGGGCCTGCGTGCCCAATTCTCAACCCTCTGAAGTCTATCCTATCTGTTCATTGGTTGGTTGGTTCGTGTCACAATCAGACTAGTGGAATTAATAGAAAAAAAAATCCTTGCTGACATCACTACAGCTAGATTAGTCAGCGGTGCCTCCAGACTTATTCATTCCTTCTGTATCATACCAAATTAATAGTTGTCTTTTTTTTTAAGGATAATAATCCGGGGATGGGGAGAAAGAGGGAGTATCAGAAATATATATTTCAGAATATGACTGGTGCTGAGGTATTTGTTTTGTATTTGGTATGACAGATGACGAGAAAGCAGAGAAGACACGTTATCTACAGGTTGAACTGTTGGCTAACAAGGATCTGGGGACCGGGATGGCTGGGGTCAGATATTCCTAAAAAAAAATTAGGGCTGGGGGGGAGGTCACAGTAAGTTAGTACCATTGGAAGAATTTAATTACTTAATTACCACTCTCCCTCACTCTCCCCTAATGAACGGATGGATGGATGGATGGATGGATGTGTTTGCATAAGACATATGTGGTACACGAGGGAAGCTGCAGAGTTCGACAGGTCGGGTTACGTCCCCTACGGTCCACTTCTTTGATAGGGATCTGTGAATGCATATAAAATAGAAATTAATGGGGTCGTGGGGTCGTGGATACGCGGTCCGAACGGATATTACGCAGCATATGACTATATACACATTTTGGGAATCTGCGAACATCGATGGAAAGGATCAGGACACTTTAAGAGCGAGAATGATAATATATTTATATATTCTGGCGGAGAAGTAGGAGGAAAGAATGGAGTGGCTTTTTATTTGGACAAATCAACATCAAAAGCATTACTAGGCTACAATCCAGTAAGTGATAGAATCCTAACAATCAGACTTAAGGGCATTCCTAGAAATGTAACAGTCATCCAGGTATATGCACCTACATCAGCAGCAGAAGAAGATGAAGTAGAACATTTTTATAACACACTGCAGACGACAATGGACCAGGTACGGAAAAATGATATTGTATTTATAATGGGTGATTTTAATGCAAAAATTGGTACAGAAAGAGCAGAAGATGAAGGACAAGTTGTAGGGAAATTTAGCATAGGACACAGAAATGAGGCAGGTGACAATCTAATGGCGTTTTGTATGGAAAATGAGCTAATGATCGCTAACACACTTTTTAAACAACATCCAAGAAGACTTTACACATGGACATCACCTGATGGGAAAACCAGGAATCAAATAGATTACATTTTAGTGCAGAGAAGGTGGAGGTCAAGCATAACATCAGCAAAAACTTTACCAAGTGCTTATTGTGACACGGACCATGAGTTATTAATAGCAGACATGAAGATAAAGATAAAAAAGATAGTTATGGGATCAAGACCACTCCGCTTTGACCTTACAAATATACCAGAACAATACGGTATAGCAGTGAAGAACCGTTTCGAAATCCTGATGGCTGTACAGGAAGGGATGACACCAGATGAATTGGCTACGCAGGCCAAAGATATCTTAGTAACAACAGCTAAAGACATGGTTCCAGTAAAGAAAACACAAAAGAATAGATGGATCACAGCAGGTACACTAGAACTGATAAAACAATGTAGAGAAATGAAGACGCAATGGAGAGTGACAAACAACAACAAAGATAAATATAAAACTTTAACAAAAGAAGTACGAAGAAACATAAGAAAAGACAAAAAACAATACATACAAGATTGTTGTGAAAGAATAGAAGAACATCAGAGGTGTGGAAGAGATAGTGAAATGTTTAAAGAAATGAAGACATTGACGAGAAATGTCACACCTAAGCTAAATGTAATTTGTGATGAGATGGGGAATACCCTGACAGAGACAGAGGAAATTCTGGAAAGATGGAAGGAATATTGCAAAAGAATGTATGAAATAACCGACTGTGGAAGCAGAAATCAACAGTGTGAATTATTATTGGAGGAGAAAGAACCCGAGCCGACAATGGAAGAAGTTTTATGGGCAATAAAGAGTCTGAAAAATGGTAAATCACCAGGATGTGATGAGATAACCGCTGAATTTATTAAAGCAGGAGGAAAGGAGTGTGCAACAATCTATCATGCACTATGTAAAAAGATATGGCATTCAGGTATTTGGCCAAAAGAATGGAAAAGAACTGTATTCATACCACTGCCAAAAAAGGGTAACCTGAAATTATGCACCAACTACAGAACTGTTGCCCTGATTAGTCATGCCAGTAAAATTCTGTTAAAAATCATAATGGGTAGACTTCGAAAGAAAATAGAAGAAGAAGTCAATATGGTCCAAGCTGGCTTCAGGCAAGGAGGAGGATCAAGAGATCATATATTCAATCTAAGATTAATAATAGAGAAATGCAGGGAGTTTAATGTGAATCTATATTTATCCTTTATAGACTACTCAAAGGCATTTGATTGTGTACAACACCAGAAACTTTGGGAAATAATGGAAAAAATGGGATTTCCAACACATTTGATACAATTAACATCACTGCTGTATTTAGACCAACAAGCAGCAGTAAGAATAAATGGTGAAACAACAAGTTGGTTTGACATAAAACAAGGGGTCCGTCAGGGGTGCATATTGTCACCCTACTTATTTAACTTGTATACTGAAAATATAATGAGGAATGTTAGAGAAGATGTAGACAAAGAATATTACGATGCCATAACAGTTGGAGGTTATGAAATACCAGAGATTAGATATGCTGATGACACAGTATTGCTGTCCACAACACAAGAAGGAATGGAAAAACTAATTATGTCAGTCCGCAAGAACAGCGAAGAGCAGAACCTCTATCTTAATGCAAAGAAAACTAAAGTGATGACAACTGACAAAACAAACAAGGCAACTGAAATATGTATCAGTGAGGAAAAACTGGAAGAAGTGGAGAGTTTTGAATATCTTGGATCACTACTAACTAATAATGGAGATACAATGCGGGAAATTAAAAGGAGGACATCTATTGCTCTTCAGAAAGTAAAACAAATAAAGAATCTGTGGAGAGGAGCAGACAGAACCACAAAAATAAGATTTTTAAGGGCATGCATCTTTCCCATCGCAACATATGCCTGTGAGACCTGGACACTTAACAAAACAGCTGAGAAGCACATAAATGCCTTTGAATGTAAATGCTATAGAAGAGTTCTCCAAATATCGTGGACACAAAAAAGAACAAATATATCTATACTACAAGAGCTTAATATTGAAGAAGGCTGGCTAGTAAAGAGGATTAAAGAGAGAAAACTTAAATATTTTGGCCACATTAAACGTCATGATAATTTAGAGAAGACCGTATTGGAAGGATACATAATGGGAAAAAGAAAAAGAGGAAGACCGAAACGAAGATGGCTGCAAGACATCGTTGATGATCTGGAAATGGATGCAGCAGCAGCAGGCCATCTTGCTCACAACCGAGAGGCCTACAGGAGTGCTGTTTGGGAGGCAAAGTTCCGCAAGGGACATGCAAAGGAATGAATGAATGAATGACTATAATTACCGGATTCAGTTCATCAAGTAAGAAATGTCTGCAATCAATACCATCACACAATCCTCTCACAAGCGCTGCCCGGCTATTACATATTACGCTTTGATAAACAATTATAACACTCAGCATGGATTTCTGTTCGTCAATCAGTTATTTCTGTGCATCTTGTGAAGGTTACGATCCACGCCGCCTGATCTGATGAACTGTCAGTTCAATAATGTGTCAACAGTTAACATTCCTGAGCTTGCTAAGCTTGGCCGCGAGGACTGCCCGGTTGTTGTTCTAGTGTCTTCACGTGCGCTAGCATCAACTAAGCATTACGTTCATGTCGCACAGACTGTCCGGCCGGATATCTTGCCCACTTCCCCTTTACGTTGTTAACTCTCTGAGAGGGCGGCGCGGCGTTCCAAATTCACGGTTTTCTTCCGCATCTTTTCTCTATGATCAGTTTAATGAGCTTGCTTTTCTGTCTGGAACACTTGGCCGTGTAGTCATCCTTGGATGTTAGATGTATACACATATCTCTCTTGCACATCTAATGAGCTTCCTTTTCTGTTTGGAACATTTGGCCGCGTAGTCATCCTTGGATGTTAGACACATATCTCGCTTATAAGTCTAATGAGCTTACTTTCCTGTCTGGAACACTTGGCCGTGTAATTATCCTTGGATGTTAGACACATATCTCGCTTACAGGTCTAATGAGATTGCTTTCCTGTCTGGAACACTTGGCCGTGTAGTCATCCTTGGATGTTAGATGTATACACATATCTCTCTTGCACATCTAATGAGCTTCCTTTTCTGTTTGGAACATTTGGCCGCGTAGTCATCCTTGGATGTTAGACACTTACCTCACTTGCAAGTCTAATGAGCTTGTTTTTCTACTTGGAACACTAGGCCGCGCAGTCATCCTTGGATGTTAGACACTTATCCCGCTTGCAAGCAAACTTCAAACCCATGATCTCGTTTTTTAATTACTCTTTTTTCCACATGCTAAGTATCTGCAACATATTATTCCGGAATGTGTCCACCTACCACTCCGTGGATATGACCTGTTCAGTGAAGAGGAGTGCATACGCCCAAACAGGTTAGTGTCAGACATCACGTTTCTCTCACGTAATACTTTGTCTATCTTTCGAAAGATAACAATACACGTTACTAGTTTTTTGTCTGTGTTTGCTTTTCCACTGAGTGCCAAGAATTCAATGGATGTGAAAGTGGATAATCTTCTCTTTTTTTTCAGACAACTGATCTTACATAGCAGATGATTTGATCACATTCTGTAGACTTCTCGAGAAAACACATGCGGAATGATACTGTTATCAAACTTTACTCCAGCGTCTTTGCTTTTTTTTAATACAGAGTATTATAAAGTAGATGTCTTACACACTTTTACACTGTTTAATGGAACGGGCGGCGGTGCAGATATGGGAATGTCCTGACTGTTGTGATGCTACCTCCGAAAATCAATGAGATTAGATAGTTGATGTCTTGTTGACATGTATGAGTGTTCTAATATGAACTGTACTGTAGAAGTCATCTTAGTTCATTTACATGGCGGCAGAGCTAGTAACTCGGTGGCGGCGGTAGGTCATCGGCTGCAAATACTCTTCAATATCCTGAAATCTCAGGCTAACTCTAACTTCACTAAAGGAGAATGTCGATCATGCCATAGGTTATGCCACATGTTTTCTGCTATTTTAGATACTTCGACAAACGAACTACCCGCTATCTAATCACTCTTCCGTCTAGCCTCCTCTATATCTTCTCTAGCAGACTGCAGTGTACTATTTTGCATTCAGGGTAACTGGCATGTTTTCCACGGATGTAGAGAAACCTGCTTCTGATGTCCACTCTCGGAAAGAAGGAAAGCATCGCGCTCAAATGCTCTATTACACGTGTTGCGTTTACTTCCAAGATCACCCAGTGGCACTGAAAGAAAGATTTATCTGTAGACATCATATCCCTGCAAACCGGCTAGCCAGCCATTCAGTTAGCCAGCCAGCCACTCAGTTACCCAGCCAGCCAGCCAGCCATACAGTTAGCCAGCCAGCCAGTCAAGCAACCAACAATTATTAAAAGCGCTGAAACCTAATAAACACCAACAAAAATATGTCAACGTTATCTAAATGTATATAAAGCAATGATATGTTTTTATATTTCACTTTTTAATAGCTGGGCGTCTCAGGGGCTCAGCGGTTAGTGCATGTTTCACATCGTGAAGGGCGGAGCTTGAATCCTGGCCCCAGGCGTTCCAGTCATCCATGCGCTGACCACATCACTCTCTAGCATGCCCACAGGTCGGGGAAAACATGGACACTTATCTCCTAGGTGTCTCTTTGGCTTAACAGACAACCTTTACCTTCCTTCTTATCTTATAATCTTATATCATTCTCGTGCCGTTAAAAGTCACATAGGGTTCGCAAAGTAGTTCGCCAATTTTTCCTGTCTTCGGCGAGTCTTTCAACCTCATCAAAGGATTTTATGCCTGTTAATTTGGCCTCTCTTAATAATGTCCCCTTCAAAGTTTCACGCGGTCTGCCTCTTTTTCTTCGGCCTGTTGTGTTCCACTTGATAGCTTGTTTTGGGATTCTCTGATCATTTCTTCTCATCAAGTGACCAACATATGTCCATCTCCTTTTCCTGATCACCCATGAGACTGGTTGTTGTTCAGTCATCTGTCTTATCTCTGCATTGTTCTTGAATTCATTCCACTTGATGCCGAGTATTTTCCTTAGGCATTTGTTTTCAAAAGAGTCTAATTTCTTTTACCTTCCTTACCTTACCTGTAATAGCTGAAAGAGGCCACGTCGTAGATCAGAACTGAAATACAACCAGATCTGTAAGTCATCCACGAGAGATTGTACAATTGTAACAGAAAAAAAAAATGATAGAAGACTGAATCGCGCAGACAGTGATTCTGTAAGGGTTCGGCATTATATGAGGAGGAGGCGTGAGCCAAATTATTGGAGAAAAGACTCGAGCGCAAGAAAAGTGCTCCTTGCAACGCAAACACTGCTTACAGTTACTCTCACCTTAATATATAAATCCAACACTGACGGAATGAACCGCAAAATGATGCTTGACAAAACCCACAACTAACAACTGCCTCCATCACAACAATCTTCTCATAAGAAAAAGTATATCATTGCTGAGAGAAATTTTAAAAAAAAAAAGGTATCATGGCCCACGCAGCGCATGTTTTACTAAAAAGATACACATTTTTCGAATGAGAAACGATGACACTTTTGCACAGTAAACCGAAATTTAAAAAAAAGCTTTGGTTACTGTTTTTTCGAATGCTAACCACACAAAGCTGTGCTGTTACTGCAGCCATGATTGTTCATTTATAAGAAGCACCTAGAGACGAGTAAGTCAACGCTAAACCACTGCAGAATCTGTGCAATTTGTTTCAGCATCACAATATCTATCATGCTAATTTATCATACTCCGCTATCTGCATAACTTGCACAGCTTGCGCATATAGCTTCCGTTATTTGTATGCGGATCAGCAGCCTTTTATGTTCATGGCACATCCATACTGGATCGAAATAAGCAAGGCCTATAGCTTTTTTTTCCCTGATGAAAAGATGTGACAACCACGTTATGTTATATACCTTCCTAGAGTCACGGAGGGAACAAGTATAAATACAGACGGCCGCAGAAATACAAATTGCAGCTGCCGTCATAATTTTCTATTTCATGTAAAAAATAACAAGCGGTTTTCCCCGTCATAATTTTCTATTTCATGTAAAAAATAACAAGCGGTTTTTCCTGTCATAAATTTCTATTTCATGTAAAAAATAACAAGCGGTTTTCCCCGTCATAATTTTCTATTTCATGTAAAAAATAACAAGCGGTTTTCCCCGTCATAATTTTCTATTTCATGTAAGAAATAAGCGGTTTTCCCCTCCTTTTGAGGTCAAGAATGGGCACCCCTATCTCCAGATGTGACCTATTGATGATATTAAACAGCTGAGGTTTCTATGGTCTGAGGACAATTGGAACATAAATAAGATAATGCATGGTCAAAAGATAACGGGAACATAAATAAGGTATATATATATATAGTTCATGTTAAAATCAGAAAATATGTATTGTATAATATTATTATCTACAATCACACCGTTTAAAAAAAACTGTAGAATTAATAAAATAATGCAATCCTTTACTTTGAGACAAAAATATGTTTGCTATACAAAACAAGTCTTCCCTATCTTCACCTACTGTAATCGCTCAAGAGACATGAATGTCTTGATCTGAAATGTTATCTGTCGGGATTTCTACCCTATATAGTGCACTTCGGTTCACTGGGATGCCAGTTAACTGGGGCAGGCGGTGATCTGGGACAAATAGTGACGAGCAGACCCAAGTGAAATATTTATTCCGAATTTGCTCTGCGTAACTGGACACACCCGGTGCTTCACTGGCAAATGGGCAACAGTAACATCGAGGCCAAACCAAAAATATAGACCTCCCCTGCGGGTAAAAATGGGTGAAAGTGTTCTAGGTAAAGACCCTGAGAATGTGTGGAGGCGTTTTGTTGTGGAGCAAAACAAACTCGATTGCCAATATATATATATATATATATATATATATATGGAATGTGTGGCCAAATCACAAAGCTGGTATAAGTTGTAAATAACGCTGAAGGGACAAGTTTCAAAAAGTAGGTTTTAACGCTGTCTATTTCGAGATACGGAGGAAGTAAATTCAGCAGCTCATCGTTCTTGTTATGGACTGATTAATCTGTTGAAGAACGTCACGCAGCACTCCATGGGCGACGTGGGACTGGTATGACTTTGGTGATGAATCGAGAACAAACTGTCCTGGCTTTTTTTTTTTCCCTTTCATACGCTGCTCTCTATTTTTGCTTCCTGCGAATATTCATGAATATCTACGCTAAAACTTAACTTCGCAATAGAAAAAAAATAAAGCGGCCTTCCCCACCCCCCCCCCCCACCTCCCCATCTGAGAGATAACTCTCACTCTATCTCAAAGCCGCTTAATAGGGAAAAAATGAATCAGTCCCGACGTGGATGAGTTAACTGAAACCCACTAAGTGTGTATATAAGAAAAAGAATCGTGTGTCGCATATACATGGTCGATTTGTCGAGATGTTCTAGAATGAAGCGTTCTAATATGAGTTGGTCCATGTTCGACTTAGGAAAGTATAAAAATGCATGGAGACAAAATACAGAAAGCAGATATCCCCCCAAAAATGCCTGTAAACACAACACTACACAACACAATCTTCAGGCTACGAACAGGACATGATATCTGACATGTTCGTCTACAAATAACTGGAACCTACACAAGCCGCGCTCTGCATTTGCAAAGCACATCTCATAAATCTGACCCTCGACATAAAATAGCTGAAGTGGAAATCTGTTGGGGGGGGGGGGGGAGAACATGAAGAGCTACTGCTGAGAGTGGTATTAATGGAGGCCACCCTTTTCCTTATATAGTTGGCTGAGCGTATAAGAAAAATAAGTCCTTCATTTGTAAAAAAAAAAAAATGTTATCTCACTTCGCACATCTTCTTCTTCTTCGTACGCATCGTCTGTCTACATCTGCAGTCCTGTCTCTGATATAAATGTCACTGTTTTTTGTAATTCATGCATGGAACCGTAGAGCTTATCTTCTTTAGTGGTTTCACTGGGCCAGTAATTACTTCTCAGTGTCTCGTAGTTGATGCAGTTTTGGAGGACATGTTCCACAGTTTGGGGCACCTGGACAAATGTACAAACAGTAGTAGTACCAACCTTAAACTTTGTATACATATGACTTCGGAGTCGGCTGTATCCTGTTCGGAGACGGAAAATGGTGACTTGTTCCTTTCTGTTTAGCATATGACAGTCATCATGTGGTTGTGTTTGTGGCTTCCTGTAGGTTTTTATCATGCTTTTTTTTATAGATGATTGGTTTGTCTGGTTGCTCCATTTCGGTGCCCTCTTTGGCCAGACGGTCAGCTTTCTCACTGCCTGGTATCCCACAGTGGGAGTGAATCCACTGCAAGGTGACTCTGTGTTGTGAGCCAGCTTTTGACAGGGCATCCTTAAGATCTGGTAGTTTGTTGCATTGAAGAGAATTACATCTGTAGAATTACTATGTGTCCTCATACATCAAACTAGCTACCTTTGGGGTGCGCGACAGCAAAGTTGATTAATGCACTGTTCTCTCATGGCTAGACGGTTGAGCGTCCTATCGATGTCCGAGGTTCAAGTCGCAGGTAATACTCTTTTGTCATTTTTCTTTCCCTCATGTCTAAAAGTGCTTTGTCTATGATTTTTTTTTCATATTCTACACCGTACAGTATTATACTCTCATTACTTCATCGGGAAAAAGCCTCATTTCCTATTTGTAGAAATTTGTATCTGAGGATAGTAGAAGTTGATTCAGATTTTTTATTTATCCTCCCGTCGTAATTTGACGACTTCCATATATTCAAACTATTTTCTTGGCCACATCCCTTTCACTCCGTCTGTTTGGTGAACAAAACATAAATAACTGGTAAATGACTGCTCACAAATTTGCAGACTACAGTAATTTCTCTTTTTTAAATGATTCGTTTTTTTCTCCGTCTTGTCTACGAGCACATGGCTGCGGGAAGCATTTGATGCAGGTGTCATGAATGTCTACTGTGGACAACGAACAAAATACGTTCAATCTCACAGTTAAATTTTGTTTTAGATAAAACGCCTAGCGTGGACATATTTTTTATACAATGCTTACGAAGGCAGTATAAAAACTGAGGTTTTATCGTATCTCTCGAGGAAAAGGCGAGGGGAAAAAAAGTCCTGCAGGTATAATAATTGTGTCTATCCAGTTTCACTGAAGTGGAAAGTGGATAATACTGCTGTGAAAGCTTTCCTGTCACATGCTCTATCTATCACACTTTTCTTAATCTCATTATTTCATGTACACCTTCGCTCACATGACTGCCCTCCAACGATGTCTACTTTTGTCTCACAAGACGCTCCTACATCATTAGTTTGCGAGAAACTCTTTTCTCTACATAACTTTCCTTACAGTAGGCGCAAACCATGCATGTGCTTTGCGTCTCCTGTTTTCTAGGGACCTCACCGGCGGCCCGCGTCGGAGGAATGTCACTCTCCAGGTGCAGTTTGTGACTCGTTTCATATCACAACTAAACCCACAAACAGCACTATTTCATTTACACTTTGACAGAGCACTAGTAAGCAATCAGTACTTAAAAGCTCATATGCTTTCATAAAACAAATCACTCTCTTTCATGTATACATTATTAAATACCTCTGACTCACTCATACAACAAATATAACAATTTCAAACCAGGTATATTACGATATCCTTCCACTTATAGCGTGTATCCAAAGGAGATGCTGTTGCCGTTCTTGGGCCATATGATGTGGCCACGTGATGCTCATGCCGTAATTCGTGAGTTTTTCTATAACACCATCTATCCATCTTTTCCACAGTCTTCCTCTTGTTCTGTGGCCTTTAGTTCTTTGGTTGAAGGCCCTCGTGGACGGCAGTATATGCGTCATTCTCATGAAGTGGCCAAACCAGTTAATTCTTTGTTTCTTGCAATCTGGGCATGGTGTAGTTCCTACCAACTGTCTTATGTCGTCTTTTCTTAGCTTATCTCTCCTAGTGACCCTTGCTGCTTTTCTTATGCATCTCATTTCACGTGTAGATGTTTTATTTCGCTGTTTCTTGGTTAGTGGCCATGTCTGAGATTGGTAGCACAACGTTGGTATAAATATGCTATTAATTAGTCGTCTCTTCGTTTTCAGTGCTATGTTGGGATGGGAAAGCAGCGGGGATAGCTGGTATATAATGGCATTAACTCTTTGTTTTCAGACATCAATTTCTATATCAAATCTCCCATCTTCTATAAACATACACCCAAGATAACTGAATTCTTCAACTTGTTGGGTTTTGTTTTCTTCGACATAGACGTTCAATAGGTTTTCACTTCCGCTGACTTTCATGGTCTCTGTTTTGGCAATGTTGATTTTCATATCTTAATGTTTACAACTGTGATGGAGATTGTTCACGTGATCTTGTAAGCTTTTCGGGTCATTGTTTGTAATGCACTGGTGCCTGCGAACATTAACTCATTCAGTCGTGACACGTTTGGAAAACCAGGTCAGAAAACTAGCACAGACAGACAAAACTTCTGACCAACCTATTACTGAAATCACTCCGCTAGAAATAACGCACACTGCACTCAACCTATCTCCTGTAACAAAGCGGGCTGTGAAGATTTTATCACCACGAATTATAAATGCAATGCACTTCTAACCTCGTATATAGAAAAAGAAAAACCTGGCAGGCTTATGAAGACCACACAGTGCAACCTATTCCCCGCAACAAAGCCGATTATAAAGATTTCGCCACGGATTATACATGTAATGCAATGTTAAACTTGCACATATAAAAAGAAAAATCTGGCCAGACTTGGTAGGCACTATTATGGCAGAGAGGCAGATTAGTCGACATACCGAGCTGGCGTCGGGCATATTGTCCTTACGAATATAGCGAGCTGCTGGGGCTGAAGGTGAATGTTTATTTGATGATATTCTAGACCAGGGATCATTAACCTTTTTTTTTTTCAACCAACGGCACACTCAAAAAAGTGAACAGCCACAACGGTAAACACTCGCAGCTTTAAGGAGAGATTTATTACTTTAAAGCAGGTGAGAACAGCTTCTTTAACGACCCTCTCAAAAATTTACGCGGCACACCTGTCAACCCTTTGCGACACATCAGACCCTGCAACAGGTCCTCAGCGCAGCTCCCCAGATATGGTCTGTGTCACAAGAGCCGGGGGGGGGGGGGGGGGGGGGGAAGAGTGAGGTAACGATCAAGGTGGTGCTTCTGATGAGAAGCACGACATGGAAGCTCTCTGGCCGGTCTTACTTAGATCTCGCATGTGCTCAGGAAAATGGACGTAACAGCTAGGAGTTAAAATTTACCTAGTATTACCTCTTGTAGGCAGTCAAAAATCTAGAAAAAATTCGTCATTTTGACTGATCAGTCTCTGACCAGACATACCAGAATGAAATGTTCCTTCCCTTTCCAACAGGAGTTAAATGTACTTGAAATAATAAAAACAATAATAATGGACAGCATGCTTCAGCACAGAATGGTAAATTATTCATTCGTAAAAAATAAATAAATGTGTGTGTTTTGTGTGTAAGTAAAAAAAAAAAAGATAAAAAGTCCCGTTTCTATGGCATTAAGACATATTTGGGATACGGTGTTAGGCATGTCTTTTCAAGACCTTCGGCACATAAAAGTGTAACGTGGACAGTATCATGCCTGACCGCATTTACCTTCCTAGATTTTTTCTGCTACCTGTTTTTAGAGGCTGAGTGGGTCCCGATGTTGGGACTTGAACCCGGTACCACCGGATTACCAAACCAACAAACCACTCAGCTAACTAGGGCGCCATAGTTAATATATAAGGTGACAAGTTTCTCCTCGAGCCATTAAAGATAGCAGTGTTATATTATGTCCCCCAAGGAAAATGAATATTTTAACAAATAATAATAACAACGTAAAGTAATACTGATTCTTGTGTTACGCTTGTTTCAATTTTAATTCCCTCATTTCGATATTTGTTTGGTTTTTTTTTTTTGCAATGATTTGACAACATTCAAATGTTCTAACGTTAGCGACGCGGAATTAGATTTCCAGTGGTGCTGGAAGAAATGTATTACCTATGAAAGAGTCGGAGCTGAACAGGTGGAAAGCAGAAGCCGGAATTGAACAGTTGGAAAGCAGGAGCCGGAGTTGAACAGCTGGAAAGAAGGAGCCGGAGTTGAACAGTTGGAAAGCAAAAGCCAGAGTTGAACAGCTGGAAAGCAAGCGCCGGAGTTGAACAGTTGGAAAGAAGGAGCCGGAGTTGAACAGTTGGAAAGCAGGAGCCGGAGTTGAACAGTTGGAAAGCAGGAGCCGGAGTTGAACAGGTAGAAAGCAGGAGCCGGAGTTGAACAGGTGGAAAGCAGGAGCTGGAGTTGAACAGGTGGAAACCAGGAGCCGGAGTTGAACAGTTGGAAACCAGGAGCCGGAGTTGAACAGTTGGAAACCAGGAGCTGGAGTTGAACAGTTGGAAACCAGGAGCCGGAGTTGAACAGTTGGAAACCAGGAGCCGGAGTTGAAAAGTTGGAAAGAAGGAGCCGGAGTTGAACAGTTGGAAAGAAGGAGCCGGAGTTGAACAGGTGGAAAGCAGGAGCCGGAGTTGAACAGGTGGAAAGCAGGAGCCGGAGTTGAACAGTTGGAAAGAAGGAGCCGGGGTTGAACAGTTGGAAAGAAGGAGCCGGAGTTGAACAGGTGGAAAGCAGGAGCCGGAGTTGAACAGGTGGAAAGCAGGAGCCGGAGTCGAACAGGTGGAAAGTAAGAATCGGAGTGTATCAGGATAGGAGTCGGAGTTGATTACTTGTCGTACCGACTCCACAGCCCTGCAGTTGATGCCCTTACACAAATATGGACCCGACTGTTAGCATTCTTCATATATATATATATATATATATATATATATATATATATATATATATATCAGGCATTATATATCCACTTTCAAGCACTGACCTGTTCATGTGGCTGACGATCTCCCAGCAGTGTGATCTCCAGCTCTTTCAAGTCAGCGCTGTGGCCAACATCTTGAGTCAGCAGCTGTTCAGCATATCGTGTGATCCGCTGCTGAAAATCTGTATCAGAGCCCAGAGAGTGAATACAGTATCGGCTGAATATGGTCCACAGTCACTGATAACAATTTCTCATCTCTGTGCCAAATATGTCGCTTCGCGTACATGGCCATTACTTACATATTTCATAATAACAAGATATTAAAGTGCAAAAAAGGACAGTACTTCAACTTTCTTGCTTATTCGAGTGACAACCGGCACAGAAAAGAGGGAAAGACAACAACGAAGTACTGTTAAGAGAAATAAAAAAATATCATGCCTTTTGCGAAAAGAACTTTTTCAGTATGTGGACCCATAGGCGTTATCTCTTTGCTCACTTGATCTTTTTTTCCCCTTCTGTGTTATTTAAAATGTCAAGTATACATTAGAAACTTGATCAGAAGTCAATGAATTCTTAAAGTGACTACACTCCTTTAGGAATATTCTAAAACAATAAATGTGGTAAAAATTAGATTCCACACAGACTGAAAAAACGGAAAGATTTTTCGCCTACATATTAGAACAAAAGCACATGAATTTTCCAACATCTTATACTGTAAAGAATGCACCTAAAATCGCCTATATTTTATAATGAATGCACCTACGTTCACCTATATTTTATAATCAATACACCTACGTTAGCTTATATCTTATAATGAGTACACTCATGTGAATAACATGTACATGTGTGAATCTGTGAACGAATTAGCCACCATCTGTGTCCGCGCAACACCCGCGCATTCTTGCTTACATGTAAGTAAGAAGATTATAACGACTGATATTACGTTAATAAAGTTCACAGCACCAGTAAAATACTTATCAAAATGTTACACATCGCGTTCATCAAACGCGTCATAATTACATCACTGCACCTCTCTGAACGAATATATCCAACACATATGCAGAATTACCTTTCATGGATATGTCGCTATGTAGGCTTTTCCCGTTAATTTATTATTGTTATTATTTTTTTCATTATTAAAAATATTTGGCCGTGCACCTTGTTGTAACAGCACCCCCCCCCTTTTTTTTTTCTTCACTTCGACCATTTTTAACATCTCCCTTAAATCATGACAAGCACCATAACTCAACATTCTGAAAACCACTTTCAGGCTACTCTAACACCCGTATGTGGCCACACACAAACGCAAACAATGATCAACATAACGATCAATATGCCAAGTACAATAACCACTCAATTTTTAATGAAGCCGTTATGGACAATTTCCAGTCTCTTTAGGTAGGACTCCAAATAAGCAGTACAGACATAAACATGAACATGCTTACTTAGCACGGGTTCACTAACAACATCAACTAATATAAACGAAACAACAGAAGCAAGGCACCCCGTCAGCTCTCCAGTGACTAGCTTCTCACATTATCACCACATCTCAAAACATAATTTCATTTCTGCATGAACACAGAATACAACCTATTCACTTCCGTGATACGAATGATTACAGAAGGAACCCATGCATTAATCCCCATCCAACAATCTCAGCTACGGGACCCGCAGTTACACATAGCAATAAATATAAAAGCATCAGCCCAGCTACATCATCAACATTAGCAATTTTCTATTTCATAATCCCACCTTCTGAGTCGTCACGCTTTTTGGTGAGAATCACAACACACCTAGTAACAATCATGGCTGCTTAGCCTGGCCAGTGTGATTATGCTTTAAACAGTCACTACATTTCTAAATCATATCTTACAGACTTCCCGTGTCGTTAAACGTTACATAGGGCGTTCCATGTAGTTCGTCATGTTTTTTTCGTTTTCCGCCAGTTTGTCAACCTCGTCAACGGATCTTACGTCCACTAATTTAACCTCTCTCAATAATGTCCTCTTGTTACACACGGTCGACCTCTTGTCTTTTTGTGTCCCATTTGATAGCTTGTTTTGGGATTCTCTGATTATTTCTCCTCATCACGTAGCCGATATATGTCACTCTCCTTTTTTTATCACTGATGAGACAGAAATGTTGTGTGTTCGTATTTCTTATCTCCGAGCTCGGTCTCTTGAACCACTACCCAACACCGAACAACTTTAACCAGCGACCACATCTGGACATGGACAATATGCACAGCCTCTCCATATCACAGACCTTAATTGGCCGTGTACTCCTGCCTGGAGTTCTGCTGATGATCCCACTACATTCACTTCCTCGTGAAATATCGCTGATCTGCCGGCGCGACCAACACTGGCAATACTGCATCCTGCAGCTATTCTAGTGCTGGCCTGTGGTTTTCAGACGCTGACTTGCATTTATCACGGCCTTTTATTGTGCTTAATGCTTAAGTGCGTTACAAACACAAACAAACAAAACTCATAGACTGGTAATGTATTAGGTACTGTGCCAACGGGTGATTATTTTCATTTAACTTATACGGTCCTCGCATCTCTCATAAACCTCATAGCTCTGTTATCTGATAACCTGAACCTACTTTCGATCGATCCCTTGATATCTATAAAGAAAAAAATGACAATGCTGCAGAATCAAAGAAGTCGGACCGAACTGACAGACACAGGACAGAATGAAATACTGGCACAACAGACAGGTAGAGTAACATGGATGATGATATAATTTGTTATTTGCCCGCTAAACCAGACCCCAGCGCTAATGCTCATTACCGTGCGCCTACGACCTTATTTCTATGAAAGATTCATTACCGTGCGCCTACGACCTTATTTCTATGAAAGATTCATTACCGTGCGCCTACGACCTTATTTCTATGAAAGATTCATTACCGTGCGCCTACGACCTTATTTCTATGAAAGATTCATTACCGTGCACCTACGACCTTACTTCTGTGAAAGATTCATTACCGTGCGCCTACCACCTTATTTCTGTGAAAGATTCATTACCGTGCGCCTACGACCTTATTTCTGTGAAAGATTCATTACCGTGCGCCTACGACCTTATTTCTGTGAAAGATTCATTACCGTGCGCCTACGACCGTATTTCTATGAAAGATTCATTACCGTACGCCTACGACCTTATTTCTGTAAAAGATTCATTACCGTGCGCCTAAGACCTTATTTCTGTGAAAGATTCATTACCGTGCGCCTACGACCTTATTTCTGTGAAAGATTCATTACCGTGAGCCTACGACCTTATTTCTGTGAAAGATTCATTACCGTGCGCCTACGACCTTATTTCTGTGAAAGATTCATTACCGTGCACCTACGACCTTATTTCTGTGAAAGATTCATTACCGTGCGCCTACGACATTATTTCTGTGAAAGATTCATTACTGTGCGACTACGACCTTATTTCTGTGAAAGATTCATTACCGTGCACCTACGACCTTATTTCTGTGAAAGACCCAAACAGGAGCACATGGACCAAATCTGAAAAATGAACAACAACCACAGCAACGCTTTCTATTGTCAGAAACCGGAATTCGGAACTGTAGGAATATTTCGTATTGTGAAACAAGAAGCCTTCTATAATCTCATACATTTTAATGAGAAACTGCCGGCGCCAGTTTTCATTAGGACAAGCTGGGGGTACTGCATGAAAGCACTTGGCAAGCTGAAACATGGTTCTCGGTACAATTGCCCAGATCCAGCACCCCACGAGTGTGGGTAGGCCCAGACACAGACAAACACAATCAAAAGCCTAACAAGGATACACTAAACATGAGGCAGCCTCGAAGTACTTTAATAAACATCAGCCGTTACTGTCGCCGTGTCACTGATACTATAAGCATTAACACCCGCTGACGCTGGCATCCTGTAAGACAACGAGACCATTTACATAGGAGAGCGACTTTCTGCGAAGGGGAGGTCATGTTACGAATTGATAAGCAACAAAACCTCCTCGTCTATATCACCTATAAAACAATCTACACACCTATGATTTTCAATCTGTTCACTGAGAATTCTCTGTAAGTGGTATCCGACATATTCAAAAGAAAGAATGAGCAAAATAAATTCGATAGTAAATGACTGTATATAAATTAAAAAGACAGTTAGACTGGAATAAGATATAGGTGAGCAATCTTCACTTACCTATTTGCCACGAATATTGCGAAACAGATTCGAAGTATCTTCCAGGAACCACGGTCCGCTGTTACTAAGCTAAGACTATGAGGGTACAACCAGGACAGACAGACATTTCCAAGCGATGACATGGCAAGAAAACAAGTTAACGATTGTTTCAGTGAAAATATGACGCCAGTTTCATCCGACAAATCACCACAAGATTCTATTCTGTTGATACGTGAGAGAGTTTTTTTTAAAAATTACTTTGTTATAACGAGACAGCGACATCTTTCTCTCCGCACAGGTTCATTTCGGTCCCTCGCTACGCCTTCGTAAAACAATAAACTCTCACTGACCGAGAGTTCTAATAACAGTTTCACATATAGTGTCCGTGCGACGCTGCTCAAAGAGACCGACTGACCAATTAGCTGCATTCTTTAGATGCTCACGTCACACATGGAAAAGGCTAAGTGAAAGCAAGTGATCTGTTTACACACATTGCTGCATTACTGGAAGAATTATACACAGTGCTCCCTATAAACGATACAGCTCACAACAGTCACTACCTTGCTTGATTCATATTGTCTATGATGACTTTATGAACAATCAGCGAGAGAACAAAGCTACTGTACAAATTACAGCTGATCTTACAAATCGTGAAGTGAAAAAAAAAATGTACGCACGACTGAGTGTCACTCTGGAGCAGTGGTTCCCAACCCGGGGTACACGTACCTCTGAGGACATTTAGGGGTATGAGAGTAGACGCTGGATAATGACGTAAAACAAAAATGTCAACTGTAATAGTAACACACAATTCTGCTAATATGTAAGGGTACAATTTATAGAAATAGCTGCCAAAGGTTACGCAAGCGGAAGAAGGTTGGGAACCTCTGTTCTAGAGCATATGAACCATAACATAAGTATAAGTTCTGACTCACACATACTACAATGTAATCACGTCTAGGAAGAGCTCGCTAGTTAACCTGCCATGCTGTTTCATTTGCAGCCAGTCACCAGGTTTCTAAGACAAGACAATAAATCTAGACAGGTTAATGCAACACAAGAATATGGAAAAATGAATACCTTTATAGCATATCGCCAAGATGATTTCTATTTGTTCCATCAAACACCGAAAGGCAGATGAGGAAGGAGGCAAGACAAGGCAAGATAAGAATAGCTTATGGTAGGAAACAGTCGGTCTATGTTTATAATAAAACATAATCGTTGTCTACGAGTATAACAGGCGGACGTCAAGAGGGTTGCTTTATGATACGGGTGAACTTGTTTTCACGCTTGACACAAAAGATACGCAAAATTTGGTTCTATTCTTGACATTCATTCATTCATTCATTTGCATGTCCCTTGCGGAACTTTGCCTCCCAAACAGCACTCCTGTAGGCCTCTCGGTTGTGAGCAAGATGGCCTGCTGCTGTTGCATCCATTTCCAGATCGTCAACGATGTCTTGCAGCCATCTTTGTCTTGGTCTTCCTCTTTTTCTTTTTCCCATTATGTATCCTTCCAATACGGTCTTCTCTAAATTATTATGACGTTTAATGTGTCCAAAATATTTAAGTTTTCTCTCTTTAATCCTCTTCACTAGCCAGCCTTCTTCAATATTAAGCTCTTGTAGTATAGATATATTTGTTCTTTTTTGTGTCCACGATATTTGGAGAACTCTTCTGTAGCATTTACATTCAAAGGCATTTATGTGTTTCTCAGCTGTTTTGTTAAGTGTCCAGGTCTCACAGGCATATGTTGCTATGGGAAAGATGCATGCCCTTAAAAATCTTATTTTTGTGGTTCTGTCTGCTCCTCTTCACAGATTCTTTATTTGTTTTACTTTCTGAAGAGCGATAGATGTCCTCCTTTTAATTTCCCTCATTGTATCTCCATTATTAGTTAGTAGCGATCCAAGATATTCAAAACTCTCCACTTCTTCCAGTTTTTCCTCATTGATACATACTTCAGTTGCCTTGTTTGTTTTGTCAGTTGTCATCAATTTAGTTTTCTTTGCATTAAGATAGAGGTTCTGCTCTTCGCTGTTCTTACGGACTGACATAATTAAGTTTTTTCCATTCCTTTTTGTGTTGTGGACAGCAATACTGTGTCATCAGCATATCTAATCTCTGGTATTTCATAACCTCCAATTGTTATGGCATCGTAATATTCTTTGTCTACATCTTCTCTAACATTCCTCATTATATTTTCAGTATACAAGTTAAATAAGTAGGGTGACAATATGCACCCCTGACGGACCCCTTGTTTTATGTCAAACCAACTTGTTGTTTCACCATTTATTCTTACTGCTGCTTGTTGGTCTAGATACAGCAGTGATGTTAATTGTATCAAATGTGTTGGAAATCCCATTTTTTCCATTATTTCCCAAAGTTTCTGGTGTTGTACACAATCAAATGCTTTTGAGTAGTCTATAAAGGATAAATATAGATTCACATTAAACTCTCTGCATTTCTCTATTATTAATATTAGATTGAATATATGATCTCTTGATCCTCTTCCTTGCCTGAAACCAGCTTGGACCATATTGACTTCTTCTTCTATTTTCTTTCGAAGTCTACCCATTATGATTTTTAACAGAATTTTACTGGCATGACTAATCAGGGCAACAGTTCTGTAGTTGGTGCATAATTTCAGGTTACCCTTTTTTGGCAGTGGTATGAATACAGTTCTTTTCCATTCTTTTGGCCAAACACCTGAATGTCATATCTTTTTACATAGTGCATGATAGATTGTTGCACACTCCTTTCCTCCTGCTTTAATAAATTCAGCTGTTATCTCATCACATCCTGGTGATTTACCATTTTTCAGATTCTTTATTGCCCATAAAACTTCTTCCATTGTCGGTTCGGGTTCTTTCTCCTCCAATAATAATTCACACTGTTGATTTCTGCTTCCACAGTCGGTCTATTCTTGACACTCCCCTTAAATCACATTTTTTTTCCACGCTACATAAGTAACATCAGCAGCAGGCCATCTTGCTCACAACCGAGAAGCCTACAGGAGTGCTGTCAGGGAGGCAAAGTTCCGCAAGGGACATGCAAATGAATGAATGAATGAACATACGTGGATGTCGTTTATGTAACTAGTGTGACTTATACATGAGATATAATATACAGTGGACAAAGAAAGAGACAACGAATTAACTATGGTAAATACTGAGGCAATAAACAAAGTAAGCTAGGGTGTAAAGTACGACCTTGGTGAATACATGATGTTACGTGTCCTTTATAAATACATTATTTTAAACCATGAAAAGAATGGAAATTAACGTCCTTGGTTTATGTGAAATGAGATGGACTGGAGCAGGAAGCAGAGATCATAAAGACTTCAAAATAATATATTCCAAGGGAAACCACCATAGGAATGGAGTTGGCATAATATTGGTGATAAGAAGACGGCAAGAACTGTGAAAGGCTTCTGGTGCATATCAGACAGTGTTAATTGTTAAATTACAGGGCCATCCAATAGACACAAATCTCATCCAAGTATACGCACCAACTTCAGAAAGCTCTGACGATGAGATAAAAGAATTTAACAACAATCTGGACATGGCAATGAAACAGTGCAAACCATGGGAAGTAAACTTTGTGATGGGTGATTTAAACGCGAAAGCAGGGACCGAACAAGACAATGAAGCTACTGGCAATTATGGACTAGGAATCGGAAACAAAAGAGGAGAGATGCTGATTGAGTTGACAGAAAAGAATAAAATGATAATAGGAAATACTTGGTTTCAACAATATCCTATGCGACTATGGACGTGGAAAAGCCCAAATAATAATACACGTAACCAGATAGGTTACATTATGATCAACAGAAGATTCAGAAACTCACTAATATCCATGAAAACAAGACCAAGCGTAGACTGCAAGAGTGACCACATCCCAGTTGTAGGAAAAGTGAGAATCAGGAGGTTAAAAGTAGCAGCTAAAAGCAAAGAACTAGATAGAGAGCAGTTACGGAAAGATAAAGCAATACAAGAACAATATAGAACCATAGTACATAATAGATACAATGCTATAGAGAAGATTTAAACGACTGATGAACAATGGAATATGCTCAATTTGAACACACTGTGGCAAATTGGAAAAGCTGAAGGAAGAAGACACAGAGGAAGACAGAGAGAGAAGTTACTGGATGGGATGTCAGTGTGGCTAGGAAGAAAGTCACCGCCGGATCTCATAATCAAGTCTAAAGACAGGGAATTGTGGAGAGAAATGATCGCCTACGCCACATGGCACGGCACTTGAGCTGTCCCAGTCATCAACAACGATGATGAATTATAACTTTAAGGAAAAGACGATCAAAAAATTCCCTACGTACGTCTTGAGGCGGACTGATATTAGAGACTATGACAATCATGAGAAAATTCTATGGAAAAAGAACACGAAGTATACTTAGTTTGGGGGGCGGGGGGGGGGGATGACACGAACTAACCATCTGGTACAGGAACGGGCATACAACAGGTCAAAGTAGTGATGTGACGAACAAGACAGAACATAGCTTAAAACTAACTCACTGCCGCTCACTGAATGCATTAACGAATGAATTGTATTTTAGTAATTCTACTCTTTTGTTTAAAATCTTTCCAAAACTGTCAAACAGTAGCTTTACAAGAGTTTTACAGTTCAATAAGACAAAAGACAATCGGACACGATAAGGCCAACTATGCCGATGAAAAACATCAAGGAATACTAACAGTTGAGACAATACAGCCTACACCTACCGTTAAGATGCATCTGATAACGGCTGTTAACGTATATCGATCCTTTTTACATTTTAACACAGGCGTTCAGCACGAAGAAAGAAAACATTCACAAATATTGAGAAGCCCGAGATGATTATAGTGACAGTGCTAGCTTACCACTTCAAGGAAACTGGCTTCATGGCCAAATACCTGCAGCACTCAAATAAAGCCAGATGAAAAATACAGCAGGACGAGCTTTGTGGCAGGAAAGAACCCACAAGAAGAACGCCCCCAAGCCCCGAAATCAGACACCTGGCGAAAAGACTCTGAAACCTTAAGCTGTAATCACCGCCACCACGGGCTTTTACATTTCAGTGGTCGCTTGGATAAGATCTTCGTCCGCGACCTCTGGGCAAGTCCGCGTATACAAACATTTCCCTTTCTTCTTGCCATCTTTCAGCACAGCAACTGATGGCAATGTTTCATGCAGGTTTAATGTTCTCACTGTAGTGCTCTTAACTGGGTATTTACGTTCTGGCATCACAACTGTTGGCTTTATTTAATTAAAACAATAATACAGACATCTATTTAAAAACTTACAAACAGGGCTTCCCACTGAAACATCACACAACATAAAGCAACGAAAGTGAATACGGCTCTCTACAAGCTTATACCATGAAATCCTGTGGATGTGGCAGCAGCACAGGGAAAAGAAGTACTTTTATACCGTTGCCTGGTGTGTGAGACAGCCGACTCGGATATTTTTAACTTGCGATGAGCTTCAATTGGCGAGCCTTTTGGCATTCGCTGAGAAACGGTGTAAATAACCGCAAAACAGAATGCGACAACGGCTCACTGTGGACGCCGCTGAATCACGGTATTCACTTCATCCTGGGAAAGTGACAACATCTTGTTTTTTGTTTGAGACATGTAACGTTCCGAAACAGAAAAGTTGCAAGACTTCATTTTGAAACCATGTATCACAAAACATGTCAGATGAGGACCCCCCCCCCTCCAAAAAAAAAATTACTGCTTGTGTTTTTGGCACAAGTTGACTGTGTAGCAAGGCGGTTGTTGGTCCTACTATAGGCCAGAGTTTGATCCACGCTCCTCATCTTTCTATTTTTCTCCCACGTAAAGCTGATGGTAAATGATGAGAACAAGGGTAACAACTCCTGCATATATTTAGACAGCATATTTGTCCCGGGGGAGGAGGGCACTAATGGAGCAAAATAATCCTTTAAATAGAAAAAAAGTAAGAAACAAAATCAATCGACCGTAACAACCACGAAAGACACATTAAAACAATCCGGTCGACATTTAAAAACACAAGCATGAACGCACAGGTCAACCTGATCGTGTCCTAATACCAAGAGACCTCGGATGTACATAACAGAAAATTGTGGGGTGATATAGGAGTCGGCCTCAACCAGGTCTGATATAATTTATGTAACATACATCTGGTACATTCTTACTGGTCGGGACAGGGTGGGTTTATGGGAAGTTGACAATTTACTCTTTCAAAAACTTCAGAGAGAGAGAGAGAGAGAGACACTTTGTCAGCCATTAGAAAGGATCTTTCCCATTATCATTACTGCAACTGATCTATCTAAACTAATCTAAGTCCCGTAGCATCTGCATGTAGTAGGGGTGTCAGGTGCTAGCGCCTTCGCAGTTCTAGGGCGCTACTTCTGAGGTAGAGATGCCAGCACCCTCGCTGCCTTTGTTTCCCTAGGAGAACCCCAGGTGCCCATTTTTTTTAGGCTGGTTTGAACCCGATCCCGATGGTCCGAAAAAATCCTCCCCGAGTGCGAAATCACCCATGGACCTTCTGATCGGCAGGCGTGTGCACTAACCGCTACACCAGCATGACGACAGCACAGAAACTAATGGCAAATCTTACTAATATGAGCAGCTATTGTGGTACGATTTTGTTTCTCTGTTAACTATACCGCACAATGCGGATGCCAGAGACTAGTAGTAAGTTCCTACGAAATTCTCTTGTGGCTGATCCTATCAAAGTTCGCTTGATACGGAGAGCTACCCATGTCAAGAATGTGTCTGTGCCAAACATTTCTGTTTCTGTGATCCTGCCAAGTATCTTTCAGTTTGACCCTCCTTTCCTTATCAAAAGACAAAGCATCTGTCAATAACTGACACATTATTGGTTTATCGCCGCTGGAAAAGCTGTTTGTTCATATTTTCCTTAAAGATGTCAGCGCACAGTGATGTTAGTACCACACTTTGCTGCCTCTCTTTAGCTGTTGGCATAATGATGGGTGATAGTCTTCTTCTAACAGAAGACATCCTGAAAGAAAAAGGCTCTTGTTCCACGTGGCGGAATCTTTCGCCATGCTGTCCCAGTCATAACCTCTGTTCTCCTAAGTCGACCATCTTCTCAGACCAGTTCTAAAACACACTTATGATACAGATATAGTGAAATCGTGTTGATATCTTTTTAACCTTTGGTGAAAAAAAAAGGGGGGGGCGGTTTAAGCCCCACGATCAATATATGCAGGAACAAAATATAATACATACATATCGTTTCCGACCAAAATCACAACACCATTTCGTAAAAAGACTAGATTTAAAAAGAAAAACACACACACACGCACTCACACGACTACAACACAAAGCAAGAAAATAAGGTTACCATCGCTACACGCTTCACACCACAAAAATGGCTGCCATCACCCGCCATGAACAAGCATTTCACAGCCATGAATAGATTCGCTTCTCTGATTACAGCTTATTAACATTCAGTGTCACAGCTGCTACAAACTGATATTTCATATGAAGAGTTTTCATAAAACGCGTGAAAATGAACCCGGCATGTGTAAAACACTTAAAAACACGACAAAAGCCGCCAAAAGCGCATCACAGTAAATCAGCGGCTCTCAACTTCTGTTTTGTCATGGACCTCTTTTCTGACTGAAGAACATATGTGAACTTCTAATTTTAAAATATAGCAATAAATATAACATAGCAATAAATAGAGCATAGCAATAAACAGAGCCCAGATGCTATACAATGAGGAAAAGAACAAAACGAGGTGGTCCTCAAAGAAATTTCAGAACAATAAAAACTATTTAAAATTAAAATTATAAAAAAAAATTATAAAAAAAGATAATCAAAATGTCTTGGACACGTCATAAGGATGCTTTCATTCAAATTATGAGAGGATGCTTTCTTTCAAATCATATGAAGGGATGCTTTCATTCAAAATCACATGAGGGGATGCTTTCATTCAAACCATATGAGGTGATGCTTTCATTCAAACCATATGAGGGGATGCTTTCAATCAAAATCATATGAGGGGATGCTTTCGATCAAAATGAGGGGATGCTTTTATTCAAACCATATGAGGGGATGATTTCATTCAAATCATACGAGGGGATGCTTTCATTCAAACCATATAAGGGGATGCTTTCGATCAAAATGAGGGGATGCTTTTATTCAAACCATATGAGGGGATGCTTTCATTCAAATCATATGAGGGGATGCTTTCATTCAAACCATATAAGGGGATGCTTTCAATCAAATCATATGAGGGGATGCTTTCAATCAAAATCATATGAAGGGATGCTTTCAATCAAATCATACGAGGGACTGTCCCAGTGAGCTTCCCGTCAACGCTGTCATGCAGCTCTTAACAACATGCGCATTCCACAAAGGCAGTTTTTAGTTCGGTGATTCAGAAGATCAAAGTATCGAACAGGCTGACCACAGTTAGAATTATCTCGTAAGAGAAAACAAAGACGCGAGATCACCGTGCTTGGTGTAAGTTTTCTAAATGCTCAATACCCGATCCATTCACTAGTCCCTGAACCCCCAAGAGTTACCTGACAAGAGTTCCGTGTACTCCTTGAGGGTCCATAGAGTCCAGGTTAAGAACCATTTTTCATAAATAGGAAACTACGAGGTTTTGGTACGGTAAAGTAAGAGAACAAATATTGTAGGATTAAACCTCGAAAGGTTCTTTTGGCGAAAAAGCGCTCTCGAGTTCCGTGCGTGGGGAGACAGGCTTTCGCTCCCTTCCCGGACCGCGAGAGTTAAGGTGTTTCGATGCAGAAGCAAGTGGTTTGTCCGTCGAGCGAAGCATGTAAACGGCTAGCCAGCCAGGTTCGTGATAACGATGTAGTACGGTTTTGTCGACCGATGGTCTCGAAATTGGCCCATCTCTCGCAAAGAGTATCGGGTCTGCAGTATGTAACGTGTGTTGTTTGTGGGTGGCCAGGCTTTCTTCTCCGCTCGTTAGAGCAGAGAGAGCCGCCCCCGCCGGTTAAAGGAAATGAAACGCCGCCGGGGTCGAAAGGGATCCGCTCTGAGCAGAGCGCTGTCTCCCTTGCCCCGCGTCGGTCTGTCGGCAGATATCCGACAAAGGTTCGGTGAAGAAAGCTATCTGGTTGATCCTGCCAGTCCGCTGTTGGCGAGATCTTCAGCTGCCGTGCGTGGAGCGGTGCTCTTCCCGGCCAATGAAGAAATTTGCAAATGAGGTTGCCGCGCAGCATCACTGCGGAAAAGGTGGTTGAAAGGATAAATCGAAGCAAACAGTCAGATCACGGCACCTCTGGTCTGGAGGTCGGCCACGTCCTGAGTGCAGTCATATCGGGTGAAATGCATGAACCGGCTTGTCCCAGAGGTTAAGTCACTGCTGGCTTGACTCTTCAAATGCCGCGCGTGGAGTGAAGCTCCTCCCGGTTAAGGAAGTAAATGCGGAAATAAAGGTTGCTGTGCGGCGCCGATGGGAAAAGGTGGTGGAAAGTGAAGTTTAACCTGGTATGTCCAGTAGTATCGCTACGAGAGCAATACCACGGCGCCTCTGCTCTAGAGGCCGCCTACGTCCGAAATACACCTACACTGGTGAAATATGCCTAAACCGGCACACACCAGGGGTGGAACTCGATGGCTAGACATGTCATGCCACCTCCGCTCTAGAGGTCGGTAACGCCTGATAAACACCCATACTGGTGTATTTTGCCTAAACCGGCTCATACCAGGGGTGAATCTTGAAGGCTATGAATGTCACAGTACCTCTGCCCCAGAGGTCGGCCCCGTCCCAAACACGCCCATACTGGGAAATGCCTAAACCGGCTCAACCCAGGGGTAGAAGTCACTAGTGGCGAGGATTCGTCCTCCTGGACAAAAGCTCCATCCTGGTCACAACTAGGAAGGGTAGCGGCCACGACCGCAAAATGCTGAAGTCGGAGACACTGGACCAGGGAAGTCTAGATAGGCAACCACCTCTCACCCGGCGGGGATGTCTGCGTATCCTAATCACGCTGAGGTTTTCCGGTGAGAAAGTCCAACCCTGGACTGGATGGGCAACCACCTCTCACCCGGCGGTGATACACGGGTATCTCAAAACACGTCGAGGTTTTCCGGTGAGAAAGTCCAACTCTGGCCTGGGTGGGCTAACGCCTCTCACCCAGCGGGGATGCACTGATATTCCAAACTCGTCGAGGTCTTCCGGTGAGAAAGTCCAACCCTAGACCAAACTGGTGCAATGAAAACCACGGTGTCACGCAATCCCGCTTCCGAGACCCACCAAGAATACAGGCTAAAGCACTGTGATACTCTGAACCCCTTGTGGTCCTTTCGTGGAACTCGTGTGGTCTATTTTGGACCACACAGGGGACCACGGGACCTAACGAGGACCACATGCGTGAATTCAGTAGGTTCACAGTGCGGTTTTTGGTGGTAGAAGTGAACGAAGAAGAAGAAGAAGAACCTCGAAAAAATCGTAGACAAAGCACTTTAGTGAGACGTGAGAGAAAGAAAAATCACAAGAGAATTACCTGGAATTCGAACACGGACTCCGGTAAGACTAGCAGCCGTCTAGCCACGAGAGAACAGCGTACTATCGACTTAGCCAACTAGCACCACTGTTTTAAAGGAATAGACAAAACCGTTTTCAACTGGGCATTCATACCAGTCTAAGAATCATTGTTACTAAACCACTAAAAAGAGTGTTTCAGGCAAGTTTCTTTGCGCTCCATGTAACGGGGTTATGAAACCAGCGTTAAATATACTGCTTTTCAAACGAAGAACACTTGCCTGCATGACGTGGCATGCTAAAGGAAACTGCCTGTCGCTGTCAGAGTGTATTCTGGTAAACATGGATATTCACACGAAAATTAGCCTCAGTCAGAAGATCTCGAGCTTATACACACCCATT